>OZ005696.1:1837131-2150328 GCA_963930775.1 Cliona cf. orientalis
TGAATATTAGTCGACTGTGATCACGCTCCTTGAAAATGGCTTTAACTCTGAGGTCCCTACTTGAAAATGTATGTCGTTTTTAAGTCTCGGTTCATCTCAAAGCTTATATAGATGATTTTGCCTCAGTCACCACATGTATTAGGTACAAGACTATTATAGCCTACCGTATAGCCGGAAAATTTGGCAATTTGGCGGTCTATATTACAACCGCCAAATTAAAATCTGCCAAAAATTTAATTTCCTACTCGTATAATATTATATACGTATGGCAATTCCGTACCAAACCGCCAAATCTAATATTCTTGCAATAGTGATTTTGGGCTCAACCGCCAAATTTAATTTCCGCCAATATTTCCGGCTATACAGTATATTAATTGTATTGCTAAATTTAAATACATAACATTGTGCTACATACAATCAAATTTGTTTGATTGTACATTATCCAGGATTGAATTGCTGCATAATTATCATACTGGGACAAATTAAATTTGGTATTCAAGCCGATACTATAACACAGTTTTGAAATGACTACAGCTATTTCAGAAAGGCACTATAGTACAGGTATATGTACACCCACATGTATCAGTAATGACCACATATAATATGTAAACTTGCATGTTAGACACCACAATCTATGAAAATTACATAGACCTGCCAAGAAGTAACACTACCAGTGAAGCAAATCCCACATTGTCTGTGATCACTTGGAAGCTACAGCATCAAGTGCTACTAGAAAATAGTGATTTGCAAGCTGCCGTATATGCATTGTCTGACAGAAATGATGTTGGCACGTTTAATCTCATACTGAAGCAACAAAAATATCACCATGCCGTACTTAACACAGCCTGCCAAAGGGCAATGAAATTTGGGAAGGTAAACTTTGTGGCACTGTTTTTACGACATGGTGCGGCTCCCTCTCCAGAAGAGCTAGTACACAAGATGATCAGATTTTGTGAGCACCCTACCATTCAGCAGTATTTGTGTGGATGGACTGAAGAGAATTGGATAACTACTGAGTTGACTTCAGTGGAGTGGCACTATGATTGCACCAAGGAGAAGGTTACTATACTCACCATGCAGCATGAGTTATACATAGATAGTGCTACGTTGAGTGGTGACCTTGTTTAACCCTCTTCGAGGTGAAGGATATATTATAGCGTGTACCCCCATTATCTCCTTCCTGGGCTGCCTACCAGTAAGAACAAGGGATTTGATATCTCCTTCATCTTTCTGGGACGTGTTCTTAATTGATCAAGTCCCCCTTTTTCAGACCACTTGTCTTTGAAGATCTGAAGATCATGCCCAGTAGCAATTAACTTTTCTGCGGTTATTAGTTAATGATGATGTAATCTATGAGGTAATTGCCAGAAAATTCAGGCCTCTGTGGAGCCTTTCTGAGACTTGAAAATCGGTATAATATGTAGAATATCTGACGCATGTATCCAGCAAATACATTACAAGCTAAGTGCTACTTTCTCTGACAAGTACCGCCGGCCGAACTTCATGCGTTCTCTTGGCTTACGTAATCCCGGGATAAATAAAGCTAGCCTTGTACTATATAATATTGCACGCATGCTGTGTGCCATACTGGACCAACTTGATGTTCAGAAGCTGTATGGCGAGAGTCGGTCTGAGTCTCAGACTTCATCTCTGGATTGAGGCACCTGCATTGATGTAGCTTGGACTGTGCATGCACTATATTGACGACCTTTTACCATATGAACCATTATGCAGCTACTGGACCCGGGCATGTGGTCTTGTTTTTCATATTATATTATAGCAATATTTACCCATATAATATTAAATATCTTAAGTTTCATCGATATTATTATGGTCTGCAATGAGGGTACGTTGAATGATTTTCTATTTCTGATCTACGAAAAATTAATGATCATAAAAATTGTGATGCAATTACTAATTCATATGAAAAACTTGACCATGCCCTCAGTAGCTGCATAGTGGAAAATTGTGTACGGTAAAGGTCGTCAATATAATGGGTTCACTGTACTATACAGTACGATGCTGGCGCCTCAGTCGCAGACTAGCCTCTGATAGTGGCTCTTGACCTCGATAGTGAAAAATTTCAAAGCTGTAAGAAGAACTCAACAGTGCAGTACAGCTAGATTGGTCCGGTGGCACACTGCTCATGGTGTGTGCTATATATAGCGCAGTGCTATCTATATAATAATATTGAAGGGCTGAGAGCCATAGTGGGCTAACCCACAAATGTTGACTTAGCCCCCTGAATCTTAAAAATAATATGTTTAAAATGTGTTTCATGAGCTATAGAAAATTCACATTTCTGAAAATTTCAATAACTTGGTAGAGTACAATGTATGGTTTTTAGTCCATTTTTGTGCTTTTTAGACAATTCTCCACACATTTAATTTGGGGTTAGCCCACTATGGTTCTCGGCCCTTCATATTATTATTATTATATCCACGGGATTATGTCAGCCTAGAGAACGCGTGAAGTTCGGCCGTCGCTGCTTGTCAGAGAAGGCAACACGCTGCTTGTAAGGTATTTGCTGGATACACGCGCAAGATACTCTACATATTTCACTAAATTTCAAGTCCCAGAAGGGCTCCATCGAGGCCGTGAATTTTCTCATAATTACCTCATAGATTACACCATAGGTTTCATCATAATTAACGCATAATTACCTAATAACCGCAGAAAAGTAAATTGCTACTGAGTGCATAACGATGTCCCTACACTTGCAGGAAGTGATAGAAGCCCTGGTTCAAGAAGCTGAAATACATTCAGTCAATAAAAAACATGTGCGTGCCCTTACTACATTTGTTAAGGCCATAAATGTCTGTGAGAAGTATGACCTTGATGATGAGTTTTCTTCGATTGTAAGGAATGATGTCTTCTATAAATCCATATTCTATGGGATTAAGCGAGGTTTGTCCGTATACTGTTACTAGTGTATTTGCAGCATTGTAATTTCTTTGTTTCATAGATAAACCAAGAATAATAGACGGTTGCAGAAATTTTCCATCAGATTATTGCAGTAGGATGTTGATTGAGTTAGTACTCAAACCAGAGAGCAAAAAGGCACATGACATTGTAAAATTCCTCATTAATGAAGCATGGAAAGAAAAACATCTTGATATCTCAGCATCAAACATTACAGTTGAACAATTGATTGATAAAAAAGCTGAAAAGCTTATTGAAATTTGCTTAAAACTTGGCATGCCTTTGACAAAGAAGGATATGACTGTGGCAATATGTAAACTTCCCATTAGGGAGCAAGAGGTATTCGAGCAGCTGACACTAAACTTTGAGCATAGCCAAGCGGACTTGGATTTTCTTTGTAAACAAGCAATTGATTCTAAAAAGATACCCTTTATCGTTATGCTCATTCGACTTGGAGCTTCTTTACCAAGCGCTACTGTTTATACTGCTACAATAAAAGATACTTTAATGACAGTTTTAAAGCACAAAGATTTTCTTGCAGCTAGAGCTCTGATAGAAAAATTTACCAAGGCTATCGCTAAATGTTTTG
The DNA here is from genome assembly GCA_963930775.1 of Cliona cf. orientalis. Lineage (NCBI taxonomy): Eukaryota > Metazoa > Porifera > Demospongiae > Clionaida > Clionaidae > Cliona > Cliona cf. orientalis. Next base: position 1,840,643 of record OZ005696.1, read on the forward strand.
ATTTGATTTCGTTGATGGACTCAAACATTATAATGTATCCGAAACTGATCAAAATGTTAATAGAGAAAGGCCTCAATCCAAATTATAGTAGAGGAAGAAAGACCGCTATATCTGTAGTAATGAGTAATCAATACTTAGATTGGCCTAAGAGAATAGGGATAGTGTGTCTATTATTGAAGTGTGGTGAAGATTGCTACCATCTTTCTCTAACTAACACATCTGCAACTCCACCCTTATATGTGGCTACTGAAAAAGCTCTTGAGACAGGTAATTTATACGGAAGTGTATGTCATGACTACAATAACTTTTAATAATACCACAAAGGAAGGTCACTATCAGTCCATCCCCCAATTTTGCCTCCACTTTCTAGATTCATATTGGACCCTCTTCCTTTCATGTGAAATTTTAAAAGCTAAAGTAGTAACATAGAAATACACTAGAACACCCACCTACTATCTAGTATTATTAAATTTTGCATCACTCCGAGTGCTTAATAGTATACAGTATTGATATAACTGCATGTAATGTCCAGTTTGAGCTTAAGGTATGTAAGGGGCATAGCCCATGGGCCCATTAAATTTTCGTGATTCTGTATATGGTATATTATAGGATCTGCATTTTGGATACGCTTTAGTAACCACGTACTTACAGTATGATGGGACTGACATAATATTATTCAGGGGCGTACCTTAGTTGTTTCCTCGTTGCCCAGAAACCCCCCTTGGCAGTCAGATTCAGCATTATCTTAGTATGACTTAGCTGCTATAGGAAACTCCCTTGGTTTCCAGATTCCATCTGCAGGCACTAAAATCTCTTAAAGCCTATCTTAGAACTCTCCTCTGGTGTTTTTCCGTGTGTTTCTTTACTAAAATCGTCGAGAATCTGGCAAACTTTTGCTGAAATATGCTAAACGGCGATCAATAATTAGAGGGCGTGGCCCCAAGAGTAGGCGTGGTCGCTACATTTTTCACGCGCGCTTCGCACGCAACTACTTAGAAACCCCCCGTATTAAATCCTGGGTACGCCCCTGTTATTTATGCAGGGGGAGATATACGGCTTATTGATGCAGTATTTGATTCATCCACATTTGATTCTAATGTTGAAATGCTGAATGCATATGACAGAAGACAGACCCCCCTTCACCTGGCAGTAAAAACCCAGTATAAGAAAGATGTTAGTACCAAAGTTCTTTCAGCCTTACTTAGAAGAAATTTGTTAGATCCATATATAAAAGATCAACATGGAAAAAGGCCTATTGACTACCTCTCCAAACATGATGGTGATAATCGTCATAGCATGCTAGAAGAAGCTATGGTATTACAATATAAAAAAGACAGCGGTCTCTTTCCAGGATATGAATCACTCCCTCCTGATGAGAAATTGGATTATCTTATGGGTATTATTCTAGAAAAAATTCCATTACAACCAGTACAAAGTGTTGAACTACATCATCCTAGTCATCAATTGTCAAGTCCTGACAGTACACAGTGCGTGCTTAAAGCTGAAGATCCAGTTCAACTTGATACTTCAGAAATGAAAGTGAAAGAAAAAGATGAGTATGAGCAAAGAGTAACCAAAGTTTGTAACAGTTTTGACACACTCCTTTGGGAAGTTGAGGTTACACCTAAGGTGGTAGACTTTTTCAAGGATACAAAAAGGAATTCTGCTAAAGACCGACTGGCTGCTGCAAGAACAATATGCAAATTGGCTGAAGGAATGAGAAGTGATCGTCTTTCAAAGCAAGTTAGTAAAAGTGTAAAATCACTCAGTTTATTTGAAGCCAGGATGACTCATGGTTCTCGAATACTTTGGGAGGAAGCAATATCCTACTCTGCCAAGCTGAGCAGTCAAACTGATCAAGTATACTCTCGGGTAATTAGAATATGGGAAATTGTCCTTAGTCATGATGATCTTGGAAGGAGAATCAGACAGATAGAAAAATCTCATCGACGAGGATCCGAAGCTTCATTGAATTTCAAATGGTTCTTATATATGCCTCAGAAGGAAACTAAGCATGGAGAAAGATCTATTCCCGACAAATTTATACCCATCTCTGACTCGGAGGATCGTGCACAAGCAGAGCATATGTTCATCCCAGCTGCTAGTACAAAAGATGATGAATACAATGTAACAATTTTCCACTCATTTGATGCCAGCACTGTCAAGAGCTTACTTTTTAGGGCCAATGATCGCATGGAGTTCCCTTTTAAGGAGTGGCGGAAAGAGAACGAGATTGTCAGGCTTAAAACAGAAGAACCTATCCTCCTACTAGGCAGGAGTGGTACTGGAAAGACAACATGCTGCCTCTACCGACTTTGGAATGAATTTAATGGTTTTTGGAATCCAGAAGTGAACACTACAAATTTGAAGATTACACGGAAATGTTTCCACTCACCTTTGATTCTCAGTGGTACACCAGATTACGAAGATGTTGATCAAATGCAATGTGTAACAGATGATTCAGCAAATGAATCAGATCTATTAACTGGCTGTTTGAGTAGTGGATTATCCCTCACTCATGATCAAAGCAAAAACTGTTCACCTGATTTGAATCATTCTTTACCAACCAGCAATGATCAAACAGCAGTCTCTGATGAGGAAAATGTGGAGGAAATCAGTGCTTCATGCTTGCTCAATGAAGGAAGAATTGAAGAGAACCTACACCAAATATTTCTCACAAAGAACCGTGTGTTATGTGACTATATGAAGACTTCCTTCTATAACATGGCTGCAGCACATGATTTCCTTAAATCTCACATGAAGTATGAAACCGAAATGCTTCCTAATTCTCTCTCTCGAATTTGTGATGAGGCATTTCCACTTTTCCTAACAGCCCGCCAATTCTTCATTCTCCTTGATAACTCCCTTGGAGATACTTCAACCTACTTTCCAAGGGACAAAGAGGGCAACATGTGCATTAAAATAATGAGCACAGATTATGATGATGACTACAGAAAGATGGTGATGAAACTCCAAGAGAGTTATGCTGCCAGTTCATCCACTAAACAATGGATTGAGGTAACTGCTCTTTACTTTAAAGATCAAATCTGGAGGAAAATTTTCCCTCAACATATACGAAAGGGGAAGGGAAAGGGAAAGGAATTTGAGCCCTTGCTAGTTTGGACTGAAATTCAATCATTTATCAAAGGATCTGAAACTGCTTTGAGAAAGGGGAGACCTCTCAGCCTTAAAGAGTACAAGACACTTGGTGATCGTATGGCACCTAGCTATGCTGCTCATCGAGATGCCATTTATGATATTTTTATGAAATATCGGGATTATCAACAGGGACAAAGACATAACGTTTGGCTTTATGATGAGTGTGACCTGATACTTAACATATACAATAGGATAAAATGTCTAAAAGATATACCATGGTCTATACATAGTCTGTACGTTGATGAAGTTCAAGATTTCACACAGGCAGAACTTGCTATTCTTGTCCATTGTACTCGAGATGTTAACTCAATATTTTTCACTGGTGATACAGCTCAAACTATAGCAAGAGGAATATCATTCCGATTTGAAGACATAAAGTCCTTGTTCCATCATATTGCAGAAAGTAATCCCAAGGTGAGTGTTCCTAAGCTGCACAACCTGACACTCAATTTTAGATCACATTCGGGAATCCTTGGATTAGCTGGAAGCATCACTGATGTGATCAAAGAATTTTTTAATCAATCAATTGATTTTTTACCGAATGATGTCAGTATGCTTTCAGGACCTATTCCAGTCATTGTTGAATCTTGTGAGGTAGGTGATCTCGCATTGCTACTAAGAGCAAACAAGAGAGAAGTTTCAACCATTGAGTTTGGATCACATCAGGTGATCCTCGTTCAGTCACAACAAGCAAGGGATAATCTTCCCAGAATCCTTAAAGGTGCTTTGGTATTCACTATTTTCGAAGCTAAAGGCCTAGAGTTTGATGATGTGCTGCTCTACAACTTCTTTAGTGATTCAATGGTAAGTATTGACACTGTTGAAATGCAGTGAGTGTACATAATGTATAATATTTATCATAATAATGCAGGTTGATGAAAGGGGATGGAGAGTTGTATCATCATATCTTGAGATGTCTAAACATCAGACAAAGATAATTAATGATGCCAATATTGGGGAGATAAGAAGCTGTCAGTTTGATCCTAATTTGAACAAATCTCTGAATGATGAACTTAAGCGTCTCTATACTGCTATTACTCGGGCCAAGAGTAACCTGTGGATTTATGATTCCAATGAGAATCTCCGTTTGCCCATGTTCAACTACTGGTACAAGCGCAATCTCATCAAAATTGTCGAAACACACGGAAATGATGGTGCCTATAGTGTAGTATTTGCTGCTAATTCGACACCAGAACAGTGGAAAGCACAAGGAGACAATTTAATGGAGAAACATCACTTTGAGCAAGCATTGCACTGCTACCAGAGAGCTGGTAAAGAGAATAAGCATCTTGTAAAGAAAGCTGATGCTTACTGCATGCTACAGTATGCATTAAGTCTTCGGGAACATTCCAAAGAAAACCCAAAGCTCTGGCTAGAACTAGCAATCAAGTTTTTGGAAACTGCTGAGTGTTGTATAAGAAATAATTCCCTTGACTGTTCTACTTCAGTTGAGTTGTTAAATGATGCTGCAATGTGTCTACGGACATCACAACTACCCAGATTTAGTCAAGTTGCCCAATTGTTTGAGCGTGTTGGGAAAGTAGAGGAAGCTTCACAAATGTATTTGAAAGCTGAAGATTTTGACAACTATGCCAGAATGAAAGAAAAATTAGGCCAACATAATGAAGTCATACAAACTCTATGGAATGATCCATTCTTTAAAAAGAGAGATGCTCTGGCAAAAGCAAAGAGCTACGAAGAATCAAATGTTCAGCTCCTGTCAAAGTGGACTGTAAGCACACTTATGTATTCTTGTGTGAAATTCTACTCTGAGAGACAGGATACACAAACACTAATTGAGGTACTTCAGTATATACCGCAAGTTGGCAAGCGAGTGAAATTTCTTAAGGATGCTAAACTCTATACAGAAGCCTATGATATACTAGTTCAACACAAGTATTTCAAGGAAGCATGTACACTTGCTTCTGCACAAGGCGGGTGTACAGATGTTACATTGATCACATATGCAAATAGTAAGACATGGCTAAGCAAGGGTCTCAAGATTGCAACACAAATCAGTGACGAAGCTCTAAGGGCTTCCTTTATATTTCAGATGGCTGGATTAGATCTAAAATTTGGAAAAAAGGCAAGTGAAGACTTGATTAAGGAACTTAAGAGTCTGCAATCAAGTAAGAGCTATCATGTGAAGGCTCAAGCACACTTATTTTTTGGGATGCTAAAAAGAAGTGCTTCTAATCTTAATTCCGCCAAAAATTTATACCATGATATAAAGCATAGTATTGGTGAGCTGGAAGCTTTTAACCAATTGCAGCAATTCAAAAATAGATTTTTGACGGATCAGTTACTGTTGAATGCTTGTCACCTTTCTGTTGAAACAAGCTCAGCTCTGAAAGATGTCACGGTTGTTTGTAAAGAACTTAAAGATGCCATCAGCTTCTATGGTATGGATTGGACTGGCTCTTGCTATTTGATGCCACCTGGCCAAAATATATGGATTAAAGATTACTGTGTATGTACTGATAAACAAGTGGATTTAGATGGAATGGTGAGATTAGAGTTTGCCATGGTTAAAAGTGAACTGGTAAAGCATTGTAAGATGTTTAAGTTTACCTGGTTAGCCCGTCATGGATTGCAAAGAACGCTGAAAGAGAAATGTGCATCACTTATACTACATGAGCAGTTGTGGAAAGACAATCTTCTCAACTGCACTTGCCCAAATAGCAAGGCTTGTATAAAAAAATTGCAGGAATATCTTCGTACAAGTGTCCATATGTTGGAATTGCAGTGCTTAAATAGCCACAGTGACAATCAAATTAATATTAAGCAAAATATTGCAAAGCTTGTTGCAGTTTTTACTCCTCGAGTGAGCATATTTGTTCAGAAATCTCATCAGTTTAATTCAGAACATATTTCTATTCTTCGACAATCTGTCAATTCCCAGAAATGGTTTCAGCAGTATATTAGTGAGTCCATATTAAGAGTTCAGCATGATGATATTTTTCAACTCGAACCCTGGATCATGGCATGGAGAGCTTGTTGCATCTCTGATCCAGATATGAAAGGTTTATTTGATATTCTTCACAAGCTTGAAAATGATACGAGCATTAAGAGTCAACATTCACCCAAATTCATCTTCTGGCATGATGACCAGCAGTATCATCACATCTTCTCCATCTGGTTAAATTCTTGTGTTCAGATTCGAGAGAAAGAAAAGCCACTTTGTGCAGCAAAGCTTGCTATCAAACACTTCCTTGGACATATTGATGCTCAACACAATATAGTCAGCACTCTGGATATAGTCTACCTTTTATCAGTACACTGCACTAGCCTGCTTGCCATCCTGACCCACGTAAATGTCTTGTATGGACACACTACCAATAACTATACAGTTCCTCTTTTTTATGAAAAAATTGTGAGTTTGTTTGACTTGATGAACACATGGAAGCCAGAGCACTACTGTCTCCTACCAGCATGTGGAAGTGATGTACGTACAAGAAAAAATCATATAAAAGTTGTGGACGATTGTTATCATCTTTTAGCAGAAAGTCTGCAGATCCTACTGGGAAGTGAAGGCAGTGAAGGCTACCTCGAGTTAAGCCTAAAAAACAGCCCATCAGAAATTGGTACCCATCATTGTTTGATTCTGGCTCTTGTGCTTTTAGGAAATATTATTAACATTTACCCTGTTCATAATAGACATAAGCAGATCAGAAACTACACTGACAACCTGAAATCCCTAATAAGGGGGTGCTTGGATAATAAAACTGAAATATCGGTACCTACATTCATTTTGAAAGCTAGGAGTGCAATCGGAACTCTTGATATCTCCAAGGCACCAAATATTTTTATATTAGTTACAAAATTACTTGTTGATGCTCAAATTGATTCAACATTAGCTGTTATGGTGATTCATCAAGAGAGTGGTTGCGTAAATATTGAGCCAATCACAGATCATTCAGATACAAGGCAGGCTGAATTCACTAACTCTCACTGTGGCACTCCAAACCAACATAAACGGGAAGCATCAAGCTCCCTTCCTCAAGTAATACCATCTCAAATGTCGCAATTACAACTATCACGGATGCATCGTCCCACTTGGAAAATACCAGCCCCTGCTCATTTAGTGCTTGCTCAAGGAAGAGGCAATGAACATGTACCCCATCATTTTCAGCCAAATGTGCCTTTACAACCACCCAGAATAGTACCACCACGTGCACGTCCTCCTATATGGCCACAAATGTTCCCCCAGGGTGCAACGTTTAATCCTACGCAGTCTTACTGCCGCAGTGGCGATAGTCAATACCCCATTTTAGAACCACACCAGTGCAATCAAACACCACCCAGTAACAGAAAATACACAGAATCGGACGATGTTGAAGAAGAAGAAATAAAACTAACTGCAGGCTTACGCTTTGAGCCAAGCATTGATCCAGCTGTTATTGATCGTGATAGAATCATTGTCACGGACAGATACTGCAATGCTTGTGGAGTAAACCTCATAAATACAGGACTTCCAGGAATATCTTCCACACCTGCTGGAAGTCAGTCACAGGACTATTATGTACATATCATGAGCCCAGCTCACCGTGAAAGTTTTCATCAGTTTACCATATTCTTATCAACAAAAGATGACAAACACTATAGGAAGGTGGTACAAGACTTAAATACTGTCAAAGAAGTATGTCAGAAGGCCAAACAAGCCTACGATACCCATCAACTTGATCAAATTATTGATGGTATACAAGAAGAAATCGATGAAAGTGTCAAGACAGTTTCATTTCATGAGAAAAACAGAAGTTGGAGAGCGGGCAGCAATGCAATTTTTAGATTGAAAGAGTCATTGAGTAGACTTTTGGATGATTATATGGAATCATATTCCAAAGTATCAGACGAGTTAAAGACAAAGCATGAAGATGAGCAAATTAATAAGGATATTTTATCACAAGATTTGCAAGCGTTAGAGAGACGTACAGAGAAACATTATTCAATGCTAGATGAGTTGGATATAGTAGATCAATAGTACTAGTTTAGCAGTATAGCTACTTCAAATTCCTAAATAACACTAGACTTCAGATATACATACTGTAAGTGATGTGTTATCTCAGCTACTCCATACATGTATTAGATATAATTATACGTAAAGTCACCTTTAGTACATCTTTTTCAACCTTATACAAAGTTTCATTGCATAGATTCTATCTTAATCTAAAATTAATTTCTGTGAACTCACATCCGTACATGTAATTGCTGTAACTTAGTGTGATAAGGATTAGCATAAGAATGTTGAACTATTCCAGGCCCAGTACAAACACAAACTATCTGATTGACCTCATATTAACGAAAGTGCACAGTTGTACTTTGAGTCAACACATACATCAACATAATATGATCATGCGCATGCATGGATGCACAGCTGTGCCACGTACATGGCTGCGTGCATACAGCAACAGTACTATAGTGGCACTGTATGGTCACCTATGTAACTTTAAAGGGAGAAGAATAGCAGGAAACATAGTCCTATCAGCTCGATTTTGATAGATACTTTGTTATTGGCAACACTCTGTACAGTTCGCAACTTGTTTGCAATCCACAGCATGTACAGCATGATCCAAATGATGGGCACATTACACATCCATACGGCAATTTGATCCAAGAAGCCATAGAATGCGCACAGACCTTCGGCTCCTTCCTTCACAACCACCTCTCCATTCACATGCTCTATTGGGGTCAGCTCAACAATGTGAGTGATGGCCTGGAATATATCTGCCACTAAAAAGTAGATAACCAAGCGGATAATGTGATGTTTGTAGGGCTTTGGAGAGGATTATCACTGCCAAGGCGATAAGACAAGCGAGTATTCCGAGTGAATCCATTGAAAGCTTCACACGAAGTACGAGATCAAACTCTGTGTTGCTGAATTGGTAGCAGCTCTCATTGCTCCCATTGATCCTCATGATCGCAAAATGTTAGAATCTCGAATCCTATACATAAAATTAAGTGTAGTGTCGCAGTTAACGATCACCGGTAATGTTCAAAACAACAATATTATCATTTCAGTGCACTATAACATACAACATAATGTATAATAACTTTATTATTATATTATGGACAGAGAGAACAATAAGTCCACATGAACCAAACATGCAATGACAATACAAAGCATAGGCGGTGCAAGCCATAACATAAGATGACATTGTATATTGTATATACAATGTCATAACGGGAAATTTTAAAGTAAGTATTAATAATTAACCATACTACATTAAGTTTGTAACCACTATAATAATAATGTCAGCTATGTAAATACGGGGGAAGGGCCAGTGCCCACCACACCCTGCACATATTTTGCATCTAAGCTTGTGAGTTGTAAGTCGGCATGACTTACAAAGATCGATTTAGAGATTTGTAGGATAATATCTTACCTTAATTAGGCAATACAGGAAGTCCATCACTTTGCAGAGTTCACACTATTCATAGTACACCTATGGGGACTGTCCATCTCTGAGTGATTAATTGTATAATGTAGCTACATGCATGCACACTGAATTAGTCTTCTTCCCTTCAGGGGGGAAAGGGTCTGGTATACATCAGGCGGTTTCTGGGATGAGCATGTTATGTGTAACATCGAAAACAGGAATGGCCTGGGGATGAGGCTAGATTGATATACCAGTGTAATAGTATATTATTATGTTTGATGTAATAATATAAATATTAATCATGGGATAATGTGCACGAGTTATTCACAGTAATGTCCTTGATCCAGATAAGGACACTGATCGCCTGAAAAATATTTTTTTTGTTGGATTATGAGCTACATTTTGATCTTTGTTCCAGCTCCACAACTATTACCGTTACTTCGAGATATGCTTTTTTGGTCTGAATATAATACTGGTATATATACTCAGACCAGAAATGGTAAGACACTGATCATGGACTGACAAGTATGTTTCAGTGATGTTACAATCATACATACAAGTATGTTTGATGTTACAATCATGAGATGATGTGGATAATATGCATGAGAAGAAGCTTACCAAGAAGTGTTTGAGTATCGATATTCAGCAATGATGAAGGCTATATAATATAGGAGACGAAGGAAGGGACAATGAACTCCCTGCATGTGTGTGTACCATCACTTCTGCCGACTGATTATAATGTTCCGTGTAATATGCATCATCATAATAATATTATAATTATTTCTTGAGGGGTCCAGTTTTCTGGGTGAATTTGAATTGACAGTCATCAAGCACCTATTATACATGATTGCACCCAACAGTGTTGTGTTTAATAATGGCATGGCATCAATTCCCGAAACCATAGGACTGGTTCAAAAGATCACCTTTCTGTGAAAATTAAATCTTTTACCTTTTGTATTATACAGACTTAGCTAAATACCGTAGGTAACTGTTACTCTCTATAATATTATAGTGTTTCAGTGTTATTAAATTTTAGCTGTCTTATTCATCTAGTCTGTGTTGCCGGTCTTATCATAGCACCATCAAGTTTGAATCCTGGTCTACTGCCTAGAGCTCCTTTGCAAAGGACACTTGTGACAGCCATCAAACTAATGTAACAATAATAGAGAGCAGCTCATATTCCTCACAGTAGCCTCTGGATTCCTTGATTCAGGACATAATATTGAAGCTAAGAGAAGAAGGGGACCATCAACATTATTATGATACAAAGTAATGCATGATCACATAAACAGCAGTATCATATTATAATGACATAAAGTCCAGTCTCAGCTTTTAATCACACTTTTACTATATATAATTATCACTTCATTCTTTTGATAGCACAAGCATAGTACCATAGAGTTCAATTTTTGGTGTTGAATCTGATGTTGAGATGGCAATGTGTGTGTCAATATCTGTGCTGTCTTCTGGTTGAATGTAGATTGGAGGTGTTGGGCTGCTCTCAATCTCAGTCTTCCTACGAAACATGGTTTTCCAAGAACTAGGGTGAAGGAGAAAAGCAATAGGGGGAATAAGGACTCGAGCAGGTTCAGCAAGGGTATGAGCAATCCAGAGGGGGAAGAAAGGCTCCCCACCGCTTGAACCATTAGATGCAGAGTAGATGCGATTTGCAATGGGTAGCAGGCATATCAGGTTGTATATAAGCGGGTAGATAGCAATGAGAACGGTGTTTTTGACACAACGGCTGTAGGTTCTTCTTGCCACAGTATTCCTATTTAGAGCTCCTTTGCAAAGAATAGTAGTGATTACCATCAAGCTGACAAATGAGAAGGTAACAATGACGATTAGAGGGCCATAGAAAAGGGTAAATATAAGAGTGAGGCCAAGTTCATACTCTTCACAGTAGCCTCTTGATTCCTTGATCCAGCACCATAGGCCAGAAATACCATACATATTCCAAATAAACGGAATCCAGTTGAATGTAAGGGGGAAGAATAGCAGGAAACATAGTCCTATCAGCTCGGTTTTGATAGATACTTTGTTGTTGGCAACACAGTGACTCTGTACAGTTCGCAACTTGTTCGCAATCCACAACATGTATAGCATGATCCAAATGATGGCCACATTACACATCCATAGGGCGATTTGATCCAAGAAGCCATAGAATGCACACAGACCTTCAGCTCCTTCCTTTACGACCACCTCTCCGTTCACATGCTCTATCGGGGTTAGCTCAACAATGTGAGTGATGGCCTGGAATATGTCTGCCACTAGAAAGTAGATGACCAAGCGGATGACATGACGTTTGTAGGCTTTGGAGAGGATTATCACTGCCAAGGCTATAAGACAAGCGAGTATTCCGAGTGAGTCCATTGAAAATTTCACATGACGTACGAGATCAAACTCTGTGTTGCTGAATTTGTAGCAACTCTCATTGCTCCCGTTGATGGTCATGATCATTAAATTCCAATACTCAAGGTTGTACAGAAATTGCCCTGACTTACATAGGGCTAGAGATTTGTAGGACAATGTCTTGCTTAATTTGGACTGGTTTGCACAATACAGAAGGTCCATCATTGTTGTAGTGACAACTATATATGGGCCGGGATCATCCCCTTGCCTGAGAGATTGTATAGCTACATACACTGACTGCCCTAGTTTTCTTCTCAAACCCCACCCTTGAAGAGGGAAAGGGTGTGGTATACATCGAGCAGTTTGTGCCATGGGATGCAGCCACTTAGCACAGCATGCAATGGATGGCAATAGTTTGTTATCATATTATAATGATCACATGGAAATTGAATGGCATGGCATGATGCATCTGATCATTGGTACAGAAGAATTCAGAAATAACATGACAGGACAGTAGTAGCTCCATGAATACCATGCCACACCCTTTCCCTCCTTGAGGGTAGGATTTGGAAATGAGACTACAACAGCCCAAGCATGGCATACCTGTGAATACTATAGGAAATGGTTGACTGCACAGGAAGCTATGAATACCATTTAACAAGCCTTAGGTGGTTTTTGAAGTGGTTACAACTCCTAAAGAACTGCCAGATATGAATATCCTTACTACAGAAATAGGTTGTTTACTGTGGCATGTAACCCATAGGTTCTGAGAATACATGAAGAGGTTATTGATTGGACAGGTACGTAGTAAAAATAGTGACATAGGGGATAATTCTGACCAATATGTACTAAGTCTAGTAGAATACTAATAATAGATTGATGCACCAGCACATGCAGCTAGCATGTACAATCCTCAGTCACGATGCCCTGACTATAATTATTTACTATTAGCCTTCATTAGTCCTACTGATATGGAGTGATAGTGCACATGCCACAGCTGGCCACACTACATAGTATTATGATGTACCTTCGTGGTATTGGACATTCATTAAGGGGGTAACCCTATTCACAATTCTGCACAATCATTGTTCATTTCATGTGTACTACAGCTATTGGAATTGTTTATACATGTAGGCATGTATTCATTAGTCATAGTCTAAATATATACATTAAGGGAATTTCCAGGAGTAACATGTTGCCATAAATAGAGCCATACCTAAGAGTCAGGTATCTACATGCCTAAGACTTCCTATAGTAGTAGTAATGGCTCTCCCCATCCCTATATAATAGGTTGCCTCGACTCTCAGAGTAGACGGACTGTTTTTTCCCCAGAAATTTGTATCTAGAACGACCACCGTGGCACTACAAAGGCAATTAAATTAGTTATCTTATCTCGCTCACTTTTCATAGGTAGTACCAAGTTCATTATCAAGTAGCTAAGCAAGGAGTGAGGCCGTGTACATAGCTACATCCATCGTGGTTGGAGTAACAAGCTATTTACTAGCTGAGGGCTAAACCCAGCAATGGCTGGTTATCCCTGGCCTTTTCAGTCACCCTATTATGGATATGGGCGCCCACTTATGCCTACAAACCCAAATGTAAGCCTTATTTGTATATTGCAATTGTGTGCTTTTTTGATATTCAAGTGACTGCTACATATGCTATACGTGTACTCTAGGATGCAATTCGTGAAATCAATCAGCTAGAGAAGGCTGCAGAGTTCACACCTGAAGTAGAGAGAGCTATCGATCTCTATGGATATGCTATATCCATCTGTAACAGCCTCAACTTCAACCATAGAGCAGCTGAGCTTCATTGTAAGCGTGCTGACATTGAACTAAAACATGGACATCGATATTTGCAAGCAGCCATAGAAGATGTTGATGAAAGTATTGAAAAAGATCCAGATCATCTGATAGTATGTGACACTATATGCATGGAATTGTGTGTATTGATTGTAATGCATGGTAGGATATATCATAGATAATATAGACTACGTAAACGTTACGTAGTCTATAGTATCTATGGATATATGTGATGTACAACTTTGTGATTTCATAGGCGTATCACTTGAGCAGTTTAGCACGGCAAACATTTTGGAGACTGTATCATCAACATCCTTTTGCTCAAACACATGTGTCACTTGCTGTTCAGCACTTAGTCACCTACTACCAGAAGACATCACCACAAAAGAAGGACAAAGCTAGAGGCCACCTGTGTATTGCTATCATCCTGGCTGTTGACAGTGGTATGTATTAATTCTATACTATGATTTAATTATACAAGCTGCTCATGAATATTGATGATTGATTATTTAGCACCCCAAACCATTATTGTTTTCTGTAGGAAACACAGCAATCCTCAATCTCAAAGAGACTATACACAAGGATGCCCTTGAGTGCACGGCTATAGTCCAAGGATTGGTGTTGACGAAAGATAGTTCCTGTACTCATGTGCAATATGTTGTCGTAAAAGGTCAGAAAAGAGGAAGTGGAGTTGCACAAGAATTAGGCTGTAATTTGTCGAAATTGGATACATCCAAACTCTTCGAAAAGCCTGATATAGATCTACAGACACTGCAAGCTGTGATAAAGCTAGGAGCAACCATCACTTTCAAGAATATCGAGAAAGCAATTAAACACATTACTGATAATAAAGAGTTGGTTCTTGAACGTGCAATAAAAGCTTGTGATCCTAAACCCGAAGGTGAAGCCCTTACGTCCTTGTGTAAGCAAGCTCTTATCCTGAATAAGCCCATGCTTTCAGCCTTTTTGATGTCTCAAGGAGCTACTCCAGATAGTGAGAGCATAGTGAAAGCGGTGGACATAAAGAATCCTAACAAAGTTTTGATTACCTGCTTGTTATCCACACCAGGTGGCCGTATTTGCCTTCTCAAGCATTCTCTTTCAAAATTATCACTCTTTCTAGCTCAAAAGTGCTTAGATGATTATGATTCCGATGCAGAATCCACCATTAGCCAAGAGATTGATTTGGGTGACTTTCTGAAGTCAACCAAGGATCTACTATGTCAGAATCCAGACCTCCTCGATAGGCTTCTAACGATCGGTGTGAATCCAGATGGCCTGACTGATAGTAATAGACCCATTGACGCCGTGTTAGCCCTACCTAAAGATTTTCCACAAAAGGTACGGCTCATCTGCACACTAATCGAGTCTGGTGCTAATTTGACAAAAGCAACTTATCCAAGAGGACAGGGAACAACTATCTTCCATATTGCTACGGAACTGGCAATAGAAAAAGGTAAGCAAATGGCTGCTAAGTTAGAAGGTCATAATCAGCTCATTTTTTGTTACAGATGATTCCCACATCATGGAGATTGTTTGTAATCATTATCAGTTTCCTGAAGACTTTGATGACAAGGCCCAAGCTACCAATAAGGATGGTCAAACTCCATACCACCTCATAATGCAACGAAAACAGAGTGATGTGACCATCAAATTATGTGAAATTTTGGGCAACTACCCTATCAATCCTAGTCTACCAGATAATCGTTGTAGACGGCCATTAGACAAGCTTAAGAGTCTGAAGGACAAGGGTGCACGTGATAAAAGGGTTCCTATCTTGACAAAAAACTCACAAAATTTTCAGGCTGTGAAATCACGCCGCAAAGCAAAGAGTTCGGCATCAAAGGCAGCAAAGAAAAGAGGAAGTGAAAAATCGAACCAGAAGAAGGGAGCAAAGCAACAAGGCAATGAAATGCTTACTGAAGAAGATATTCAAGATTCCTCATTAGCTTCTGTGGTGGGAGAAAGCCCTGAAGGCAATATAGATAAGACAATCTCTAAATCAAGCCCACTAATTGAGGATTCAAATATTCAAGCACTGAAAGATTTCATAGAATTCCTTTCTGAACAACCAACAGATTATTTCATCATGCCTATAGACTTTACAAGGCAATCCAGTTCTCAGAAAAGTAAAACAAAGCAGGTGAAACTTCAACACGATCACGCTGCAGATCAAGGAAGCATAGCTCCTCAAGGACCTCAACCAATTCAGCAATCAACTGATAAAGATAATCAACAGTCTGGGAACAATGGTGAAGCCAACAAGGAAGGATCAGATATTAATAAAGATGATATTTTAGCCAATTTTGATAATGAATCGTTGAAATGGGAAGTTGAGTTTCCAGAAAATGTTGTGAAGTATTTTAAAGGAAAGTCAAATGATGAGACTGTGCGTCTTGCCATTAAAAAGATTCAGCGTCTTGCAGCGGGGATTCCGACAAACAATCCAAAGTTGTGTAAACGTGTCAGAAGTAGTGAGGAGATTTATGAGACACGTGTGACTAAAGCGATTCGAATTTTGTGGGAAGTAGCCACTCAGTTCTCTCCAATCCTGACTTCCAAACTCCGCTCTTCTGACAAGCTGCAGTTGCAAAGTGTGGCTGACAAAGACCACTACTTGTACTCAGAAGTGATTCGTGTTTGGGACATTGTCGAAGACCATGATAACCTTTCAAGAAGTATTGACCTGGCTGTCAAACGAATCAAGAGCTGTCATCAGCGAGGAACAGAGGCGTCTACTAAAGTGATTCTTCTGCCGTCTGGTGGAAATCATCCTTCTGCTGGTCACATCGATGATGTTCGCTTTCCTCAAGTTTTCACAAACAAACAATTGGATGAGGAAACAAAAGAGCTCATTGCTAATCAGGTACTATGCTGTCCAGCTGGAAGTGCAAAGGATGATGAATACAATGTCATCACTTTTTACCCCTTTGATTTTTCTTTTGTCAAGAGCATCCTGGAAGGGGAGGATGCACGCAGAGATTTTCCCTACAAAGAGTGGCCGAAGGAACATGATATCATCAACATGGCCAGTCGTTCCATCTTGCTACTAGGAAGGAGTGGAACAGGAAAAACCACTTGCTGCCTCTATCGACTCTGGAACTGCTTTCAGAACTACTGGAGCAGAGCTAATACTATCGGTCCATGGTATGATGCTCGCCCCCTTACATACTATGATGCAGAAAAGAATGATGATTCTGATTCTGAAGACGAACTTGCTGATTATTCAACTTCTGAGTCACATACTGATCAATGTGAGGCAGTACCTGATGAAACAGACGATTCACCTGCTGCGCATGATTCTGCTGATGAATCACAAGAAGAGGAGTCAATGACGGATTTGGAACACTTGCATCAAGTCTTTATAACTAAGAATTATGTTCTCTGTGCTCAAATGAAGAAAAGATTCTATGATTTAGCAGCAGGAAGTGATATTGCAAAACAACATATGCCATTTGAAGATGCTGAACGACCAACATCCTTCTCAAAGCTGGATGACCTTGCATATCCACTGTTCTTAACTGCCAGAGAATTCTTCTTGTTGCTCGATAATTCACTTAACGATGACAATCAGTTTTTCGCAAGAGCTCCTGATGGAAAACTAATGGAGAAGATTCGTAGCTCAGACTACGATCATGAAGATCCTGACACATTGTTGGACCTAGACTGGGAGAGTGATCAAGAAGAAGGAAGTGAGTCTGAATCAAGTGATGATGAAGCTGCCAATCCACAAAGTGAACCAAAGGTCAAGCAACCACAGAGAAGAGAAGTGACTGCTTCTTACTTTGTAGAAAAGATTTGGCCAAGCATTCATCAAGTATGTGAAGACAAAAAGATAGATCCTCTACTCATTTGGATGGAAATCAAATCATTCATCAAGGGATCAAGCAAAGCTATTAAAAGTAAAGAAGGATATCTCACGCAAGAAGAATATGTCACAATAATTGGAAAGAAGATGGCAGCAAACTTTGCAGGAAATCGTGAAGAGATTTATGAAGTGTTTAAGAAATATCAGCAGTTCATCAAGCATCGAGCCGAGGAGAGTTTATTCGATGAATGTGAATTTATACACAATCTCTTCGGGAGACTTTGCAAATTGAAGGAAATGCCATTCTCAATCCACAGCTTTTATGTTGATGAGGTTCAGGATTTTACTCAAGCAGAACTTTCAATCCTCTTGAGATGTTGCAAGGATCCAAACAATCTCTTTCTCACTGGCGACACTGCACAGAGTATCATGCGTGGAGTGTCTTTCAGATTCAGTGATTTACGATCACTCTTCCACAGTGCCAAAAAGCAAGCCAAAATTATTCGCAAGAAAGCTATGGTCACTGTTCCAGTAGTAGATGAATTGACTATTAATTTTCGTTCTCACTCTGGTGTTTTGAGATTAGCTGCCAGTGTCATTGAAGTGCTCCAAAAGTTTTTCCCCAATTCCTTTGATCGCTTACCTGGAGATAAGGGAATGTTCCCTGGTCCTATTCCAACCCTACTGGATTCATGTAATTTCAGTGATCTTGCTCTAGTTCTACGAGGAAACAAGAGAGAATCTTCAGCAATTGAGTTTGGGGCTCATCAAGTCATTATTGTCCAGTCTGAAGATGCTAAAAAGGCTCTACCCAACGAGCTTCAAGCTGGCATAGCACTAACCGTATTTGAAGCTAAAGGACTTGAATTCGATGATGTTCTACTCTATGATTTCTTCAAGGATTCAAAGGTATTTAAATTTTCTGCTGCTTATATTATGTTATGATGTATATTAAATGTTATAGGTATCGAAGGAGTGGCGTGTTGTCACTGAATTCATTGAAAACAGCCCCCAACTACTAGCATCTGAAGTTTTAAGTAAAGGATTTGAGATTAAGCCACGTCCTTTGAAGTTTGATGAGCAGCATCACAAGTCTTTAAGTGCTGAGTTGAAGTATCTCTATACCGCCATAACACGTGCCAAATGCAATTTATGGATCTATGATTCAGATGAAAAAGATCGTCTGCCAATGTTTGACTACTGGCACAGAAGAGGTCTAGTGAAAATTATCCGTTTAGATGAAATCAGCCAGAAAGATGAAAGTATTCTCTTTGCTGCCACTTCGACTAAGGAAGAATGGAAGAAACAAGGTGATTACTTCAAGAAAAAGAAGCTGTGGGAACCAGCTATGAAGTGCTACGTGAAAGCTGAGGAAATATACCTTGAAAAGGAGGCCAAGGCATATTGTCTTGTACAACAAGCTCGTGCTCCTAACTTGAAACCACGTGAGATGGAAGAGCTCTACTTGCAAGCTGCGTTAGCCTTTTTGGAATGTGATAGATCTAAACATGATGTGAAGTCATTACGGTATGCTGCTTCCTTCCTCAAAAAAGCCAAACGACCAAATGAAGCTGGATTATTATACGCAAAGTTGAGCAGGGTGAGTCCATTAATGTAGTGTATTGAAGTCCTTTTATGTGATTTTGTCTTTATAATATTATTATATAGCATAAAGATGCAGTAAAAGAATTCAAAAAGTCCAAGAACTTTAAGGGACTTGTGCTTTTAAAGGAACAAGAAGGCAATTACAATGATGCAGTAAATTTGCTGGTTGACAACGGTAAGAAGGATGATGCTCTTGAGTGTGCTGAACGATATGAGAGTGAAGGGCACACCCTCAGAAGTGACCTTCAGGCATCATCCTTAGCTATCAAATTCGCAAAGGAGATTTGTGACCAAGCACTCACTCAAAGGAATCGAAATCGATTAGCAAAATTGGTCAGACATATGGATAACCCTACCGACAGAGTCAGCTACTTAAAAATTGCAAAGAAATATCGTGACGCTTTGAACGTCCTTTGTAATGATAAAAAGTTTGACGAAGCCTATAGACTATGTTCTGCTCAAGGCTGGGCTGATGATGGACTAGAACTTGCTGAAGAGAAGAAGAATGCTAAATGGGTACTGCAATTTACATTTCAGAAAGCAATTTCTGGTCTTATTGCAGAAGATAAGGTGGACAGTAGCATCATTAAGAAACTACACACTCTGAGAAATAGCAAAAATGATCAAGTTGAAGCAAAAGCATGCCTTCTACTCGGAAAATCAAACCATGATTTCTTTCTTTGTCGCACTGCATTTAAAGTATACTTATCCACTCGTAATGCTACAGGATGCATTGAAGCATTCAATTTAATGATTAAATATAGGGTAAAGGGTATTGGTAGCAAGAGCACTGAAATATCTGTCAGACAAATTCTAGATGCTTGCAATAGAGCAACTCATATTAGCCAAACATTGGAGTGTGTACTGAACCACAGGCAACTAAGTGCAGCTCAAGATCATGCACTCAGACAACTCGAAGAATTTTACGGACTGGAAAGGCACTTTAGTGTTGCTGATCAAAACATGGCATCATATTTCATAACCCCTAATCAGCATATTTGGGTTGATGTTTGTAGTGGTCATAGTAGCCACGAGGCAGATGCTGACTCAGATGGTATGATTCAAATTGACCGTATCAAAGCTTTAAGAATAATCAGTGGTCATGTTCAAGAATTCCTGACAAGATGGCAAGATAAGGATGAATTACAAGTATGTCACCTATTTAACTTGCATCTTAGTTCCTTTCGGTTTCTCAAGGAACTTGAAGACAGAGGTTGTGTCAGGAAGTCATACAAGGTGCCGTATCAAGGAAAGCTCTACGAGTTCCTTAAACTGTGTTACTCTGGACTTGAGTTGTCCAAATTTGCAAACGGAGAGATTAAGCAAGCTTATGTAATTCAGCTGCTGGTGAATTTCTTTAAACCAGCAGCTGCACTTTACCTTGGAGTCACACGAGGACTAATGGAGGAGATTTCAAGGTCTTCATCTGCAACACTTCTGGTACAATATGCTCTTAAGATTGTAGAAAAGAGTGATATAGATTTCCATGTGGACAATTGGCTAGATGCTTGGTCTATTCTCAGTATTCTCGGAAGGAATCACCTTCAAAGCCTATTAAGACAGTTGGATAAACGTGCAGCTCATGCCAAGACACTTCCACCAAGCAAAATACCAGATGTATACTTGCGGCGGAGTAAGGAACATGTGTTTTCAATGTGGATAAGAGCTTGTTTTCTAATTCAGAATGATAAAAGAATAATTGCATCATCCAAGGTTGCTCTTCACTTTTTTTTGACAAATATCATCCGTGAAAGGAGTATACGTCCAACAATTTCTGTCACAAGCTTAATAAATGTACTCACAATTCACACCACTGCTTTGTTGACGCTGACAGCACTGTGTAATTTCATACAGCAAAAACCATCAAATATTCTCATTCCCAACTCTTACGAACGAGTACTGAATGTGTTCGATAATCTCGGAAAACAAGTTAATCAAGAATCTGTTAAAGTTTTGGATGCTTGTATGGTTGATGAAAAGGTTATAAATGCATGTGAAAAGATGAGAAGTAATCCACATGCGGTACAAAACATCCAGAATGAGATCACTAGTTTACTTTGGCAAATTTTGGACTTGCTTATCGGAAGACATGCTCATTATTTTCATCCACTGAGATACGCAATAAAATCAGAGGATTGTGTCAAGAGAGGTGAAACAAGGCACTGTCTTTTATTAGTGCTTGTTCTTCTTGGAAATTTGAGTGAAATTGACAAGCTATGCACATCTGATGGCCTTCAAAGTTATCATAAGGACATCAACAATGCTGTCGAACTTTTGAAGGGCTCTATTGGAGAGGAATCCCAGATTCTACGTCAGGCATGTGGCATGTTTTCAACTGCTAACAACACAACAGGATTCTTCTTAGCTATCAGCCACTTGATTACCACTGTTGACTCCCATGATCACATTGTTCGAATCAACATTAGGCAGCAGGTGCCAAGTTGGAGATGGGACCTAGAAAGAACCCAAATGAGGTACTTCCCGGCACGTCCACTGCTACCTACAGCAAAGAGTCAACTACAACATTCCCCACAAGTAGCACCATCAGAAGGCCATTTCAGCAACATTAAAAGGCCTGGTTTATTAGAACAACCTGTTGATTCAGTGTTTGAATCCCCTGTCCCCTCTCATCCTGCCAGTGCTTATCCAGCAGTGACCTCTAGCCCTACTCCTCAAGGAGTAATATCCATCAATCCACAACAAAATGTGACTACTTCAAATACTGAATTGTCTGAAGCTCCCACAGGTAGAGATGACGCTGTACAGCTACTGACATCTCAGGCAAGCATAGATCCACAGGAAGACGAGGAGGGTAGGCTTAGCTTGGAAGAAACTGAAGATGAGGACCTGAAACATGTGAACCTCTCAGGTCCCTTTGTACTGGATAGGCAGATCTCAGAGATCACAGCTGAGCAAGAGAATTCTGCCACTACAGAGGATACATCCATGGTGGATGAGCAGTTCTGTCGTTACTGTGCTGTTCCATTGAGAGTAGCTGAGGCTGTAGTGCCTGTTGCAGAGCTAGAAGAAGGGATAACGGATGAAAAGCCTGATGATCATGAACCAACATCTGAACCACAGGATGAAGAAGTGAAGATAGAGCTGTACACATCCCATTGTGTCAGTGAAAAGCATGTGAACAATATGAAGGCTCATGACAATTTCACCACACTAAAGCGTGAATACTATGAGCCATTGAGAGAAAAGCTGAGTGAGGTTTTGCAAGAATTGAAGAGATTCGAGGGTGAAAATGTGGCCTCAAATCTTCGTAAGATCATTCAAGACATAGAAAAGGAACTAGAAAGTGATGAAAAGGCACTAAATGATATACGATACAGTGGAGAATGGAAAATTGGTGCTTTGCAGATTGAGCACCACATGCAAGGGCGTATGGAAGCATTGATCAGTGCTGCTGATGACAAACTCGAGAAGGAAAAAACTAGAGTCCAGCAGCTACAAGAGCAGGCAGCAGCAGCAACCATTCAAGATGAAGATAAGGATGATGAAAACTTATCAGATGAAGGTGATGGGAGCCAGTCAGATGAAGAGATCAATAAGAAAGTGGATCCCAGTGAAGTCAAAGAGAGGGAGAGACAGCGCAAAAGAAATATGAAGAAGGCCAGAAGTAGACGCGGTAAACGCTGAATAATTTTGAAACTGTTGAATTGTACAATAGACTAAGTACGCAATTGAACATTAATTTTATATTTTAATTTTTTGTTAGTAATAGCAATAGATACAGATAAGAACCTCATGCCCACACTCACATGCAATGTACATTGCCACATTCATACATCATTGTTGTGATAATAATGTTATGTCTTTTAGTTACAGAGGAAGTACACTGTATCTATACATTGCAATTGATTATTATTGTATAATGGCTGTGTGCCGTATTAATAACTTTTGGATCTATACATTGCTTTACATACACTATAGGTGACCAGAGTAGATTAAAATGAAGTCAGTAGAATTAATTAAAAGTGTAGCGCTATAGCAATGGAGCTGGATTGAGCTCAAATAGAATGCCTACTTTTTTGAGTACACATCTCTGTAGTATTTATCTAGAGTGGATCTCCACTTCTCTGGAGCTTTATTGGTGCCAAAGTTCACCACAAATTTTGGTAGGTGTCCTTTGGCATCATTCTGCAACAGCATCGTCAGCTTACTGCTGTTGGGGTCATCTGAATCAGGACGAATGATCAGACCAGAGAGAATAGTTCTTGTCCTATAAAACAATTAAGTGGTATTCCTTGATCAATACCAACCAACTTAGTATTAGTAATTTTGACCACGTGGGTCTTCTTCAACCGATAGCCTAAGGCATCCCTATGTAGCAAACTATATTTAACATGAATGAGACTTGAGAGCTATGAAGTGCTCGTCATTTGTTGTTAATGCAATATGGAGGTGCTAACCTGATAAAGCCTTTTCTCTCTGGTATTTTGGGGTGAGTAGCGTCCTTAAAGACAACAAATGTGGTATTGCTGCTCTCATCCTTCTTGATCCACATGTACTGTAGTAGATCTCTGTCAGTCACACCTGGTGGCATCTTGCATTGCCTATAACAGCGATAGTGGTCACCATTATTATTATGGTTTCATACCGTAAATCTGGAAATTTTCGTTGTAAAAATATTTTCATAGTCGATGGCGGCTACGAAAATTAATCTTACGAAAATTAGCATGCACTATTAACGCTAATGCGGTAAGGGGTCGTTCCTACGAAAAAATTTTTAAACGAAAATTTATCATACGAAAGTTTCTTTACACGAAAATTTCCAGATCTACGGTAATCCATCCCCCTTTTAATTATTTTAGCTAATCCTATTAATTTTAGAAAAAGCAAGCCAACAGTTGTGGGTGAATGTGCCACTGCCAGATTATCTCCAGTTTCATGGTAATGGTCTGCACATGTACCACACACTTGTGATTGACTTACAAAAGGAATAATATAATAGCTAGTGAATAACATAGGAAAATTAATACTTGCCAGTATACGGTATCGTATCCGTCATGTTTCTCCACCAATTCAATGTGAGGAAAACTATCGTGATCCCACACTTTCCTCAGCTCCAGGTTAGTGGATAGTTCAACAACTGCATGTAATAATAGAAATGCCATGATGGTGATGGTAGCTAAAATTAATAATCTACATTAATTTTATTAATTTTAACATTATTGTTGCCTAATTTGAAAGCCAGGGACAAAATTGACAATACATGTAATGACGAAGTTTTGGATCATGCTCACCATGCCCACTATTTTGGCCATACCCCATCAACTGGGACATAATTATGGCCAAACTCAGGGCAGACTCAGCCATTCCTTGATCGGATGGACCAGCTTGGCAACTATGATAGTTATATATTAATCCATTGTGGCACATGGACTATGATGTGCAACATACCTGCATCTACAGGAATGCCAGGAAACTTGAGGTAGCCCTGAACAGAATGAAAGGTTATGCATGATGATTCCATGATACAACTGTGATCGAGCAACTGTTATTTGACACCACTGTGGTCTTTCTTTAAGTTAGTAAGGGTTGCTCAATGATATTACATGTATGTGGTTGGTGTGTTTTGCCTACATGTAGCTACATCATTAGAACAGCCACTACCTCTATCCTATACTGGTAGGTCTTCCGTCTGTATAGTGGCTATATAATTTTGGAGCAGGGGCCAATAGCTACTCATTTTAGGAGACCAAAGAAAAATTCATGTTAACGTTTGATCTTAATTGCGTGACTTTGCTGGGCGTGATACTAAAGTTTCTTTCTCTAGCTCTCTCTCTCTTAAAAACATTGAGACCGATTCTTGATACTTGCACATAATTATTGCTTTGTATAATATTATATACATCTAGCCTAAGTTAGTGGCCTCAAAACATATCTCTGACCTTGACCAGGTGCACTGATTCATTCTCCTCAGACTTGCTCCAGGTCTCAACCAGGTCGCTCTTGCTGGTAGATTTCCATCCTGACTCCTTGCTGGTGTTTCTCTCTTCCTCCAGCAACTTTTGAATATCTATAATACCACGCATAATAACATCAAGTGAAATTAATATTAACATCGATAGACTGCATGTTTTTTACACCACAGCCAGAGTTGCAAGATATTGTCCACCTTCACATATAAAAATTAATTTGCTATGAATCTACCGTCACCCATGCAGCTAGTATTTAATACTGACCAGCATCAGAGAAGGGGCTGCTACTTTGCTCTGCCATCTTCGAATTCCCCACACGATCTAGTTCGTCTGCTTCTTCACTACTCGGATTCTGATGCCTCAGGCGTTTATTTATCGCACCTCAGTCGTGCATGGGTAACCACAACGGAAGTAATTTCCGCAAATACAGGAAATAATTATTTTGACACCACACCAATGCAGCAAATTACACCACATCGCACTATGCAATATATTATAAAGAAAACGAGACAAAACAAAATTAATGTCATATAGCTACAAAAAAGTTTTTTGATTGTGCTTCAATGTGTTTATTGCTCAGCTGTGTCTTCAGCTTTGCTGCCTTCATTACCCTCACTTTCAGCAGGGGCTTCCCCTTCCCCCTGCTCTCCGGCTCCACCTACCGCATCATCACCAGTTTCTACTGTAACCTCTGTCGTCACCTCCACTGTCTCAGGTTGGCCTCCTGTTTCTGTCTCTGCTTTCTGATCGCCTTCGCTCGTCACCTGACTCTCCCCGCCCCCTGCATCTGCACCTTGACCTTCGGTTTCACCGCCCTCGGTAGCACCTACACTCTGACCAGGACTTTCCACCTCCTCAGTTGTACTCTGACCTTTCTGGGTGGAGTCTTCGCCCTCAGCAGCACCTACACTCTGACCGGGACTTTCCGCCTCCTCAGTTGTACTCTGACCTTTCTGGGTGGAGTCTTCCTCCTTGGATTTGCCTCTCTGAGAGTACACATTGGAGTAGTAGGTGGCCAGACCGTTGTGCCAGTCGACTGGGGCACTTGCGGCAAACTTGTTGACGACAAAGTGTGGGATCCATCCCTTAACGTCGTTCTGCAGCATAACGGACATCTTGGAGGAGTTGGTTGGATCTTCTGGGTCTGGGCGAATGATCACTCCGGACAAGATCGTCTCCGCTCTGGAGGAAGAGAATAATTACGTTCCTAATTAATAAATCACAAGCTTCTTGTACGACAATGTACACAGGCTATAATTGGACCTAATAGTAATTCACGCTTCTGTGGTTATTGGGTGATTGTGATGTACTCCCGTTGCAATTCAAGAAAAATTCAGGGTCTATCTGCTGTAAACAGCATTGCATAATAATAACCCTCCTCCTCTTCATTATTACTACGCACTGCTGGCTGTAACGTACATGTACAATGGATTGGGTTTGGGTGTTCGTTTTAGAGCTAATCAAGTTTTTTTTATTTAAAATATCCTGGGGTAGCACTGTATCGTACTCGATGTACATATACAACATCAAAACCTGGAATGGGCCAGGATACAGAATAACATGGGTATTATGATTTAATTCCATGTTCAAGTCTTGGGTTATCCCATTCCAGTTATGCCTCTTTGCATAATGATGTACTATGACCTTGTCCTTCCCAAATGCATATTACTCTGCTGTTACACTAATGCATTGTACTTTAGTCTAATTTGTCATACCCTGTGGTGTAAATGAGCCAAACCACTAGTCTAGGAACTCAACTGATTCATGTGATGCAATGATCGCTGATAGATTTCTACATGATTTGTACTACACATGTACCTTTTTCCAGCCGTATTGTTCTGATCCAGACCTAATCCCTACTTTATGTTTAATGACTACCTAATTCACATTGCCCTATCAGATATCTGTTGGTAATTGACTCAACTGACGGATAACTGACCTGACAACGCCTTTCCTCTCCGGGCGGTCAGGGTGAGTGGCGTTGTGGTAAAGAAGGTAAGTAGTGTTGGTGTCCTCATCACGACGCTGGCCAATGTGCTGGATAAGGTCACGATCGGCGACAAGGGGAGGCATCTTCACTAGCCTGGAGGAGGAGGGAGGGAGAGGGAGTGGGGGGAGAGAGAGAGAGAGAGAGAGAGAGAGAGAGAGAGAGAGAGAGAGAGAGAGAGGAGAGGAGAGGAGAGGAGAGGGAATATTAATATCATCTAAAATAAGATTGAATCAATATAAAGTACGCAGCTCTCAATAATCAGTCGGAATTAATTTGCATACACCACAAACTATTAAGGACATCACAACCTTTGTCTTCTGAATAGCATCCCTAAGGGAGGTTTCTCAGGTACAGCCTCCATTGATATGGCTGCTATAGAGTATAGTACAGTAGCACAAGAAGTTAAAATGTTACAAACCCACACCTAGTTACAGCTACATGTACATGTAAATGTACATGCTGTGACCACTGCCCATGTCCGAGCGCAATTCATAAACTAGGCTAGTGTATATGTTGACACGCATGCTATGCGCTCCAGTGCACACAGGGTACATGTTTGCATGACATAGAGCTCTGCAGATCACAAACTGCACCTAAGGTAAGAATTGAAGGCACAAGCTTTTTGTATGCAATAGTGCTACCAAAAATGGTATGAGAAAGTTTACACTGTGGTTGTACTCTCACTACTATGGTTTACAAAACCCCTGTGACTGAGTAAACAGTTCTTAATATCAGTAATGTACAGATAGCTTTCTTTTCTTCTCCCAGGTGGTGCCTCAGAGTATTGTCAACATTGCAAGTAGAAAAGCAACATTGAATGTTTCGTTGATATTCTTTTAAACGAGCCAGGTTAATTAATAATTATTAGCCTTCTAATGTGCTCCATCTCACCAATAAACCACTCTGTAGTGTTTGTGCTCCTCAAGAACATCAATCACTGGAAACTGCTTGTCCCACTCCTTCCTCACTTCAAGGTTATGAATCATCTCAACAACTAGTAGTGGGGAGAGGGGGGAGAGGGAGAGAGAGAGAGAGAGAGAGAGAGGGAG
The DNA here is from genome assembly GCA_963930775.1 of Cliona cf. orientalis. NCBI lineage: Eukaryota > Metazoa > Porifera > Demospongiae > Clionaida > Clionaidae > Cliona > Cliona cf. orientalis. Next base: position 1,868,718 of record OZ005696.1, read on the forward strand.
AGACAGAGAGAGATAGAAAGAGAGAGAGAGGGGGGGGGGGAGAGGATGTAATCAACATGTACATCCGTATGGTTTTCATTGATGAGGTTACTGTGTGGAGGTGACTGACATGTCGCATGTATACAGCAATGTTCATGGACAAGGCACTAACAGCGAGGGTTTCATGAAAACACCTGGATGGTCACTCTCACCTTTCTCTGGAGGTATGCCGGGAAAGTTGAGGAATCCCTGCAAGGGTGCAATAATATTAAATTTTATCATTGATCTCTCTCCCTTTCTCTCTCCTTCCCCCCTCCTCTCTCTCTCTCTCTCTCTCTCTCACCTTGATCAGGTGGACGGGTTTGTCCCTCTCGTTTTTCCTCCAGATCTCACAGAACTCGGTCCTCTTCACAAACGACCATCCCTCCTCAGTACTGTTGTTCTGTTCCTCGTGAAGAATCTTCTGCAAATCTAACAGAATATTTATTTGAAAGTACATGTAAGCAGCTTGGCTCCAGTTGATATGATCAGCTACTGTATATCCATATTAGTAGTATTAGTACATTAATTTGTAGCATTTAATAAACGTAAGGGGAATAATGTCATATACAAGGCTCTGCTATGCAACAAAGGTATTCATTGTCCTTCCCAGTACCCGATTTTGATAGCCATGGACAGCTTCTAGGTATAATAATATTATTAAATGCAGGTTGTAAATCCTCTCAGGTAAAGCAAAGAAGGCACACATTATTATGGCCCCACATACGAATTGTTATCACTTCATCACACTGACCTTGCAATAGAGATACCCAAATATTATTGTGATTGATGCTGATCAAGATGCAGATCTAGATAGTGCTGATCCGATAAACCACCCATACAGGTCCCTGGCCTGGCAATTATTAAATTTCAGTGGAATAGTGAGTAGATCACCTACAACTTTGGTTCACACTAGCCTAGCCCCTGGTAGCCTGCCAAATTCCCGCTCCATTGGCGGGGAAATTCGAGCGTGTACGAAAAATTAATTTCTTTTTACCTTCCTCGGTGAAGGGGTTGTAGTCTTCATCGTGTACTTTGAGCTGCTGTAGCTCAGCCGTCGCGCCGCTCTCGTCTGGAGCACTAGCCATCGATCGACTCTTCTCTCTGCAAGATACGTAAAGCGTAACTCGATGAGCGATCCACAGAGAACCTCCAGCACACGCACAAGCACGGATACCCAGCCGGTATGAACCCCGCCCATATCACTGGACTGTTCTCGAAAATTGATTTGGGAACCGAATTCCCAATTCTCTTCCATTGGAATGGAACCAGAAATAAAATCTCGATCCCTCAATTAGCATGTTAAATCTATTCCCATTCACATGTTCAGACACATGCCCTTGCGCTAACATTAAAATTTAATGTATCGTGTGCATAGAAATAGGTATCTCATGAACATCAATCAACAACGAACGAATGTCATTACAGTTCACTGGGTGGATCATCACAAAAAAACAATCTCCAAAACTGTGATAACAATTCTCAGCGGTATCGTCGTAGTGACAAGGTGTTTCGTCGCTTCCAGTTGGCATAGCGGGACCCTCCACGAACCTTCGTGCGAAGGTGCCCCTTCCCAAGACCACGGTTCTTACGTCCAACGGCAGTCAGTCCCCTCAGCTCCCGGTGCTTATGGACGGGTCTGCAGAGCCAGTTTATTCTCGGGTCGCGACGGATGGCCTTGTGCTGAGGATCGACGAGAATTACTTCGTAGAATTTGTATACAGAGTCCTGTCCAATCCAGTAAGAGTTGAGTACTCTTAGGCCACCACAGTAACGACCGGCTCGCTCCTAGAGGGAGAGAGGGTGGATGTGCGTGTGTCGCAGGAATAGTAACTGTTAATGCACATACTGACTGCTTGCTTTTCAATAATGCGTGCAAATTTGATGACCATTACCAATAGTATAATATTCATCAAAATCTGCAAGTGAGCAGGGATGACAAACTAGAATACTTAAGCCTAATAGGACAAAATTAATGCAGAAACAAGTTGCAATTTTCATACATGCAGTCGCAACACTGTGTGAGCTAATAGAGAAATTGCATAGAATAGTAATCCATTGTGTTTATGAAAGAATGCAAGCTAAAAAAATTACAATTTCAATTTTAGCGTGATTTTCTGGTAAAGGTCGTCACACTACATTAAGATGTATTATGAGAAATCCTAGAACGCAAATTTTCTTGTGCTAATTAGATCTTGCATATTATTTACATAAACACAATAATATGCTCAAAAGTTTGATCAACATTTTGTACCGTGGGATAGGACTCCTATACTATAACCCCCATTTCCTAAACTAAATCCAACTTGGTGTGTCTATAAATTCTTCATCACATGTATAAGGTGGGCAACAAATGGAACAAAAAAAAAGGCTTGTGCAAGAGCATAAAAACTTACATGTACTATCACTACATAATTTACGTGACTGCACCCACCTCAGCCACTGAGCGCAAACTCCTCTGGAACTTGAGTTGAGAGACACCCTGGTTGGTGGGCTTGCCCATCTGGTGACCTTTGTGAACCTTCCTCTTTCGCCCACCACGGCGAACACGCACCCGGTAGATCACATACCCCTGCTTGGCCTTGTAGCCGAGGCTACGAGCTTTGTCTGGTCTGGTGGGGCGGGTGGTTCTGTGAACAGCTGTCAGCTGTCGATACTGCCAGCACCGCACACGAAGGAGAAATCTGAGGAGATCTGATTGCTTCTTCCTCCAGAGCTCTTGCAAGTACTTGTATGCTCCCATCCCCTATACTGTGTACTAGGTCCTGTATGTGGTAACATAAATCGTACATAAAGAACACCATACAAAAGCTTATAGCTCTAGAAAAGTACGCCCAATCTTGAGCTGTATACTTGAGATTGATAAAATATACCCAAGAGTAGTCAACTGGTTTGTTGAGTGTAGTCATGTTTATATTATACGGGAGGATACGAATGGATTTACTCACCTTCTCTCTCCTACTCCCTGTAGACCTCGTGCACGCAGAGAAAGAACGACGCATGTGCGCATGCTCATTAACGATGTTTCAGTTTGAGGAAGTCCCTGTAATTAGTTCCCGCGCGCCGCCCTCGTAAAGTAAACAACCAGTACGTACGTACATGCGCATATGCATGCAGTACAGTTTACGGTAACAAGATCAAAGTACATACCGGTACAACCAATGATCTAGCTAGTCCATTCGACATTCATCACCTGTGCTAATTTGCCAGCTGCGTGGGTTCGATTTTGCTGATAAACAACTGAGATTAGGTCAAAGTTTCACTACCAATCGAGGAGTGATCGGTTGCATCAGTCATCAGCCAGCAAGCAGACAGATCTAGAGATAGAGAAGCCAGTCAACTACACAGGTACATATAGCTAAATCGTATGTGACGTGTGTACGCTAACAGCAGCGCTCGTCACTGAAAAACAAGCGCGCTCTATCTGTCTGAGCTCTTTTATACTAGGCCTATGATTTTATCCCGTGTGTGTTGAATTTTTATGGCATAGTGGTATAAAGCTAAATTTTTTCCCACTACACACAGCAAACATGGACGGTGATGCGCAGTACATGGATGAACTGGACTACTACAACTATGGCCGAGAGTTTGACAGAATGTCCAAGGGCAGTGGTGGCCATGCTAAGCACAAGGGGAAAAAGGAGAATCTGAAATTTGCCCCATCGGGAAATGTCAGAAAGATTGTTGCCAACGTTCAGAATGCCGAGAAAAAGGAGAAGCAAGCCAGGCAGAGAGTGAACAGTGTCTGATCTAGTGCCACAATTTGCTGCCACGTACGGAACTACTCCCTAAGGAAATTTGCATATCGTGAAAAAAAAAAGCAATCCACGAAAACAGTCCAAAAAAATCCTCAAAGTTCTTGGCACATTTAATTTGATTTTTGTTTCCCCACTCACGACTAATTTTTTGTCATGTGAATCATTATTAATCAAGTGATCTTCTCAGTGATAGTTGTGATCTCTGTGATTGATAATAATTATCATCCACTAATAATTAATTTGTTTCAGTCAAGTTATCACCTGTAGCTTGTGGTATTATCACCTCCCATAATTTTTGTTAACACTGAGTTCCAGTTACTTGTAATTTAATTGTGTTTATTCACAACATGTACATCAAACTTTGTGTATAATGTTGGTCCTATATTAAATAGGACCCCTTACTTGCATCATAACTATGACAGTGTATCTGTATCCTATGGTGTTTACTTTATGGTTGTTTGCATTTTCAGCAATCTTATCTGTTGAACAGCTTACTCACTGTGACTGCTGCCATATAAAATACTGGCTGCATACATGTAGAATACTTGGAATACTGTCTTGATCAGCACTTTTATTTGCATAGCTCAGGTCTCTGGAACACTAATAGGGCAGTGTACACCATACATAACCTGCCTAGTGCACACTGTGCATGTTGTGGGTCCTCCTAATTAACCATGCGTAGGATAGTGCATGCATCTGCGCAAGGGCTTCTACAATTAACCCCTTACCTATTAAGGGGTCACCCACGTGGAGCAGTGGGCACTATATACTGCTATGGAAGATGAGCCTCGTCGTAAAAGGCTCAAATTGTCACTCACTAAGACCAAGAAGAGACCCAGCCGTGAGTCCACCACTGTAGGAGCAGCCATTGATGATGATAATGAGAAGACAGCTGTAGCTACTGCTGTGTGTGAGGGCAGTACCACAGCTGCAGAAGCTGCCTCGAAGTTGAATGAGGCCGATGGTGATGATTCTAGTCCATTTGAACCTAAGCCTGAGCACGCTACCTGTACTGCTGCTGCTGCTAGTGCTGTAGAGGAACGTCGAGAAGCGTACTACTCGGCCAATTTCAAGTCCGTTCTGACGACGGTGCTGTCCGATAGCCCTGAGCGACATGTCATCAGTGAGGAAGGGTCAAAGGTCGTCAAACGATTCATGGAACTTCCAGGTATGGGTGTAAATATATGGTATCTGAGACTGCGTGTAGGTGGTGTATGTGCCTACTGTAGCATGATAGGCTGGTCTACTGACATAAATGCTGCTACAGAGCATGCATGCATCAGCCATTAATATTATGAATACTCAAGCGAGTGGCTGGCAGCATATTATGCATACATGTATGTAATCTGATGCATATCTAAGTTATTCATTCTTAATTGCATGTTTTGAACTCAATTTTGAACACTAAAAGTGTATTCATGGCTGCTTTTTATCGGAATAGCATGCAATTAAGAAACTGCTGCTTCCTATGAAAAGCTACATTATTTAGAAATCACTGCTTCCTTCGCCTGCCCTGCCTGCAAGGAGTGAGGGTGTTGGCAGGGTGTTCTGTTTGTGTGGTTTACAAGGGCATTTGGCTTGGTTGCCAAGCAGCTGGAGTATATAATCAAAGGGGGAAACCCTGGTGTACTTGTATTAATTCTTTAATAATCAATTTTCAGAACCCCAGCAGCAGTTGTATGTGAGGTTATTCCTTCGGAAGCACCACTGGATCAGAACCATCAAACTATCGTACAAAGATATCGCCGACAATCTAGCTGATATTGTACAAGTTCTAGTTAATAAAGACTTCCTTCTAGATAGTAAGTTTGCATGTAGGAAATTTGAGCCAAAACTGTCCCTTGTGGCCCCATATATGTATACGGACTCGGGAGTGAGAGGCATACTACTCTCCATATTTTGACCAGGATCTTGTAAATCATATTTTGACATGAATTCTACTTGGATGTACATCACATGTATATCACATGTACATGTAGGTTCACATCTGGCAGACCCAACTGAAATCCTAAATCTGTTGCAGCTGGGAGAGTTGAAGGGCTTATGCAAGCAGCTGAACTTGCCCACATCCCTTGTGGGTAACCAGAAGTCGTCCATAATTCAGGCCATCTTCAAACACGACAGGCAACAAAAACCACTGTTTGGGCAGGCTCAGTTTATGAAGACTATCGTGAACAAGTGAGTAGTGGCTTTCGTGATAATTATGCAGAGAGAGAGGGAGAGAGAGAGAGAGAGAGAGAGAGAGAGAGAGAGAGGGAGAGAGACAGAGAGGGAGGGAGGGAGGGAGGGAGAGAGAGATCTGTGTATGGTATGAATGTATGCATAATATTCACAGAGCCAAAAAAGTGTTGGGAAATTGTGTGAAGGTGGCTGAAGTACCGAGGGAGGAATTCTCTCGACTCCTATTGCTCTTTTCCCTGACCAACTCCTGGATTGGGGGAGAGGAAGACACCAATTTCTCACAACTCATGTATGTTGCCTGTTTCCTTGTACTGGTACATGTTTGTTCATGTAGGACATTCCCGATACTCAGTAACATACTACTCTACATTACAGATACAGGATGCTACAGGTGAACGTGGGTATGATAGTGTATCCCGAGTATGAAGTGAATGTTACTCACTCACTATTTCATTCGACCGAAGATTTTGAAAAGTGTGTATATATATGTGTGTGTGTATGTGTATCAATGGGAACAAATCAGTGTGGTGATGTTAGTGTACAACATCATAATTATATGTTATACCATACATGTACATGTAGGTATTATATTTCGACCAAGCATGAGCAGTCGATGGTACAGGCCATGGAGGAAGGTGATGATGCACTCGTGAGGAGGCTGCTTACTGGAGCAGTTGAGGCCTTCAAGGCTGAGCTGATAAGACAAGGTAGCACAATATGATGCGTTTATGTGTGTACATGGTGTGGGGCTCTGAAGTCCAATTTATAGTCCAAACTAATTCACCCCAACATTTCCAAAGTTACTCGATAACTAATTGGCATGCATTATTCTTGGTTCAAAACTATGATTCCTTTCTATAGATGAGGCTATGTCCTCCAAGCAGAGTCCAGTACGTACATGTACGGCACCTTTCTTGCTACCCTTTACGACCGGATGGACGTATGCTCGAATAATCTCTCAGGCTGCTGAGTATCTGGAGAAGAAGAAACAGTATGAAGAGGCAAACAATCTTTTGGAGTTGCTCCTCTCCCAGAAGGTTTACTGCACTGGGTCCCGAGGGAGATGGGCCGACCGTCTAGCACTGAACTACGACCACCACTTGAAGAGAAAGGACAAGGTGAAGCATTGTATATGTGTGTATGTGTGTGTTTGTATGAGTGTATGTATTTATCGAGCAATTTTAGTATAATATTATTATTTTGTAGCAACACAGTACTCACCATTATAATGATATAACAATGATGTTTTAGTGTCTGGAAGTGATTGTCGAGGCTCTAAAGGACCCTTATCTCCATGACAGTAAGAGGTTATCTCTGCTTCAGCGAGCAAGGAAGATTTGTCTATCTCAGAAAAACACTGTTGAAAGTAGTAAGCCTAAGAAGAAGGCTACCTTGAGCAAGAAAAGGAGAGCTTCGTCTAGTGCTAGCAGCAAGAGCTCGGCCAACGTGGCTCTTCCATATGGAATAGAAGAATTTCCTATGATGGACATCACTGAAGCTCCACAAGTAAGAGTAGTCTATAATCCATATCATTGGTGACTGTCTCTACCGATTTTGCTATCTCTGTTCAAGTACTGTTATCCCCACACTGCTGCTGATGTTTTTAAACTTTACATTCATGCAGCTGCACATCACAGGTCATCGTCTCCACACTGGACCCGTCTACCTGACCCAAAACTCCTCAGAATCTGACCATAGTTCCACTTCATCTTTGGACGATCGAAATCAGCGTCAGTCTCCCTCCGTTTCTACTCCAAACTCCACTGGACGTCACACTCAGACTATAGTTGGTGTTGAAGGCTATGCTATACAGCACTATAGCACTGAGCAGGGGTGGCCGTGTGCGCTGCATGCTGAAGGCTCTAGCTTCACCACGCTCTTTGCTCTGCTCATGTGGAGCGTAATCTTTGCTTCTGGTGTTCCCGATGTGTTTCGCACCAAATTTCAGGCAAGCACCCGGCTCTATCTATACACCGAAGACCTTATTTGTTAGTCATGCCAGCATATTATAATCAATATGGCTATTACAAATTATATTTAGAATGGACCCCTCGACTTATATAGCTCTTGTTTCTACGAGAATAGGAAGACTCTTATCGATGAGAGACTTGATACTATTGGTCAGGCCAGTAGTGAGGTAATGATGATGTATTGTATTATATCATCAATTTCTAATTGAGTACGAGTGTGAACTATTGATAGGAGATCTCAGTCATGATTGAATTTCTAATTGAGTGTGAACTATAATATTATATTGATAGGAGATCTCAACGATGATTGAACAGTGCTGGGACGAACACTATGGACAATTGTGTGTAGGCCTAAACTGGGAGCTGTTTCCTTCCAAGGAGGATGCCAAGGTTTGACGACCATTACCCAACGCGGAAGTGCATGTCGACCTTTACCAAAGATTGATCTACTCTAGAGCCTTGGTGCCTGTATGGGAGGGTGTCTCCTGGGCCAGGTATGCCGGCTATTCTGTAAGCAGTACAGGCAGTCTGTTGGTGGGCTGCCTGACCTAGTGCTCTGGAATCCTGATGCAAGGACGTGTAAGGTATACATGTATATTACACAATGACTGAGCTGTACTGTTGCACGACTATGACCAAACCCTTATTTTTCCTTAGTTTGTTGAGGTCAAAGGTCCTGGTGATCGACTTTCTCACAAGCAGATCATCTGGCTCTCAAGGCTGGCAAACTGGTCATGTGATGTCGAGGTTTGTTTGGTGGCTGCAAAGAGGAAAATCTTGTAATAGTATAATTGTGGGATGTTCCATTGTAACTCAGTGACTACGTACATTTGGTATTTGTTGAAGAATAGCCAGGGGTTCCCATAATGGCTGCCCCATGCTGTAATAATAGTATTGTTAGTATTTCTTGGCATAAAAATGAAATGCGGAAAAAATTTTCAGTTTGCAAACTGGGTATTTTACAAACGTAATGTCAAGTGTACATATTATGCATGGTCAGATTCTATAATACTTCATGTCATGGAACTCACCAACTAAGATTACAGTTTTACTATGACAACTAATGTGACAGTAACTTAGTGAACTAATGTCTATCTAGTTTAATAATAATATTAATATGGTTACTGTGAAGCTGGCAGTCTTATAGTAACTGTTGGTTAGCTAATTTAGCGCTTCATAAATGTTTTCATTTGGCTCCATATCATTTGTATACGTTGTAAGGTCACAATACACTGGATTATTGAAATCATTTCCTCCTTCATCATTTACGCTTTTTGACTTATCTTTGCTCTTAAACTCCTCTTGAGATGGACCACTGCCAAGTGACTGCTGTTGTAAAGATCTGTATAAATAGCAGTTAAACATAGCAAATTAAATACAATGATTAACAACATCGACATGTATACCTGGTGGATGCATGAGGGTTACAGTAGATGTTCTGTATGTTTGTGAGTCTGTGTGTATATTACTGAGTTAGCTATATACTACATTTCTCATTTATATGTTGAAAGTAAGCTGGATTAGGCTTCTTATGGCAAAATACTTTTTTCAAAAGGGACAGCAATGGCTTCTTTTCAAAAAGGCTGATACTGAGATGCTACTAGTTGAGCCAGTGACCATTAAGCCACATGCACCCACCCGCATACACATGTATTCTTCGAATGAATTAAAGGTGGTAGGAAATATACTGGAATTACCTGACATTGTGGCTTTTCGACTTCTTCATAACACAACACAGCACCAGAAAGATGACCAACACTATAAAAAGCACCAGCATAGCCCCTACTCCTGAAATGGAAGCCAACTCAATCACACTCAGGCCAAGGGATGGTTTCTCATTGGGCAACAGTGCTTCAGTCGAACCACATGAAGTTATTCCAAGCTCATTTACAATTATGGGGCAGTAGGGATCCACTTCATATACTTGTTCATCAATTATAATGATAGGGTTCGTCAGAATCCATAGCTGAGTTATGTTGCGGATCTCAAGAGCTGTGTTGGTGACTGAAGGGAGGAATTTTGCTTGGTATACGACATTGTTTTTGGCCGTACACAAGACCTGACTGCTGACGATGAAGCTACTCGAATACTGACACTGACAGAGCTGAGCTACTTGCTGAGCAATGAATTGTGTAACATTGGCAGTTATCTCTTTAATAGTGTCATTCTAAAATTTAATACGACTTTATGTAAAATATGGATTGGCTACTGCCAGTATATCTACTTACCACATAGTTTGAGTATTTTGAGTCATCTGGAAGTGTGAATTCAATTTGAAAGGGGGCTCCTCTTGGCACTATAATTATGATATTACCCCGGTGATAATTGTATTGTCATGAAAATGGCTATTAGAATTAATGGTATGATTAGCTTTAGTCTTGTCCTCAGATCCCACCCTCAAAAGGATGGAAAGGGTCTGGTGACTTTGGGCAGTTTTCTTGGTTTGGCTGGCTCTGGGCATGCGTGCCGACACAGGCATGCTTGAACATAGCTCAGACCTGATTGGTCAGAAGGCCGAGTAGGTGATTCAAATTTGTATAGCGGGCAATGGCCCTGTTACATTCCTGTGGCTAGCGAGTCATATGACTGGGCTAGAGCTGTGATCTGATTGGGATGCACAAATTCCTCTGTGGGTTGTCAATTGGACCAAGCTTTTTGCCCAAAGTCACCAGACCCTTTTCCCTCCTCAAGGGTGGGGTCTAGGGACAAGACTAGATTAGCTTACGTTGAAGTTTGATAGCATTGCTAAATCCACTCTCTCCTCCATTTGTACTGACTTGAATGGCTATGCAGTATTCTCGGTTGGGCTCCAAATCAGTGATGTTGGCTGTACTCCGTTCAAAAAGATTCTCCCTGATGAGAATTGTCGCACTGTCCATGAAATCATAGTTAGAGCAATTTATGGCCAAGTCTATTACAGGTTCATAGACTATTTCAAGTGTAGTAATGAAAACTCTTCTTGCTTCGGCTTGGGTAAGAGGAGTCCAACTGATCATAGCTGAAGATCCATTGAGACGATTGACTGATGTGAGAGCAGGGATATCTGTAGAGTGTCATTGAACATGTCAAGACTTATAGCATGAGATCATCATAGTATTATAATAATATTATTATACCGTAGACACAAAGTACAAAAAGTATGCTTGTGACGTGTGGCAACAATTTAATAAGATAAGCACAAAACAATATATGCACTCATTCTAGAGATTATATTAATTGAACGAACTTAGCACGGAAGGTGGGATGAACCCATGAAAATGCAGTATGAAAAGATGGATTTGACCTCTCATTAGCTCAAGTTTATGATTGCATGCCAGATTTAGCACTTGCACATGGTTAATTAGCCCATTAGTTCTGAATAGAGGTAGTAAACCCTGTATGGAGTGCTTGTACTTGACAGCAGTAATATGACACACCACTTAATATCACTAATTTTGTGCTTTAACATGAGTGCCTATGAGAAAAAATTGAGTAGAAAATTTGTGTAACCTTCACATCCATGTTGATTTATTAAAACAAATTCTGTTCTACAAGAGCAGTTATAGCCTCCAATAGTATTTATGCATATCTGTGCACAGCCAGATGTGCCCTCACTGCATTCATCGATGTCTATTAGTAAAAGAGTCATTATAATTTTATTGCAGCTAATATAAAGAATACTTTAATTTACCATTACATCTTTGCCCATCACTTTCTGGACGATAGCCATGGTTGCAAGAACAGATATAGCTTCCAATAGTGTTTGTACATGTATGTACACAGCCAGATATGCCCTCGTTACACTCGTTGATATCTGTTCAGAAAGAATCCTAATACAGCAGCTAAAGAATGCTTTTATGTACCATTGCATGTTTGTTCATTGCTTTCTAATTGATAACCGTGATTACAAGAACATGTGTAGCTGCCAATGGTGTTAGTGCATTCTTGAGTACAGCCTGCTGTGCCTTCAGTGCATTCATTGACAGTCTACACTAAGACCATCGGAAGTCCATATATGTACAATACATTTTAATGTCAACGCGCGGTTTGCATGGCGCCTATGGGGGTTAATGATATGCATGCCATGCATGTGGGGTCAAAAAAAGTGCATGTCTATGTACAACCGTATCTTCTAGTGTGAGGTAGCTATCGTTCTATCTCAAGTACCATTGAAAAGAGAAAGAGCTGAGCTTCACTTTGATACCAAGAATAAGAGTAAGCGTGCCGAGATGACCGATGTAGAGATGACGAAGATTTCGGCTGCGTATGGCTGAGGGCATCTTTGAATTGGGGGCAAATCAGTAACTGTCAAACCAGCGCTAGGGGACTTGGTCCACAAGTAGGTAAGTACCAGAGCAGTTATTCCGCTGAATCCCGAGTCTTCCAGGACCACTCTGCCACCATGAGCGCTCTTTGAAGATCGAAAATAATTTATCACTTTAGTCTGTTCTATTTTCTTAGTAGTAGTTAACTAGACTGTCAATCAAAGAAAATACTAAACTTTAGCTACTAAACTAGCTAGGTTATAGCTACCAACTCTTCGTCTTGAGTACTTTCTTCGTGATACTTCAACTCGCTCGTCGATTTTTCGATCTTTTCTGGCTGAATGGAACTTTGAATTGGGGGCAAATTAGTAACTCTCATTCCAGAACCAAAAACGAGGCATCCTCGATGTCTATACCATAGTGGCAGTGTATAGCAGTAGCGTGGAACAGAACCGCTCGAGGCGCTTCGAGAAACGAGCCTTCGAAAACGAGAAAAACTCATTCTGTCCTGGGTAGGGCGCGGTACACAGATAGATATGCGGACGTATACGATATTATTGCGTGTACCCGCATAATACGTACGCGCGCGTGCGTAATCATACGCAGTAAAACATCATTTCCGGTTTGCCATTAAACGGGTGGTCTTAGTGTAGACTGTTGATATCTATGAAACATACAAATATGTCCATTTATGAAATATTGTGCAGGAGAAAATTTGCTAAACCCAGCAATCTTTGTATTACATAGCTACATCTAGTTGTTAAAGATCCTTTCAAATTAATTCTTTAACTTTCCAACCCTCAAACATTTGTGACCAGGCATGAAAAAGGCACCATTTGGGACTTGTTTGAGACTAGTTATGTAGCTTGCAGTGTGTGTGTATTGTATGTATGGAGTAATGTACTGTAGGTGTATCCGCTCTATGTTGGTATCTATACATTGATACAAGTATACTCACTACCACATTATTTTTATTTTGTAGAAAGCAAATTGGACATTGTCATGATAAAAAATTGTCATTGTTTTATTTTCAAGGCAGGGATGTCCAGGATTCCCAGCAAACGTCCTGGTTCCCTAACCCCAGCAACTCATGTATTTTTCGTTGTAGTTTTAACATAAATCTCGGTGGTGGGGAAGGGAGTGTGCATTTTTTTGTGCGGTGGTACAAGTGATCAATAATCCCTTAGTTAATTATTTTAACTAAGAGCACTAATTAATGGTTAATTAGGAGGAGAGGGGGACACAGTGCGTGAAACTGCCATGCCCATTCCCCCCCCCCCCCCCCCCCCCCCCAAATTTTTCCTGGATGAAACCCTGATCACATCGATATTGATCATGGGCAGGAGGCCATTGATGCTACATATCACTGCCTATTGGAGATATAGACATCCGAGCATCTTGATCGGTACCCTTAGCCAGTCAGATAACTGTCAAGTAGCTTCATTTTATAATTTTAATGACTACTACAACTGCGCACTAGATCTACTGATCTGGCATACATGTGATACTAGTCCAGTAGTCCAGTCCAGTGGTCCAGTCCAGTGAATAGATACACCCGATACTATATTGTATAATTGCATCTGTGCAATTGGCTTTCTTGTGATTGCTCAAGATCAATTGAGGCATAGGCAATGTTGCAGGCTTAGCTTACAAATTTGCAACATGTATCTATTGCAGTGTGCCATGGGTTTTGCATGATAGTCCTTCGTGGGTTCTTAATTGGTGTTGTAGACAGGCGATTGAGAAGTGAAGGGATCGAAGAGAAAATTAAAAATCTCAGGACCAAGCCGGGATTTGAACCCAGGATCTTCTGAATTCTAGTCAGACACTCTTACCAATTGAGTTACTGAGCCCTGATGGCAGCAGAGTGTAGGATAAGTGGTATACATCCTAGGAACTAGGTTCAAACCCTGGCCTTTTCACTTCTCAATCTAAAGATGGTGAGACTCAACTGCGAAATGCTGCAAGCAGCTAGAATTCACAGCCAGGGCCGAGGCCCCCGAGAAGTCATTTCCAGTGAATTCTAGCTGCTTGCAGCATTTCACAGTTGAGTCTCACCAACTTTGGATCATCCCTGGACGAGGCTGTTGTATTACTCAGTTGATGAAATGTACCATACCTTCACATGAGCGTCTGTTGGCTTCCAGACTGTATCCCGGTCTACAGCTGCATGTGTAGGACCCAATGGTGTTGGAGCAACGGTGAGCACAGCCATTAGTGTTGAGGTTACACTCATTAATGTCTGGAAAAAGGTAAACTTAAAGGTGATTAAAATAAAGATTGATCAGTTTGTTCGCCATGTTTACCTTGACAAGACCGCTGATTGGAAGCCAGCCTATATCCACTCCTACAAGTATATACAAAGGACCCAATGGTATTGATGCAGTTGTGATCACAGCCATCAATGTTGCGGACACACTCATTGATATCTGTATGTGTATATGTGTATAATTATAAATCAGTTATTGTAGCCTTGAGGCTGTTGTATTACTCAGTTAATGAAATGTTCCATACCTTCACATGAGCGTCTGTTGGCTTCCAGACTGTATCCCAGTCTACAGCCGCATGTGTAGGACCCAATGGTGTTGGAGCAATGGTGAGTACAGCCATCAGTGTTGAGGTTACACTCATTAATATCTGGAAAAGGGAAAGTTTAGTAACATAATTTGTTTGCAACTATGGCAAATTTCGTGATCTTCTTCCATCTCTGCTTTTGACAAAAACAGTTAATGCTGCTTACACTAGAGGTCAAAATTAACAATCAATGGTATGTACATACAATGTCTGCGTGAACCTAAATTGTTGGTTTGGTGGCTCTATTGATATAACCTGGTAATTGCTTCCTTTCTGTAGCAGTTAAGTAACCCACTGCTCCAAGATCCAATCCCACATAATATAATATTCTGAACTTAAGTTACATACCATCACATCCATGTCTATCACTTGCCAAGCGATAGCCAGAACGACAAGAGCAGCTGTAGCCAGACTGAGTGTCAGTACATGTCTGAGCACAGCCATCTGTATTCTCTTCACATTCATTGATATCTGATACTATAATAGTGTGTGAAAACAGATGATTAAATTAATGTAGAAAATAATAATATTATTATGATTATACTTACGTAATCGGATGCAGCGAACTCCTGCATCATCGGCATGGGTGCAGTCGTGTACACCAAGCCCACTGTGAGAGCAGTCGATCAATCGCAATTCATTCCCAGCACAGTCAACATCATCAAGATAGATTGAGCCAGTGCCACCAATGTATGATGTAACAGTTATAGCGCCTACAACATGTTATTATGAAACACTTTACCATATCCTCAGTAGCTGTGTATAGTAGTAATGGTCAGGGCTTCATTTGGGGGGGGGGGGGCACTCGCCCCCCCCTTGCCCCCCCCCCCCCCCCCTTGTAAAGCTAGTATTATCACACGCATAAAGTCAAGAAATCACCTTAACATGAATAATAATCATGATATTAAGTATTCAAATGTAGTGCCTGAGAGTACACCAGAAGCAATCTCGGGGAGTCCAAAATGCAAAAATTTCCTGGGGGAACATGCCCCCAGACCTCCCTAGAGATCTATAGTGACAAGTTTCAATGCTTCAATCACAGAGATGAACTTGACAGCGCAGAACTAGTCTGGTGCAGTACAGCTTCCGAACTTCAAATCGGTCATGGCATGGCACCAGCATGCTGCATGCATGCACAATGTGTGCTTGCATGCTATATTATATAGCTATCACAAGGCTATAGCTATATTAATTTTATCTATGTACGTAAGCAAAGGGATCGCATGAAGTTTGGCTATCGGTACTTGTCAGAGCTCGAGAAGGTAACACGCCGCTTGTAAAGTATTCGCTGGATACATGCGTGTACATATTTATTGATTTTCAAGTCCCAAAAAGGTTTCATCGAGGCCCTGAATTTTTTTATGATTACTTCATAGATTACACTATAGCTTACAGCATAATTATCTAGAAAAGCAAATTACTACTGTGATATAATTATGCAGAAAGTGTAAGTATACCACTACCAACTGATATATAATTATGTGATGCACTGCCAGCATACATTATCATACTTGGTTCTTTCTGAAAGTGAGTACTGGTAATCAGATCCATGCAGCTAGCCTAACCATGTTGATGCAAACCTACACGAGTTTTACATGCACAACAAACCTGTATCTGAAAATCCCAACTGGTTGCACACAACCTGAGCATCCGTGTCATCCCACAGATCTCCACAGATAGTGCCCCACTCACTTCTGCTGCACATTTCCACTCGTCCTTCAGTGGCATTTCTGCCTCCAGACAACCGAAGGTCTCCATCCACGCAAGCTGCATGTATAAAAATTAAATGACAAATCATCTTCTTTCCAGAATTATTGGTAGTCTCCCTAGCTAGAATATGAAACACATTACAGCATAAGGCCGTGTCCTATACTAAATTGCAGGATGTCCTTCATTAAAATTAATGTCCACTCTAGCTACATGCATCAATGACTAGCTGGTTTTATAGGTTACATGTATTGCAGATGACCCCAGCATCATCACTATGGGAGCAGTAGTGGCCTCCAAATGTGCCAGTTGAACACTCCAACAGCCTTCCTTCACTTCCCCTGCAGTTCACATTACTAAGCCAGATAGAACCACTACCTCGACCAAAAAAGGCATTGCTTTTAGCCTGAGCACCTATGAGATAATCATCAGATAATATACAAATCAAGCAATTTTAGTAAGAACTCCTTGCTTAGATTATATAGAGCTATAATACTGATGTATTGTTAGAAATGAATGCCTCTATAATACATGATCATACCGTAAGAACTGTATTTTAGTTGTGTGCAGATTACTTCAGCGTCACTGTTGTCCCAGCCATCATCACAGATGGTTCCCCACTGGTTGTTATGACACAGCTCCACTCTGCCCTGACTAGAGGATGAGCTGCTACCAGCAAGCCTCACGTCTCCAGATGTACAATCTGAATAAAATCTAAACCTCATCATATTATGATCCATATGGGAGGGATGGGGAATGACCCTACACTTAGCTACTGTTGCTATACACTGTTGCATTTGAGGGACAGGATGTATGATTATGATTGTCGCTGGGTTTGCCATGAATTTTTGATAAAACTATTGGAGCTGTTAATAATAATTGGTGGCTGGCCACCCTATTTACCCCTTTTTCCCCCTCCCTTTAGATTTCCTCCCCCAATCTTATCCCTACATGCTATTGACCCAGCATGCATGCAATCATATAATTCAATGACACCTCACCGTATGTTGACAATGTACACTGCACCCCAGCATCTTGATGATGTCCACAGCTATGATTCAGACTTAAAGGGCAATCCATCAGTGTTGTCTCACTTCCTCTACACCTGACCTCATCCATCACAATCGGACCACTTCCCTGTTCAAATCCATAAGAAATTGCAAATGCACCTGCAAAGTGCGTACAGTGAACAGGAACTCCAAATTGATGCATGCAGCTATATGTACACTCGTAATAATCTGATTCTCAACAAATACATGTTGTGTCATCGTGAACTTAAATTCTATCTAGTTATGCAACCAGGATTTTCACTCACTTGTAGAAGAGTAACCTAGCTGATGACAGACCACTCTGGCATAATTCCAATTCCATGAATTGTCACAAACAGTTCCCCACTGGTTATAGTAGCAGACCTCCACCCGACCCTCCAATGGAGCTCTCCAAGTTGAACCCCCAACAAGCCTCACATCTCCAGTAGTACAGTTGGTATCTACAAGTGGTACAACGGTGTATGTTTGTCGGCATAATTGTTATAGAAATCAGCATGATCCACTTTAAAAAGAAGGTGCAACAGCAGATATTAACTGTTTTGGTCCAACTGGGCAGTGCAGCACTATAGGTGTGCCTGCTACCTTAGCAGGAATATTATTGTCAGATATATTCATCTGTTCAAAATGCATTGCTATGACATCCTATTGTACAAACATTCTATAAACACGTACAATTTGAAAATATTCTGGTTATCTTGGATCTACAGGAGTTACTGTACTCTATAATTTTATTTCCAAAAATTAATAATTGAAAATTAAATAATGCATGTACATTACAATAATAATATTGGTTACTATTATTCATGATTGTAAGAGTCACAAAATGTGCAAAATCAGCATTTACGCACTGTATATACATAATAGTATTGCTCATGTCCCTGGTGTTGTTGGTGACCTTGGACTAGAGGCACCAGGGGCAGCCGCACCAACGACTCAGAGGCACCAAGGACACCCTGAATGACACCAGACTGAGAGGCACCAGAAGCACCAACAACATCAGAGGCACGATTGACACGGTGCATAAAATGCTGACAGACTTTGCATATTTTGTGACTCTTACATGAAATACCAATCATAATATTTAGCTATGCCTTGGCCCTTTATTGCCCAGCTAGCTATAGTATACTTATGAATGTATTATTATTATAACTTGCAATATCTGTATACATCCTGGCATGCAGCCATCATGCATGAAAACCAAAATAATAAACAATGTCATACTACAGCTAGACCTCTTGCATGCCTCCCATGGACTCTGTTATACGCAATGTCATGCATGACATGACCATAATAATATTATTATATTAGCTACATATGTAGCTACATTAATTAATTTTTAATATCATTGCGTTAAGCAACAAAGTTTCAAATTGTCATAAATCCTTAAAATTTATAATTATACTTAGCTATATACTTTTGCAGCAGGCGGTGGAATTGGGTCCGCAGGTTGAGTAACCGGTGCAGCATTCAAAGAGGTTGACATTATAGGATTCTCTATAGGATTGGCTACCATATCGGGTCCTGTATGTGCGTGTGCAGGGAGCGAAGAGAGAGTGAGAGTTAGAGAATCAATAATAAATTAATACAGCGGCTCTATCAAAATAATAGATTGAACACTATGTGTATTGAGTGATTAGCTGCTTTAATACCTTCTGCAACGGTCCGATCCCCACCAGCCACAGCTAGTGTAATAGTAGCTGACTGTTTGTCTGTAGGAGATCCTATACCTGGCAACCCTACGGTAGCAGACCCTGTAGAAATACACACATTATTACTGTTAATCTACTGGTAAATAATTATAATAGTTCTGTTATTAGCGACTATCGTGTTATGTTTAAGGCTCATGCAAGCGCTAAGTAGCTACCTTTTATTTTCCATTAAACTAATTATTGCTCACCCCGTTTGTGCTTGAGAGAGTTGTGCATAAAGCAGAAGGACTGCACTTGCAGCGAATAGCATTCTTCCTGTAGCTACTGCGGCCATGACGGCGTACGTACCACGGTCCACGGGTCGAGTGCAATTTAATACAGCAGAGATAATACCTGAGCAGAGAGCTCGATAGCGTGAGGACACGCCCAATATTTTATTATGCAGATTCTTATGCGCATGCGCATTATAACATGTCTCGCTGATGTTCAAAAGCAATACTTGCTACGTACAAAAATACAGCCATGGTTTAAATGATAAAGCTACATACATGATTGTGGGCTGACCTCTAACGAATATGGAACAACAGATTGTCCCAAGGTAAGGGGGCTTGTCCAAAGTCTTTGTGGAAAAATTAACATCATTACGACATAATCTCACATCATTTTGGAACACAGAAAAATCTTAATGAAAGATATGATTCGAAACTGTGTGTGTATGAGTATACAACACATTGAGCTGTTCAATCATAAGAATGTATCATAACCAAAATCTGCTAAACATCATGCACTAAGACCCCTCCTCCCCTAATGTCATTATTATACCAAATTTCAGGCAAGCGCCTCTATCTATACACCTAAGACCTTATTAATTTGTTGGTCATGCCAGCATATTATAATCAATATGGCTATTGCAAATCATTTTTAGAATGGACCCCTCGACTTATATAGCTCTTGCTTCTACGAGAATAGGAAGACACTTATCGATGAGAGACTTGATACGATTGGTCAGGCCAGTAGTGAGGTAATTATGATGTATTATAATATCATTATTATCATCAATTTCTAATTTAGTGTGATTATTGATAGGAAATCTCAGTGATGATTGAAGACTGCTGGGATAAACACTATGGCCAGTTGTGTGTAGGCCTAAACTTAACTGGGAGCTGTTTCCTTCCAAAGAGGATGCAAAGGTATGACGACCATTACCCAACCTGCTTGTGTCGACCTTTATCAAATATTCATCTACTCTAGAGCCTCGGTGCATGTATGGGAGGGCATCTCCTGGGCCAGGTATGCCAGCTGTTCTGTAAGCAGTACAGGCAGTCTGTTGGTGGGCTGCCAGACCTAGTGCTATGGAATCTTGATGCAAGGACATGTAAGGTATGACTGAGCCACTATGAAAGCAAACTGAGTTTTGTATGCATTTGCAATAATATTATGACATGCAGTCTGTGTACTGTATATATATTATTATGGCCGTTATTTACCAAATGCACACTATTATTCCTCCTCAGTTTGTTGAGGTCAAAGGTCCTGGCGATCGACTAGTTTCTCACAAGCAGATCATCTGGCTCTCAAGGCTAGCAAACTGGTCATGTGATGTCGAGGTTTGTTTGGTGGCTGCGAAGAGGAAAATCTTGTAATAGTAATAATTATTTATGGGATGTTGCATTGTAGCTCGTGACCACCAATGACCATGGACGTTTGTAATTATTGTTAAAGAACTGATATTAGTGCCATGGGTTGATGTGGTAATTTCCTGTAATGGCTAGCCCCACAATAGTATCATTAGTATTAAATGACATAAAACTGACATGCAGAAAATTTCTTTGGTATACAAACTTGATATTATTATAAACATAAGTGTACATGATTATTATGCATGATCAGTATGCTTCATTCGTGGAACTCGCCAACTAAAACTACAGTTTTAACTATGATGACTAAGGTGACAATACCGGCATAATTTTAGGTATTAAACTAGTGTCCATGATACTTGTAGTCTTAATAGTATTAAACAATCTGACACTGCCACAGTTGGCTAGTTAATCAGCTATCACGTCATAAATGTTGTCCATGTCATACGTGGTTGGTGTGAGGTCATAATACACTGGATTATTGAAATCTTCTTTTCCTCCTTTATTGTTAGTGTTTATTGACTTATCTTTGCTCTTAAACTCATCTTGAGATGGAGCACTGCCAAGTGACTGCTGTTGTGAAGAGCTATAAATCAATATAAATAATCAAAAACTATACAAAGAAAGTTTATCGATAGGTGCATGAAATCTCTAATAGTGGACTCTCTAAGAAACAGATGACCTCTGTACAGCGGAACAGTCTGATGCCCCCAGATCACTGGACTAGCAGCTGGCTAGCATGCTCTCACACATACGTAATCACTTGTATGCCCCAATTTTTGTGGGTATGGCTGTGTTATAAGCTTTGTATACTACCATTCCATGCACTTACCATCGT
This sequence comes from Cliona cf. orientalis, assembly GCA_963930775.1. Lineage (NCBI taxonomy): Eukaryota > Metazoa > Porifera > Demospongiae > Clionaida > Clionaidae > Cliona > Cliona cf. orientalis. The sequence continues at coordinate 1,890,343 of OZ005696.1, forward strand.
AAGTGCATGCATTTTTTTCACGGTATTGAGCTTTGGCTACAATTGCTTGAGTGCGGCTACTATCAAGGGTAGCCAAGTAAAAGAATCGGTACTGAAACAAATCAATGGTGTAATTACCTGACATGGTAGCTTTTTGATTTCTTCTTGCTGACACAACACACCACCAGAAAGATGACCAACACTATAACAAGCACCAGCATAGCCCCTACTCCTGAAATGGAAGCCAACTCAATCACACTCAGGCCAAGGAATGGTTTATCATCTGGCAACAGTGCTTCAGTTGATGAACTCGAGCCACATGACGTCACTCCAAGCTCGTTCACAATTATGGGGCAGTAGGGATCCACGTGATAAAACTGATCATCAACTGTAATGATAGGTTTTGTCAGAATCCATAGATGAGTTGTGTTGCGGATCTCAAGAGCCGTTTTACTGTCTGAAGGGAGGAATTTTGCTTGATATATGATTGTCACATCATTCTTGGCTATACACAAGAGCTGACTGCTGACGATGAAGCTACTTGAATACTGACACTGACAGAGCTGAGCCACTTGCTGAGAAATGAATTGTGTAACACTGGCAGTCTTCTCTTCAACATTGTTATTCTAAAGAAAGTAGTTTCCATAAACTTGATTGGCTACTGCCAGTGTATCTATACTTACCACATAATTTGAGCACTTCGAGTCATCTGAAAGTGTAAATTTAATTTGAAAGGGTACTCCTCTTGGCACTGCATGTCATAGGATATAATAATGAGGCCATAAAACCTTTATTTTAGGTGATGCCCTAGTAAAAATTAATGCCACCTAGCCCCCTAAAGAACTTTCTGACCCCTATGAAAACGTGTCAGTCACCATCTTCTGCTTGCCCAAACATACAGTATATAGGTGTGACTTGTATGTGACCGAAATTATCCCTAATTATAATGCTGATTCCTTAATAAAGTGATACCAGCAAGGTAAACTTTTTCTACCCATTTAAACACGACATCTGCAATTGTAATTGTTAGCTCACCGCATTGTTTTATCATAATAAACTATTAGAATGGCATCATCGGCTTACAAGGAAGTTTGGTGGCGTTGCTAAATCCACTCTCTCCTCCACTTGTAATGACTTGAATGGCTATGCAGTACTCTCGGTTGGGCTCCAAACCGGTGACGTTGGCTGTACTCTGTTCAAAAAGATTCTCCCTGATGAGAAGGGTCGCACTGTCCATGAAATCATAGTTAGAGCAGTCCAAGGCTGAGTCTATTACAGGCTCATAAGCTAGTTCAAGTGCGATAATGAGAAATCTTCTTGCTTCAGCTTCGGTGAGAGAAATCCAACTCAGATCATAGCTGAAGATCCACTGAAACGACTAACCGATATGTGAAAGCGGCAGGGACATCTGGTACTATAAATATGTCAAGACATAATATCATGCAATGTCACAGTATGATATTATCATATAATTAGATAGATGCACTGTCAAGTGCATGTGCCTCTGACCCGTGGCTATAAGTTACACACTAAGTTACACATTAAATAAATTATATTAAATTAATTATTAAATTCAATTAAGTAGAAAAAAGCATATTTAAATAATTAATTAAATAAATAATTAAATAATATAATTCATGGGGGGTTTGGGAGCACTTGGGGGGACAATTTTTACATGGGCACGCAGAATGGGTCGAACTCAGATTTGACCAGACAGATTTTTTATTCACACCTTACAATTAAAGTTATGGCCCTTTGAAGTTTTCCCATATGTTTGTATAGGGAAGCCATGCGTTTGCAATGTTTTCCGCCCACGCGCTACATGAAAAACGGGGCCCTCAGGACGATACCCGTGGTGTGCGTTATTTAGAAACTTTCTCAAAATTGGAGTATAGGTTGTTTCCTTTCTTTGTATGGCTCTACTGTGCATCCTAGGTGTATTTGTGGTTTTCTGGACAATTTTTTTTCTGCTTAATGTGCACGCTAGCTTGAAAAGTAAAAAAAAAAAAGTAGCACTCAATCAAAATTGATGAATTGATGGCAAGTAGCTACACGTGTAGTGAAAATCAAAAATGTGTGTATATAGTTTCAATTAAAGTTAGACCTGGGATGGTTTCTAAAATCTTTGTCCATGCTTTGTGTACACTACCATAATGGAACCTTATACATTAGTAGAAAATGATGGACAAACATGCAATGGTATTCTTTGGATTGTATAAATACTACAGAAATAACGATACTATCAATATTAGTTGCTAGTTTCTATATAATCACCATTAATTGCTGCTTTTATTTTGAGGATCAAATCAGCATTCATTTTGGCATGCATGGTGTGTGTTTGTAAAAAATTATTCCTTCCATTAATTCCTACCTTGACAAGACCGCTGATTGGAGGCCAGCCTAGCTATATCCAATCCTACAACTACATATATATGTATACAAAGGACCCACTGAGTGGTATTGATGCAGTTGTGATCACAGCCATCAGTATTATGGACACACTCATTGATATCTGCATTGTGCATATAAATCAGCTGTATTGTAGCTTTGTCCCCAGTGCTTAGCGGTGGGAGGACCTGGGGATATCGATAAGACTACGTACTGTATTACGGTGAAATTAACAATCTTTGGTATGCACATGGGATATCTGCATGAACCTTACTAGTTTTGTGGTTGTAATGGAGTAATTCCATTCTTTCTGTATCAATTAAGTAACCCACTGCTCTTTAAGCAAGAGCCAATCCCATAATCTGAATTGTTTTAGCTCAACGTTACGTACCATCACATCCATGTCTATCACTCGCCAAGTGATAGCCTGAATGACAAGAGCAGCTGTAACCAGACTCAGTATCAGTACAATTGTGAGCACAGCCATCCGTATTCTCTTCATATTCATTGATATCTGAAGTTATGGTGTGCGAAAGAAGGGCTTGAGGTAGATGTGCACACAAAGTTTGGCATTCAATATTAAACTGTTACTAATATCTACTGTAATATTGTCAGCCTGAACTTATAAGATAATACAGTTACTTGCTTAGAATTATACAGTGAGGGTCACTCAGATAACTTATTTGTACTTGCATAGTCGGAGACAGCGAACTCCTGCGTCATCTGCATGGGTGCAGTTATGTACATTAAGCCCATTGTGAGAGCAGTCGATCAGCCGCGTCTCATTCCTAGCACAGTCAACGTCGTCAAGAAGGATTGACCCAGTGCCACCAATGTATGATGTAACAGCTGTAGCACCTACAACACACACAGTGGCGTAAGAAGACGATTAATTTTGGTAAACAGGTGCTGTGGTACCATGTTTACAATTTGAAATACTTGAGAAATTCAATGCGTGTCTCACACACAGAAATTTCATGGGTGCACCCATGCTTCCTATGCCAGTGATATTATATGAGAAACTGCACTCACGATATTCATATTATTATATGTTGCCCTCTTGGTTGCCTGCATACTAATTACCCCGTGCAAGGTGTAAACATCAGTGATAAAAATCACCAAATTGAGTGCTATAATTCTCAAACTCTTCAAGTAGTGAGTGCTATTTCAAGCTGGGGAGCAGGTGAACGATTGCATGGCCATGCCCCGTAAATAAGGCCCGCAAGTGCGTATTTGTAGGCCCAGCTATGGGTGCATCTCGCTATTATGGGCAGGTTTATTCCTGTGGAGATATAAGCACACGTGAAAATGCGGTACTGAACAAACCTGTTTCTGAAAATTCTAGCTGATTAGTACATACATTCCATCATTCCACTATTCCATTCCACCATTCCACATTCCATTGAATCTAGACTCCCGCACCAATGGCATCAATAGGTGCATGATAATCAAGAAAAGCAAGCGTAGGGATGCATAGTGGATGTGATTGTCCCTACAAATCTTATTTGTGTACTTCTTGACCCTGCTATCCCTACTTCATACTTCAAATTTATTGTATATAATCACAAAAAATGATATCAAACATAACCCTGTAGTCATAAATAACCTTAAACCAAGGTTAGAAAAAGGTGCTGCTGTAACACCTTCTGGGGTGGGTGCACTGCATGGACCACGACAGCTTTTTGGCCAAAACATTTAGCAATAATTACGTAGTACACATTATGATGCAAAAAATTAATGTAGACAGCTCTAGTGATGAAATGAAACATAAATAATAAAAACTCCCTACATGAAGTTAGTTCTGCCATGAAATCTTGAATTAAAACCCTACAGTGAAAAGGTTGGCATTAAAACATTGCGTATGCACTAGACTGTTTCACAACATAACACACAGCTCTAAGACTTAATTGCTTTGAGCTCGAGAAACGTGTAGCAGCTGTTATGTATTTTGCCACCAGATATACAAAAAAATTACAATGCAGGGACTTGATCTCAGTCAGTAGCATCTGTAGGTAGTTGTTTAACTGGGTGCAAGTTATTGAAAGTAGCTGCACAGGTGGATGCATAAAAAGCTAGCGGAAGTGTACTATATAGTATACATGATATTGCAGTACTATTAATAGTATAATAACCTAGGTACTATTCCATGTAGACAGTCTATGTACATGTACAGTGATATAATATTATTATATTACATTACAGTAGCTGGCTGTGGCAGTGTAGTGAAATATGCCTACAGTGACAGGCTCGTATAGGTAAACATGCATAGGATGGGTGCACAGGTGCATGGATTGGGTGCAAATGAACCCATATGCACCCCCCTGGTGACGCCACTGATCTCAGTCTATCTTTGAATGTCAAAATCACTTGTGATAATTGTGAGTGTGTGTGCATAGTAGAAGAGAAAGGGGAGAAATGAAGGCCTTCCAGAAGATGTGGAAAGGGGAAGGGAAAGAGAGAAAGGGGAAACCGAAGGAACGTGTATCATACAATCTTGCTCCCCGATTTGATGGGAAAACTAATATTATCATAATGACACTATTTGCTAGCTGTAGCTACTGTTTTTACTGGCTTATGGACTCTAAATATCTACATTTTACTGTTAGAGAGTGGGGGCTTATACGCGAGACAAAACTACCTATGCAGGAACTTGAGCTAAAAATTTAGGGGTTTATGTGCGAGGGGGGTATAGTTGTGGGATTCTATGGTACTGTATATATATAGATGTATCCGCTCTATATTGTTGTCGATACACTGATACAAGTATACTCACTACTACATTAATTTTGTAGAAAGCAAGTTGGACATTGTCATGGTCTTGTTTCATACTATATACCATGAATGGTCCCTTTTCTTAAAGCAGGTCGTATATAATAATATTATAATTTTTTGCTCAAAATCGCTCTAAAAATATGCATTGTGAAAATCTAAATTTCCTGGGGGAACATGCCCCTAGTTTTGTGGCAGGCATACCTGCCAAAGCATATACTTGATTAATTACCATTCTCAGCCCCCCTCCCCCCCTCCGTGCACTCACTGGATATGTTGCTATACAAACTGTCCACGTGTAACACTCTAAGCTGGCTTAAGGTGCATATATATGTAAACTGTATTAAGGACCTACGTGTGAACACAATTAAAGTACTTTCCAAAGCGGTTTAGTCTAAGCCAGCTTGTATGTGTAAAGATTGTGCTCACTATAATATACTACATAATGTACATTATTAGCTATATTCACAGAACATGCCAGCATCCTACCTAGCTGGCTCGTTCTGTAAATTATTTTGCATTGCAGAGCGGCAAATACAATTATAGAATAATTGTTCTGCATAATATGAAATTGTCCCTGTTTGCATGCTTATGGTTTTGACACTTTTTAATGGCATTATATCCTCTTGCTAGTTTGTATACAAAATCAATGTCAAGGGAACTGTCCCAGTGTCTTATAAACCATACCTAAGCGGTAGGCAGCAATTAGCTATATGGGGACTTGATAACAATTGAGATTATAATGCATGCAGTGCTACAGTGCATGTGCATTATATCTATAGAGATCCCGGACTTCAAATCATTGTAGATTACTTTAGTTACAGTGCAGTTATTGTTGTTTACCATCCCTTTGAAATTCCTGTCGAGTGACCTTCACAGCAGCAATTATTTTTGGCTGGGGGAAAATTATCCGAGCACAGCCATCTGTATTCTCATTGCTATGTGATGCTAATATATTAGCTATATGAAAACAAGGAAGTAAATGACATTGACAAGTGCACATAAAGTCTATAACAATATGAAGCTGTTACATTATCAGCTTGACCTTAGAAGATATAGAGTTGCTTGCTTAAAATTATGTAATTATTATTATGTGATGGCCCAGGAGGTCACTCATACCATCGGATAACTCATTAGAGCCCCTACATTCGTTAATTCACACTTACACAATTGGAGGCAGCGAACTCCTGCATCATCTGCATGGGTGCAGTTGTGTACACCAAGCCAATTGTGAGAGCAATCGATTAGTCGCGACTCATTCCCAATGCAGTTAACATGATTAAGAAAGATTGACCCGGCACTACCAATGTATGATGTAACTATTACAGCCCCTGTACATACAGAAAATGAAAGTAATCTCAAGTACACCAACACTATACTTTCACTGCCTAAAAGATTATTCATGCATTCCTTTTCTGGAGAAAAGCTATATAGCTACCAGAATACAATTCGTGAAGATAATGGCCAAACCAGTATAATTATGGAAGCAAACCTGTTTCTGAAAATCCAAGCTGGTTACACACAACTTGAGCATCCACGTCATCCCACAGATCTCCACAGATAGTGCCCCACTCACTTCTGCTGCACATTTCCACTCGTCCTTCAGTGCCGTTTCTGCCTCCAGACAACCGAAGGTCTCCATCCACACAAGCTGTGTTACAGTAATGTTAGAATATTTTATACAGCTGCAGTGCTGAATTATTGAATTAGAATTGGAAATAGATTAGAGCATAAGGTATCAATTATAGGGCATCTTTCACTGAGAGATCACATGCAGTCTAGCTGCATTAATAGGCAACTAGCTGATTTTATAGGTTATACTTGTATTACAGATGACCCCAGCATCGTCACTATGGGAGCAGTTGTGGCCTCCAAATGTGCCAATCGAACAATCCAGTAGCCTTCCCTCAGTTCCATTGCAGCCCACATCACTAAGCCAGATAGGACCACTGCCTTGACCAAAGCTTTCACCCTGAGCACCTAATATTGGTTGAATATACAAATGGAGCAAGTATAAGAACTCATAGACAGTGACTATAATAAGTCATATTATGTTAGATTATACTTAATTTTAATGGCTCCATGATCGTACCATAAGAGCTGTACTTTAGTTGTTTGCAGATTACTTCAGCATCACTATTGTCCCAGCCATCATCACAGATGGTTCCCCACTGGTTGTTATGACACAGCTCCACTCTGCCCTGAGTGGAGGATGAGCCGCTACCAGCAAGCCTCACATCACCAGATGTACAGCCTGGGTAAACAAGTCCAAATACCTTCTTGCAAGTAGATTTTAACATTGGACCAAAAGTAAGATTTCCTTCATGTCGTGCTTAATAAAATATGAGCTTTCCGACCATGTTTGGCAGAGGATAGGGCAGAGTTTTCATAAAATAAATGAAATGTGTAGAAAATTTTGCCCTATCCTACGCATTTCCTACATGCATGAAATCCAAGTATTTGTCTAATGGAATTTTGTTTTTATTATTTATGTAGCAACTAATATTATGTTTCCATGCACAACTTGACCTTCTTTATGAGAAAAATGGCCATTACGTTTTTATTGAAGATGGTAGTTATATATAAAATTAATAATGTCCAATTTCCTTTCTACAATGTAGTAGTCAATAGAATTAAGCTATTATAATTTGTATAGGTTCAAACACAGAGCAGACTGCACTAGAGTATATTGTACCATGCACACAACAAAAATTAAGCTATATATTTGCGACTGGATTAGGGAAAACCCTCTGTATGGGATATTAAATTTTTCTGAAAATCAAGTATGTTTGATAATTAAGCTCTACATGGAGCTAACCTGCATTAACAGTTTAGACCGATTGCACACTTTTCTATAGAGATATATGGATCTCATTATGTACAGAGATCCTACGAGAACTTAGAAAAATTTCGAGGAGTGAAAAAAGTACAAAGCGAGATTCGAATTCTGTTCGACACACAAGAGCCCCAACCACTACACCACTGCTGTTGTTGCTGTTGCCAATCATTATTCATAGACAAACCCTAGAGACTAACCCTGCCACCATTGGCAACCCATCCCCAACCCCCCCAGCCCCTCCCATCCATACCAAGTATAATATTATTATACATTATCCGCATGCATGCGTGATTGCGTCATAACCACGCGCCAATAACCTAATTAGGATCCCTGTACATAATGATTTCGGAGATAATACTGCGCTTTATTTGCGATCACACCACACCCCCAATAATCGAGAAATTCTGTTTTTCTGCATACTATGCGTGAACTGGAAATCATGACTAGGGCGGAGCCATTATATAGAAATGAACATATACCGTATTGCTGTAATTAAGGCACCACTTCTCATTTTTGGAATTCATTTCTAATTATGGCGCCAACCAGTGCCTCGAGTTATTTTTTGGTAGTACTTGGCTAATAAATATATAGAGATATGCAGTCAATAGCTCACCAAGTACTGGAGTCTAGATACTTGAAACCCAAGTATAATGCTTCTAAACTCGACATGGAAGTTGCCAGGCATAGCTACCCAGCAAGTAGTCTCGTAAGCCACACCCTCAGCAACACATGCCAATGTCCGGTTGGTCTGAGGAGAAATGCAACATTTTTACTAAGCGCCACCCTAATTTAGGTGCCAATCACAATCAAATGCAATTTTTATCATTCTTATTTAGCTAAGCGCCAAGCGGGATTGGAATTATATTTTTTCTGGTGCTAACAAATAGCTAATAATAATAGTAAAGATCAAGTGAGGGTCAGATTTTGTTGTTGACAGTGACAGCAGCTTGTTCTTCGATACCCAAGCCAAGAAGCTTAAAGGCAAGCAAATGCACCGTAGTTCGATGAATCTAGCTGTATCAAGATAGCCCACTCACAGGACTATTCTAATTAGTGCCCTTAGCAAGCTTAATGGTTACATGTATGGGCTCCGCAGCCGGGTACAGTTAGCTAGCTGTACAGACTAGGTTGGTTAATATGAAAGCTTATTTCACCCTTGTATCTCACAACTAGCCTCCGTAGATGACGAGAGCAGTTAGAAGAAGGGTTGTTTGATGTGGATATGACAAAATCTGGACTTGGACAAATTTTGACCTGAGCTAAAAGAAACGCACACTGCGTGAAGTGTGAGCTGACCCAAAATTAAACATGGGAAATTGTTCAAAAAGCGTATACGTAGCTACTCTACCAAGTTGCTAAATTTTAGCAGCTCCTGAAACAATTTAATAAGATATGTTAGCTATACAAGTCTACAGTAACTTTGTGGGTTAGCCCACTATGGTTCTCATGCAACCCTTTGATCATCATCATTGATTTTGCATGAAACATGCAGTTAGCTGATAGAAAAAGCCTTATAAGAGCTCAAGGTGTTGATTCTTTCACTTACCATAGTTTGATAATGCACACTGCACCCCAGCATCTTGATGATGTCCACAGTTATGACTCAGATTTAAAGGACAGTCCATCAGCGTCACCTCACTGCCTCTACACCTGACATCATCCATCACAATCGGACCTGTTCCCTGTCCAAATCTTACACCACCATACGCAGTTGCACCTGGAAGTGTGTGTGCATACAGTAAAAAAGAGCTCGATCTAAATTGATGCAACTACACCCATAATAATTATTAAATCTGATTCTCCCTCCAGCATAAATCTAGCATAGATTTGGAGAAAATTAACCAATGTTCTGTCATGATGAACTTAACAACAATATTCCAGCTAGTCATTTCACTAGTACTCACTTGAAGAAGAGTAACCTAGCTGACGACAGACCATGCACTCTGGCATCAAATGTACTCCATGAATTGTCACAAACAGTTCCCCACTGGTTGTAGTAGCAGACCTCCACCCGGCCCTCCAGTGGACTGCTACCTCCAACAAGCCTCACATCTCCAGTAGTACAGTTGGTATCTGGAGTGGTATGACATTGGAAAATCTTAACCTCATGCCGTATTATGAGGTTCATCTGCTCAAAAATGCATTGTTACAATGTCGTCTTATACACAAAGATACATGTTCTAGATCTAAAGAATTGGCCAGCAAAAACAGTCCTAATCTAATGACGTACAATGTATATAATAATAAAAATTAATTTAATATTATTCTGGTTATCTTAAGTTTGCATCTACCTACAGGAGTACTCCAATTTAATTTTGGTAAAGATTTAATATGATGTAGCTATGCACTTACAACAATTAAGCCTGAAAATGAATTTGAACTGTCATAATAATATTACATGCATACTTTTGCAGCAGGAGGTGGAACTGGGGCCACAGGTTGAGTAACCGGTGCAGCATTCAAAGAGGTCAGCATTATAGGATTCGCTGTAGGATTGGCTACCATATCTGGTCCTGTATGTATTGTGCAAGGGGAGGGGGCAAAGAGAGAGTGAGAAAGAGAGTTAGAGAATCAATATTCATGACCTTACCAGTTCATTGTAAGGTATTAACATGGGTGCACTTGCACTATACGATGTCAAAGTTTGATGGTAACAATTAATACAAGTGAGTAGGACTGACTATAATAATATTATATGTCATTATGATAATAATTAAATAGTAGCTATAGTTGATAGCTTTCATAAATTAATTCACACTGTAGCTGCTACACTCATAATATTACCGGTAATAATAAAATCTATACAGCAGCTCTCATTAAAGCATAGATTAAATATCGTCTGTATTGAGTGATTAGCTGCTTTAATACCTTCTGCAACGGTCCCATCCAAACAAGCCGCAGTTAGTGTAATAATAGCTGACTGTTTGTCTGTAGGAGATCCTATACCTGGTAACCCTACGGTAGCAGACCCTGTAGAAATAAACACACTATTACTGTTAATCTACTGGTAAATAATTATAGTATACCTTTTAATAGCGACTATCATGCTATGTTTATGGCTCATGCAAACGCTGAGTACCTTTTATTTTCCAGTAGTAGTGTCGCATGCATGATCATTATTAAATTTAATACCTATTAAACTAATTATTGCTCACCCCGTTTGTGCTTGAGAGAGTTGTGCATAAAGCAGAAGAACTGCACTTGCAGCGAATAGCATTCTTCCTGTAGCTACTGCGGCCATGACTGCGTACGTACCACGGATCGAATGCTATTTAATACAGCAGAGAGCTCGATAGCGTGAGGACACGCCCAATATTTATTATGCAGAATCTTATGCGCATGCGCATTATAACATGTCTCGCTGATGTTCAAAATCAATACTGTGCTACCTACAAAAATACAGCCATGGTTTAAATGATAAAGCTACATACATGATTGTGGGCTGACCTCTAACGAATGTGGAATAACAGATTGTCCCAAGGTAAGGGGGCTTGTCCAAAGTCTTTGTGGAAAAATTAACATCATTACGATATTACTCTCCTCCCTCCCCTCTCTTAACGTCACATCATTTCGGAACACTGAAAAATCTTAATGAAAGAATTCGAAACTGTGTGTGTATGAGTGTACAACATATTGAGCTGTTCAATCACAAGAATGTATCATAACCAAAATCTGCTAAATATCATGCACTAAGACCCCTCCTCCCCTAATGTCATAATACCGGTATAATGATACTAATTTTTCCACAATAGATGAGGTTATATCCTCCAGACAAAGTCCAGTACATACATGTACGGCATCGTTCTTGCTGCTCTTTATGACCGGATGGACGTATGCTCGAATAATCTCTCAGGCTGCTGAGTATCTGGAGAAGAAGAAACAGCATGAAGAGGCAAATGAACTTTTGGAGTTGCTCCTCTCCCAGAAGGTTTACTGCACTAGGTCCCGAGGGAGATGGGCCGACCGTCTAGCACTGAACTACGACCACCACTTGAAGAGAAAGGACAAGGTGAAGCATTGTACGTGTGTGTGTGTGTGTTTGTGTGAGAGAGAGAAAGAGAGAGGGAGTGTGTGTTTTTATCGAGCAATTTTAGTATATTTTGTAGCAACACAGTACTCACCATTATAATAATATATAACAATGATGATGTTTTAATGTCTGGAGGTAATTGTCAAGGCTCTGAAGGATCCTTATCTCCATGACAGTAAGAGGTTATCTCTGCTTCAGCGAGCAAGGAAGATCTGTATCTCAGAAAAACACTGTTGAAAGTAGTAAGCCTAAGAAGGCTACTTTGAGCAAGAAGAGAAGAGCATCGTCTAGTGCTAGCAGCAAGAGCTTGGCCAACGTGGCTCTTCCATATGGAATGGAAGACTTTCCCATGATGGACATCGCTGAAGCTCCACAAGTAAGAGTAGTCTGTAATCCATATCATTGGTGACTGACTCTATCGATTTTGCTATCTCCGTTCAAGTACTGTTATCCCCATACTGCTGCTGATGTTTTTAAACTTTGCTGCACATCACAGGTCATCATCTCCACACTGGACCCGTCTACCTCACCCAAAACTCCTCAGAATCTGACCATAGTTCCACTTCACCTTTGGACGATCGAAATCAGCGTCAGTCTCCCTCCATTTCTACTCCAAACTCCACTGGACATCACACTCAGACTATAGTTGGTCTTGAAGGCTATGCTATACAGCACTATAGCACTGAGCAGGGGTGGCCGTGTGCACTGCATGCTGAAGGCTCTAGCTTCATCATGCTCTTTGCTCTGCTGAGTCTGCTCATGTGGAGCATAATCTTTGCTTCTGGTGTTCCCGATGTGTTTCGGACCAAATTTCAGGCAAGCGCCTCTATCTATACACCTAAGACCTTATTTGTTGGTCATGCCAGCATAATATACCGTATTTCTTCTAAAAATTCGGCATGGAAATAATCATATTGCTTTAGCTTCGCCGAATTTTTAGAGGTTAATATTCAACATTCTGTCTGAGTGCGCATGCCATTTCTGTTTATAGCATATACGTATGACGACCTTTGCCGAAAAATTAGAGACTATATTCACTCATTTGGTAAAGGGTGCCGAATAATTAGAGGGGCCGAATTTTTAGAAGAAATACGGTAATCAATATGGCTATTACAAATAATTTATAGAATGGACCCCTCGACTTATATAGCTCTTGTTTCTATGAGAATAGGAAGACACTTATCGATGAGAGACTTGATACTATTGGTCAGGCCAGTAGTGAGGTAATGATGATGTATTATATTATTATCATCAATTTCTAATTTAGTGTGATTATTGATAGGAGATCTCAATGATGATTGAAGACTGCTGGGACAAACACTATGGACAGTTGTGTGTAAACTGGGAGCTGTTCCCTTCCAAGGAAGATGCAAAGGTTTGACGATCATTACCTAACTCGGGAGTGCATGTCGACCTTTACCAAATAATCATCTACTCTAGAGCCTTGGTGCTTGTATGGGAGGGTGTCTTCCGGGCCAGGTATGCCAGCTGTTCTGTAAGCAGTACAGGCAGTCTGTTGGTGGGCTGCCTGACATACAGTGCTATGGAATCCTGATGCAAGGTCATGCAAGGTATAATAATTATTATACTGAGCTGTTATCGATGCATTCCGGTAGCCACAATGCATTAATGTGTAGCTATGCTTGTATGACTGACAGTATGACTTGTTTCTCCTCAGTTTGTTGAGGTCAAAGGTCCTGGCGATCAACTTTCTCACAAGCAGATCATCTGGCTCTCAAGGCTAGCAAACTGGTCATGTGATGTCGAGGTTTGTTTGGTGGCTGCAAAGAGGAAAATCTTGTAATAGAATTGTGGGATGTTCCATTGTAACTCGTGACCATGTACATTTGGTAATTGTTGAAGAATAGCCAGGGGTTCCCGTAATGGCTGACCCATGCTGTAATAATAATATTCTTAGTATTTCTTGACATAAAAATGAAATGTGGGAAATTTTTCAGTGTGCAAACTGAGTATTTTACAAGCATGTGACCATCCACGAGAAAACCATGCATAATGCACTGGATATCAATCTGAGATATAGACCAAAATAGCTAGTTGCCTATGGTGATAACTATTGATTTTTACTTTTTGGTATAGATCGATAGAGGAATCATGCATTCCTCTATACAAAAATCTGCTTTGTAGCCTTCTAGAATGTTATGCTTACCGAGTTATATGGCTCGAAGAAGTCAGGTGAGTAGCTACATAGAGCGGCCATGATATGAAGCCTTTGCAGTTAGATAAGCATGGCAGCTGCACACAAAAAAAGTCTTCAGCCACTTCTTTCTTCGATTCTGTGTGCTAACGATTGTTAGAAACGCTTGTCTTCTTCTTTTCCATCAAAACGTTGGCAACTGCTCTCGTTCGAGCATTTTGGCAACCAGCTAGCTCATTGACTTGGTGGGCGGGGCCACATAAATACCATCATAACAGTGAGTATACAGACTTCTGCATGCAACATACATAGCAATGTTTATTGCAATTTTTGTAAAACTTTAGTACACGTGATCCGGGTATATTTTTACTCATATCACCATGACTACATATACGGGCTAGAGACTTCAAATTTGCTGGGCAGCAATAGTTCAAGGATTGTAGTTGGTAGTGATGATCTTAATTCAAAATCTTTTTCAGTGCATTATGCATGGTTTCTCGTGGACGGTCACATATTATGCATGATCAGATTCTATAACACTTCGTATCATGGAACTCGCCAACTAAGATTACAGTTTTACTTTGACACCTAAGGTGACAGTAATTTTCATAGGCGTAGGAAGATATTGAAGGTTGGGGGGCGCGAAATTTTTACGACCATGCCCACTTTGTCAAACCACGCCAATTTTTGCACGATTGAGACTGCTATCGCGAGTATCTCGATGAAAAAATGAACTATAAGTTGAGTGGAATAGATTTGGAAGCAACTGAGGCACATTCACTCATAGTCACTGCAGACTAGCTCACTCTGAACTGCAGGTATGAAATGTCAGCTCAAAAACTGGGGGGACCCTGGCCCCTGTGGCCACCCCTGTTCCTATGCCCATGACTTTAGTGAACTAATGTCTATCTTGTTTAATATGGTTACCGTGAATCTGGCAATCTTATAATATTATATGCACCGACACTGTTGGTTAGCGCTTCATAAATAGTTTCATTTGGTTCCATGTCATTTGACAAGTATGCCATAAGGTCATAATACACTGGATTATTGAAATCTTACTCCTTTATCATTTGCATTTTTTGACTTATCTTTGAGATGGACAGCTGCCAAGTGACTGTTGTTGTTATACTATAGTTATACTATATGTGACCTGGTATGAGAAAGGGACCATTTGCGGACGTGCGATGATAGTATTCAATTTTTATGCCCAATTAGCTTGCTTTCAATAAAGTTATGTACCTTGCCCTGTCTATGATGATCAGTGTTGGGTTTTATTAATTACACATAGCATGTACATGTACATGTACTGCATGCATTGTGTATTGTGTACACAATAATATTATTATTATTGTTTACTATCTAGTAGCATTATTATATAACTCCATGGCATGATTATGGTACTAAGCACATAATTATTAAGTGTGACCTTAGACTTCACTCTCTTTAGATATCTCATTACGAAGCGGTATGTACCCCGCCATAGTCTCCATGGTAGCTGACAGAGACTGAACTAGCCCAGAGAAAGATGGACGCCTTTTGGGATCGAGCTCCCAGCACTGTGACATAAACAAGTACCTATAATATTATGATAACATTAATCAAAGTACACGATTGACTATAAGAGTATCATGAAGTATTACATGTGATCGCTGCAGACAGAATTTTCTGGTTTGTCCAAACTTTGTCCATTTTTGAGTAACCAGAGGAGATCAGACACGTTGATACCAGGATAAGGGACTTTTCCTCCGCTGAAAATTTCCCAACAGGTTACTCCATAGGCCCACTATGATAAAAATTAATAGTTCGTAATAATTATGTATACCATGGTTATAGCACAATGGTTGATCTTACTACATCAGATTTTTCAGAGAAGACATGATCCTCCAAGCTTTCCGGAGCTAACCATCTCAGAGGTAGCTTGACAGTGACTGCTTTATCCTGTCGAAAGTATTCTTTATTCCCTAACATTTCAGCAAGTCCAAAGTCTGCCACTTTAATGACCAAATTCATCCCTATCCTTTGCATGGTAAAAATTATGTGCATGCACAAAATACAGGTTTTGTAAATTACCATTTAATTATGATAAAATACTAAACACGCGAAAATATGTGCGCAATAGTAATGATAATGTGGTATAGGAGTTGTTTATCTGAAAATTTTTATCACACGAAATATTCTGCAATTTACGGTGTAGCTATTTGAGCAACTGTTATTGTAAACATACATGCAGTTCCTTGCTGCCAGATCTCTGTGGACTATCTTCATAGATGTTAAATATTCCATTCCTTTAGCAATTTGAAGACACATATCCATTAGCTGTTTGAGGACTGGTTCCATCTGAAGTAACATTTAATTAAAGTAGTTAATCATAAAATTTCTGGTAGATACATTATCTTTTGTCGGGGGTAAAAATGTATTTCTGTTCTTTCTAAGATATGATAGAAGGCTGCCATTCTCCATAAATGGTGTGATAATGAAAGGAGCGGGACCTCCATCCACGCAAATGCCTATTAGTCTGAGGATGTTAGGATGATTTAAGTCCTTCATTTTAATGCACTCCCTCACGAGCTCTTCGCTGGTGGAATGATCATAGAATCCTATCGTTCATGTTATGTGCAATCTGAATGCTAGGTAGCTATCGCTGTATAATTATACAATCATGCTAACCTTTTAGTGTTTTGATGGCCACAATATCAGTAGAGCCTTTGATATACCCCTTATAGACAATTCCAAATTCACCTGACCATAACGAAGAAAGTTAAGAAACATGCATGCACAGTTAGCTATGCTACTTTTCAAGTTCAAGCAATAATTGTTACTGTTACAGTACCTTGTCCAATGCTTTCTGCAAGTTGGATATTAGAGGCAGAGATAACTGGAATATTTGAACTTTGTATAGCAAATGCCATTGGGTATGGATAATCAGCAACACAATAATTATTGACTGCAGCATAAATTAAAATCGTACAGTCTTGCATCATGATTAACAGCCATAACTTACACTCTTTTTTTGTCAGAGACCTATACAAAATAATGACAATAGTGTAAAACCCTGACAGTGCATGCATATTAGAATAATCTTATTAGCAAATTTAACACCACCATGTCTCCCAAACAAAATATTTTTAGTGAAGTCCGTGTAACTTCAGATTCTATTATACTATAATACTATTTAATTACCACGCCAGCAGCCGCTATAGCTATATTATATACGTCCAAAAACCATTAGAGGTTCTTGCATACTATTTTGTGCATGGGTTTGTAAACATTTAATTCTGATACATGGATATGCACATCAACCATTATACCCTGCATATGCCAAGGGTTATCAAGAACTTACAAGTTAGAATCATTTTTAATGACTCCATTGGCTTGTAAAGATCTAAACAGAATTTTATAAACAGCAGTTTAACATAATAAATTAAATACGATGATTAATAATTGTTAACATCAAAAGTAATGTATGCCATATTTAACCCTGGTGGATGCATGAGGATTACAGTAGATATTCTGTATGCTTGTGAGTCTACATGTGTGTCTATTTTGAGTTAGCCACTACATTTAAATTTTTGTTTATATGTTGAAAATAAGCTGGATTAGGATTCTTATGATAAAATGCTTTTTTCAAAAGTCTAAGTGACACTCCTATGGACAAAAGGGACAGCAATGGCTTCTTTTCAAGATGCTACTGATTGAGCCAGTGACCCTTAAGCCATGTCCACCCACCTGCATTCGTATGTATTGTTCGAGGATGCAGGATCATTCAACCTGAGCGTGCCAAAATGAATCAAAGGTGATATGAAATATACGGGAGTTTGCTACTGGAATTACCTGACATTGTGGCTTTTTGACTTCTTCAGAACACAACACAGCACCAGAAGGATGACTAACACTATAACAAGCACAAGTATAGCCCCTCCTCCTGAAATGGAGGCCAACTCAATCACACTCAGACCAAGGGATGGTTTCTCATTGGGCAACAGTGCTTCAGTGGATGAATCCGAGCCACACGAGGTTACTCCAAGTTCATTTACGATTATGGAGCAGTAGAGATCCAGTTCATATACTTGTTCATCAATTATAATGATAGGGTTTGTCAGAATCCATAGTTGAGTTGTATTGCGGATCTCGAGTGCTGTTTTAGTGACTGAAGGGAGGAATTTTGCTTGATATACGACATCGTTCTTGGCCGTACATAAGAGCTGACTGCTGACAATGAAGCTACTTGAATACTGACACTGACAGAGCTGAGCTACTTGCTGGGCAATGAATTGTGTAACACTGGCAGTTATCTCTTTAATAGTATTGTTCTAAAATATTATTAATAGTACTTTATGTAAAGTATGGATTGGCTACTGCCGGTACATCTACTTACCACATAGTTTGAGCATTTTGAGTCATCTGGAAGTATGAATTCAATTTGAAAGGGGGCTCCTCTTGGCACTATGTGATAATACCCCGGTGATAATTATAATATTGTCATGAAAATGGCTATATTAGAACGGCATGATTAGCTTTAGTCTCGTCCCCAGATCCCACCCTCAAAAGGAGGGAAAGGATCTGATGATTTTGGGCAGTTTTCTTGGTTTATAGCTGGCTCTGCCGGGCACAGGTGAGCTTGAAAAAAGCTCAGATCTGATTGGTCAGTAACTTAAAGGCGGAGTAGGCGATTCAAATTTATATAGCAGGCAATGGCCCTGCTACATTCCTGTGGCTAGCGAGTCATATGACTGGACTAAAGCTGCGATCTGACTGGGATGCACAAATTCCTCCGCAGGTCATCAACTGGACCAAGCTTTTTGCCTGAAGTCACCAGACCTTTTTCCCTCCTCAAGGGTGGGGTCTGGGGACAAGACTAGATTAGCTTACGTGGAAGTTTGATAGCATTGCTTAATCCACTTTCTCCTCCATTTGTAGTGACTTGAATGGCTATGCAGTACTCTCGGTTGGGCTCCAAACCAGTGATGTTGGCTGTACTCTGATTCTCCCTGATGACAGTTGTTGCACTGTCCATGAAATCATAGTCAGAGCAGTTTAAGGCCAAGTCTATTACTGGTTCATAGACTAGTTCAAGTGTAGTAATGAAAAATCTTCTTGCTTCGGCTTGGGTAAGAGGAATCCAATTGATCACAGCTGAAGATCCACTGAGACGACTGACCGATATGAGAGCAGGGACATCTGTAGAGTGTCATTGAACATGTCAAATGAGATCATCATAGTATGCAGTATGAAAAGATGGATTAAACTTTTCATTAGCTTACGTTCATGATTGCATGCCAGATTTAGCATTTGCACATGGTTAATTAGCTTATTAATTTAAATGGAGGTAGTAGTTATAAACCTGTATGGAGTGCTTGTGCTTGACAGCAGTAATAATATTACTAGGGACACACGTGAGTGCAGGAATTTCCTCGCTCAGTGCAAATGGGGTACATACACTTAGGCAAGACGAAGCATTGCACGGCTTTGTACACTTGGCAGCAGGTTAGCAATCTGATCAACAGTTGACAAATTGCAAAGGCTGGCCTGTGTTGCTCTGGTGGCCGAAAGCGATATTTTAGAAATTTGGGAAACCTCGTAAGTGCAACCAGGACCCGAGTGGGAACGTCGCTTCGCTCGGAATTATGACGCACCACTTAATATCACTAATTTTGTGCTTAAACATGAAACATTGAGTAGATAATTTGTGTAACCTTCACATTTATAGCCTCCAATAGTATTTATGCATATCTGTGCACAGCCAGATGTGCCCTCACTGCATTCATCGATATCTATTAGCAAAAGAGTCATTATAAAGAGAGAAAGAAAAGAGGGAAAGAGAGTGAGAGAGAGGTGGTGGGGAAGGGGAGTGTGTATTTTTTGTGCGGCAGTACAAGTGATCAATAATTCGTACCTTAGTTAATTATTTAAGAGCACTAGATAAAACCATATAATAATTATTAACAGTTAATTAGGAGGAGAGGGGGACACGGTGCGTAAAACTGCCATGCCCATTTCTCCCCAAATTTTTTCCTGGATTAAACCCGATCACATCGCTACTGATCATGGGCAGGAGGCCATTGATGCTGTCACTGCCTAGTCATCCAAGCATCTTGATTGGTACCCGAAGCCAATCAGATGACAGTCAAGTAGCTTCATTTTATAACTGTAATGACTACCACAATTATGCACTAGATCTGCTGGCATACATGTGATACTATTGCGTAATTGCATCCGTGCAATCGGCATTCTTGTGATTGCGCAGAGCGCATCTTTTATGCTCTCCATGGACTATATAAAAAATGAATATTTTTTGTTGTATATAGTATAACAATAAGCTACATACTACAAATAATATGTATGTAGCTTATTGATGTATGGAGTAATGTACTGTAGGTGTATCCGCTCTATACACTGATACAAGTATACTCACTACCACATTAAATTTTGTAGAAAGCAAGTTGGACATTGTTGTGATAAAATTTGATTTACTACCATCATCTTCCCCAAAAGTAATGGTCTCTTTTCTCATAGCAGGTCACAAGGGCTTATTGTAGTGGTGTAAGTGGCTTGATAAGCTCTTAACTATGCCCCCAAATAGTTGAACTAGTCTAATTTTTGTGTAGCTACATACAATTTATTTTTCTGCATATCAGGTGATTTTCTTACCAATACATGTAGACACATAAACCAATTACTTTCCTTCTTATACATGGCATTGTGCATAATATATTATGGTTAATTTTCACAACAGTGATAACTGTCACTATCATGCGTACTGTAGAAAGTGGTTGTTAAGTGTATGCGCTTGTGACTCACTATAGTAAGGAAATATAGTCTTAACAAAAACATGCGCTTAATAGGAAGCATGCACTTAATTAAAAAGAAAACACGGTAAAGAACATGCCTAGGATTGAAAGGCCTGCAGTGACTGTGGGCAAGAAGTGAGCAGAGAGTGTAATTCTCAAAGTCTCTCCTCTCCAGCCTATACCTTAGCATTCTATCCTAGATCTTGTTTGTTGTTCAGATGGCTTTCTGCCTAACAAAGAGAGGTAAAGCTCACACAAAACTATGTGCTTAAATTAACTGCAAGCAGCGTTTAACAACTATATAGTTTGTACAGTGGCCTCTATGAACACCACTGCTGATTTCTTTTTTTTTTTTTTTTTGAGGACCATAATATGGTTTATGTGTAAAATACCAAATCTTTTTGATTATCAAAGTTTTTACATAATCTACAAATTGACAAATTCCTTCATTTTGCTCTAGTTATATAGCTACTCCCCATCATGTAGATTACTAAATTTTCACCAGGAGAAATTTTCACCAATTTTGCCATCCGCTGTCATTGGCAAATTTTTTATCATGCTAATTTTTTGTGCTGTGTTAATGATTACATAAAGGATAATTATGGCAACCTTTACCATGTTTATTCCACCAAAAGTTTCTGCAATACAAAGGTAGCTGGGCCCTTGGCAAAGTTTTTATCCAGTGAAAATTTCCATGTATTAATATTGTTAGTGGCCATGCATGCATAGTTACCGTCACATCCATGCATATCATTTGCTAAACGGTAACCAGAGCGACAAGAGCAGTTGTAGCCAAACTCAGTGTTAGTACATATCTGCGCGCAGCCATCCGTGTTCTCTTCACATTCGTCAATATCTGATACTATGGTGTATGAAAACAGATGATTAAATTAATGTATTATGATTACACTTACATAATCGGATGCAGCGAACTCCTGCGTCATCTGCATGGGTGCAGTCGTGTACACCAAGCCCATTGTGAGAGCAGTCGATCAGCCGTGTCTCATTCCCAGCACAGTCAACATCATCAAGATAGATTGAGCCAGTGCCACCAATGTATGATGTAACAGCTATAGCGCCTACAACATAATATTATTATAAAACACTTTACCATATCCACAGTAGCTGCATAATATAGTTGTAATGGTGCATGTGGTAAAATGTCGTCTGTATAGTGCGTCCATACACAGTCTACATTGATGCCTAGATGGAGTATGAGACCGATTTTCAACCTCGATAGTGACAAGCTTCGATGCTTCAATCACAGGGATGAACTTGACAGTGCAGAACTAGTCTGATGCAGTACAGCTTCCGAACTTCAGATCAGTCGTGGCATGGCACCAGCACGCTGCATGCATGCACGATGCGTGCTTGCATATATAGCTATCGCAAGGCTACCTATATTTATCTATGTACGTAAGCAAAGGGATCGCATGAAGTTTGGCCATCGGTACTTGTCAGAGAAGGTAACATGCCGCTTGTAAAGTATTCGCTGGATACATGCGTGTACATATTTTCAAGTCCCAGAAAGGTTCCATCGAGGCCCTGAATTTTTCATAATTACTTCATAGATTACACTTAGCTTATACCATAATTATCTAGAAAAAGTAAATTGCTACTGGGATATAATTATGCAGAAAGTGAAAGTAGACCACTACCAACTGATATGTATGTGATGCACTGCCAGCATACATCATCATACTCAGTTCTTTCTAAAAGTGAGTAGCTACTGGTAATCAGATCCATGCAGCTAGCCTGACCATGTTGATGCAAACCTATGTAAGTTTCACATGCACAACAAACCTGTATCTGAAAATCCCAACTGGTTGCACACAACCTGAGCATCCATATCATCCCACAAATCTCCACAGATAGTGCCCCACTCACTTCTGCTGCACATTTCCACTCGTCCTTCAGTGCCGTTTCTGCCCCCAGACAACCGAAGGTCTCCATCCACGCAAGCTGTGTAATACATATCACCAATATTATTAGTGATGTTTACTATTGGAGCTAGCAGTAGCAAGAATCTCTTTCATTGCAGGGTTTTGTCTAATGACAAAACTTTGGGAGGAAGCATGATAAACGAATGGGTGTTTGTAGGAGTGCCAAGTCTTTAATTCCCGAGATTGCTAAAAAGCTAATAGTTTGATTAATTTTATTGACTTCAAAGAATTTTTATGGGGGAAGGCCCCCCCCCCCACTACCCACCCAACTGGATGACTAATAGAATTACAGCTTCATTCTAGCAACATATATTATGGTGGATGGCTCTTGACTAACATGTACTGCAGGTGACCCCAGCATCATCACTGTGTGAGCAGGTGTGGCCTCCAACTTCACCAGTTGAACACTCCAATAGTCTCCCCTCAGTTCCATTGCAACCCACATCACTATACCAGATAGGACCACTGCCTTGACCAAATGCAGCATTGCTTTCATTCTGAGCACCTACAAGATTATACGACAATAATCAAAGTTTAAGATTAGAGTGATCTGATAATCCTTACTGTAAGAGCTATATTTTAGTTGTTTGCAAGCTACTTCAGCATCACTATTGTCCCAGCCATCATCACAGATGGTTCCCCACTGGTTGTTATGACACAGCTCCACTCTGCCCTGAGTGGAGGATGAGCCGCTACCAGCGAGCCTCATGTCACCAGATGTGCAACCTGGGTAAATTACATTCATACATATTCTTGCTTTGGTTGTTTTGTAGTTGTATTCGCATGCATAACTTATATTATTGTAGGTTTTAATGTTTTCATAATAGCTAACAATGATTAAATTTATCCCCTGCATAAACGAAAAAATGCACCTTTGCATATTGAGAGAAGAGCTTGTCGTTAGATCTGCTTACCATATGTCACTAGTGTACACCGCACCCCAGCATCTTCATGATGTCCACAGTTATGACTCAGACTTAAAGGACAGTCCATCAGCGTCACCTCACTGCCTCTACACCTGACATCATCCATCACAATCGGACCGCTTCCCTGTCCAAATCTTGCACCACCATATGCAGTTGCACCTGGAAGTGCATGTGTGCGCATACAGTAAAAAATAGTTCGATCTAAATTGATGCAACTACACCCCTCCGACATAAATCTTGCATGGATTTGGAACATTGAATGTTCTGTCATTGTGAACTTAACAACAATATTCCAGCTAGTAATTTCACTCACTTGAAGAAGAGTAACCTAGCTGATGACAGACCACTCTGGCATCAAATGTACTCCATGAATTGTCACAAACAGTTCCCCACTGGTTGTAGTAGCAGACCTCCACCCGACCCTCCAATGGACTGCTACCTCCAACAAGCCTCACATCTCCAGTAGTACAATTGGTATCTGGAGTGGTATGAGTCTTAACCTTATATATTATCAGGTTCATCTGCTCAAAAATGCATTGTTACAATGTCGTCTTATATACAAAGATACATGTTCTAGATCTAAGCAATTGCCAGGCCAGCCGCAGAAAAACAGTCCTCACATTATGTGGTCACGGCAAGCTGTCTACAAGTTGCGGAGATAAGTGTGGTGCTATCTATAAACTAAATTCCACAGTGATTCTTAGGTACCTGGGCAACAGCTGTTGGCGGTGGGGCCACATGTGGTGTAACCAGTGCAACAGTCAAATACGTTGGTCTGGTAAGACTGGATGTTGGATACCCTTCTGTATACTGATCTGCATGAGTAAATAATGTGAGTACTATTACTGAAAATATTAAAGAATGATGTTACAACATGAAAATATTTATAATACTAGAGTCAGTCAGCGTTACTAAAGAAAGGTACTAAGCCTATTTGATGCTATGATAATGCTATGCATGTCCTTGAATACCATTCACATGCCTGAGTGGGAATGTACTATAATAGTGCATGCAGTCAACGGTGACACAAAACTCGTAGACCAAAGCAATATTATCTTGAAAGAAAATATGCCTAGGGTATATTGTATACTACTTCAAATTCACTGATATTGCTCCCCACCGCAGTTAGCTGAGCTAAAATATGCATGGACAATAATTTAATTTCACATAATAATAATATAATAACAGCCACGTGAACCTCATTTTCAGTCTTGCGTTCATGATAATTATGTGTTATTGTCTATTCAATTGTAGCAACCAACATTGATGTATCCCTTAAGCAATGTTGTATGTATAATATTATATCGCCTTGAGGTGATGTCATGGTACTAGCTAGCAACTTATCTTCACCTTCTGCAACGACTCAACCACAGGAATCCACAACTGTAACTCTCATACCCATTCTGTGAACTCCTATAGGACACCCTGTAGCTTGTCACACTCTGATAGCAGACTCTGCAATTGGTATCATGCATGCAAATAAAACTGTTAAGCAATCACTATTAACAAGTTATGCTAGGAGCTAGATAAGCAGCAAATGCAGACTAATCAATGATAGCTACTCACACTCACCCATGGCCAGTTTGAGAATGAGAAATCTGAACGCAGCATGCAAGAAGTACAGTTGCAATCACAGTTTTGATACTTCCAGCCATTGACAAAAAAAAAAAAAAAAAAAGATGCCACTGAAGATGCTCTGCTTGAGGAAGTGTGCAGTCTCGAGCGCGGCGCCCGATCTGAAATAGGAAAAGATCGTCACAACTAAAAGCATCGCTCGCTCGCTCGCTTAACCCTTTCGGTCACAGAAAATTCATGAGCTCACCCAGCAGGCCTTCGTTAGGTACAGGGTCGACCAGGCTGCGGTTGTTGCCGGGAAACCGAACGAGCCACGCCCCAATTATCGATCTCTGCAAACGGTTGCTCAAGATGCAGCTCAAATGCAGCCCAGAGAGGGAATGCAAGCAAAGTAATCGAGTCATGAGACAATACTAACACATACATCGCCTACAACACCACTCTTTTGCTTTTTTTTTTTTTTTTTTTTTTTTTTAAAGTGATCAAAGCATAGATGAAAGCTTCTTCAAAGCAAAACCACTTTGACGTCATCACTTCAAAGTGCCGACGGGACCGCGACTATTGTGTGGGCCAGGTTTTCTTATCGGTAGCCTAACCGCCGCCAATGAATTATTCATATCTCTATTTAGCCGAAATACGGTCCATGCAAAATTGTTGTAAATTTACAACAATTTGTGACCGAAAGGGTTAAATTCCACTCCCTGCACATGTGTGGATGTGTTGTATACCTCATATACCATCATAATTATTATTACATCAAGATAGATTAAATTTATTATGTCAAGGTGGATTAAAATACATACATAAAATAAAATCACACATTTTCCAGTCATATTAGAGTCATATTAGATAGTAATGCATGGACACTTGGTTGCTAAAAATATATTAATAATTACTAACAGTAACTACATATTATGATATTCTTGAAAACATCTGATCTTGCATAGTCTAATTTTACACACAGAACATCCAAATGAAGTGTGCCTCTTCCTCTTCATCTTGATACATTGGTGGCACCTACCCCTCTTTAGGCCTATGTCACTAACTCTACTTAGACAACAAACACTAACATCTTGGGCCTTACCCTTATTCACACTACTCTGTGCCTTAGAACTGCTGCCAAATTGTAATAGCAAACGTGCTAGATCCAAACGAAATCCAAGCAAATCCTTTGGTTTGACACCACATCGTTTACAGTTGTGTTTATAGAGAATATGGGCATTATTTGTTGACACATCAAAACAAAAAAGGAATGGCCGAAGCCAGCAACGCTTGGATTTCCTATCAAAACCATAGGTCCTCATCAGCTGATCAGTGAGATCATGTACTTATTATAGGCTGGTAAGAGTGGGGGAACTGACTGCTCCCTCAGAACACCCTCAGGCTGAAGCCTGAACACTTTACTGTTCATAGTCTCTGGAAACACATTAGTAACAAAGCTAACAAGCTTGCGATCATTGAATACAAAATACTGCTTCCCATCTACACTCTCTGATACGTAGCTACCCTTTGGTGGTGCCACTGTCCTCAAGCTATCTGGGAAACCTGCTGCTCTCCTTTGAATACTTCCAACTATAAATATTTCATCCTTAGCCAACATGTCAACTAGGGGTCCACTAGTGTAGAAATTGTCGCAGTACACAACATGATTTGTGCCTACAAATGGAAGCAATAGGTCTGTGACCACTCTCTTTACTAAGCCCTTCTCAGGCAGCTTCTCACCAGTGGCTATGTCCACAGGCCTGCCATCATAGAACTGAAAAGTGCATAAGTAACCACAGCAAGAACAGGAGCAGCACCAAACCTTGTAGCCTAACTTAATAGGTTTTTTGGGCATACGCACCTTCCCTTTACAGTGACCTTTGTACTTAACCATGGATTCATCAATGGCTAGCTCCTGTCCAGGGCTGTATTGTTTTAAAAATGTCTGGTTCAGAACATCTACAATAGGCTTAATCTTGCGAGAGGGACCAACACCACCAGGTGGAATTGTGTCATTATCTACCACATGGAGGTTGGACCATATTGCCCAAAACCTATTGAGGGACATGGACTGTTGTATAGGCTCCAGACCAAGTAAACGGTCTGTGCTCCAATAATTCCTAACTCGTGGAAGCCTGTGAATGCCCATTAGGACAAGAATGCCAAAAAAAGTCCATACTTCCTCCACTGTCACATCTACCCAATTGACACGATTCCTCTGCCTAGCATACCTATTTGTCTCAGTAGCTATGTGGGAGGTGAGTGATTCTGGCCAGAGCAGCAACAGATAATCTAAGGCAGAGTTACTTTCGGGGTCATGATTTTCTGCTGGCCCTTCCGCACCAAGAAATTCAGGGTAAAGCCCAGACTCTAGTGATGTTTTAAGGGCAAGTTCACTACATAATCTGCGTCGCTTACGGGTAGGTGCCATAAGTTCCTCATCAGATTCATCACCACCACATTCTGCAGAGAAATATGATATTAATGAATTATAATATTAATGTTACACATAAACCCCAGTTTAAACATGGTTCTGCACCACAATTCAACACCAAGACCACACCCACTTTATCATGACATCACCTTCTACACCACTTCTGACAGCCCAAGCCACACCTACTTCCTGCTGACGTCACTTCCCATGCCAAATACAGGCCTCCAAAGACGATTGTGGCCCAAAGCCACACCCACTGCTCCTGCTGACATCACTTATTGTAAGCCCATTCTGGCCACGCCCACTGCATCTCCCCAATGCTGATGTCACTTCCTCATTAAACCATGCCCACTGCAGCCTATTTCAGGCCTGTTCTGGCCTCCAAGCCACGCCCACTTCTCCCAATGCTGACGTCACTTCCTACGCCTATCGCAGGCCCGTCCTGGCCCCAAACCACGCCCACTGCCCCTCCCATTGCTGACGTCACTTCCTGTGTCTATTGTAGGCCCGTTCAAGCCTCCAGACCACGCCCACTTCTCCCAATGCTGACGTCACTTCCTACGCCTATTGCAGGCCCGTTCTGACCCCAAACCACGCCCACTGCCCCTCCCCATAGCTGACGTCACTTCCTGTGTCTATTGTAGGCCCGTTCAAGCCTCCAGACCACGCCCACTTCTCCCAATGCTGACGTCACTTCCTACGCCTATTGCAGGCCCGTTCTGACCCCAAACCACGCCCACTGCCCCTCCCCATAGCTGACGTCACTTCCTGTGTCTATTGCCCGTTCAAGCCTCCAGACCACGCCCACTTCTCCCCATTGCTGACGTCACTTCCTACGCCTATTGTAGGCTTGTTCAAGCCTCCAGACCACGCCCACTTCTCCCAATGCTGACGTCACTTCCTACGCCTATCGCAGGTCCGTTCTGACCCAAACCACGCCCACTGCCCCTCCCCATTGCTCACGTCACTTCCTGTGTCTATTGTATGCCCGTTCAAGCCTCCAGACCACGCCCACTTCTCCCTATGCTGACGTCACTTCCTACGCCTATCGCAGGCCCGTTCTGACCCCAAACCACGCCCACTTCCCCTCCCCATTGCTGACGTCACTTCCTGTGTCTATTGTAGGCCCATTCTGGCCTCCAGACCACACCCACTTCTCTCTATGCTGACGTCACTTCCTGTGTCTATTCCATGCTTCCGACTGAAATTCTGGCCCCCAACCACGCCCACTGCTCCTCCCCATTATCAGCGTCACTTCCTGTGCCTACTGCAGGCCCATTGTGGCCTCAAAACCACGCCCACTTCTCCCAAAGCTGACGTCACTTCCTGTGCCTATTCCCAAGCCTCCAACGGAAATCCTGGCCCCAAACCACGCCCACTGCTCCTCCCCATTGCTGACGTCACTTCCTGTGCCTATTCCAAGCTTCGGACTGAAATCCTGCCCTAAAACCACGCCCACTGCCCCTCCCCATTGTTCACGTCACTTCCTGTGTATATTGCAGGCCTGTTGTGGCTTCCAAACCACGCCCACTTCTCCTAAAGCTGACGTCACTTTCTGTGCCTATTGCAAGCTTCCTGACGAAAGTTCTGGCCCCCGACCACACCCACTGCTCCTCCCCATTGCTGACGTCACTGATCAATTAGCCCCAGACCGTGCCCACTCCCTACTTAGTTGACGTCACTTCCTACACAGCACGCCCACTTCCACACACACATACATGCATGGTATACATACACACGATATGCGCATGCACACACACACACACACACACACACACACACACAACAGATTTTCATGATCCAGATCGTATAAATATGCCTTTTTAGGCTTTGTCAAGCAGGAATAACCTTTACCATTGTAAGAATATTCTACTTACCTGGTTCAGAACCTAGTCCGACTTCTTCGTCAGAATCCAAGCAATCCTCGTCTGGTGAGCTCGCTCCGCTCTCTAAATCACTTTGGTTATCTTGAAAAGCGTCCACGAGGTCTTTAGAACGAAGCTCCGACATTTTTTGGCTGTTTACAAATCTCGAGACATCTACAACTAACCCTTTCGGTCACAGAAAATTCATGAGCTCACCCAGCAGGCCTTCGTTAGGTACAGGGTCGACCAGGCTGCGGTTGTTGCCGGGAAACCGAACGAGCCACGCCCCAATTATCGATCTCTGCAAACGGTTGCTCAAGATGCAGCTCAAATGCAGCCCAGAGAGGGAATGCAAGCAAAGTAATCGAGTCATGAGACAATACTAACACATACATCGCCTACAACACCACTCTTTTGCTTTTTTTTTTTTTTTTTTTTTTTTTTAAAGTGATCAAAGCATAGATGAAAGCTTCTTCAAAGCAAAACCACTTTGACGTCATCACTTCAAAGTGCCGACGGGACCGCGACTATTGTGTGGGCCAGGTTTTCTTATCGGTAGCCTAACCGCCGCCAATGAATTATTCATATCTCTATTTAGCCGAAATACGGTCCATGCAAAATTGTTGTAAATTTACAACAATTTGTGACCGAAAGGGTTAATATACGCGATACTGTGTGACGAACTTTACCGACCGACGAATGACACGCCAGTGGGCGCGCCTACGGTGGCCGAGAAGGGTCAGCCGACGCGGCCTGGCCGACGGAAGCCGCGCGGCCTGGCCGCCCATCGGCTGCGGCTGGCCGCCGCGGCTCAGCCGCGCCCGCCAATCTGTTTGAAAATCGATTCTCTAGCGGTTAATTAGACTATTATCCCGCACGCATGCGCAAGCGGTCAGTTTGTTAGCCTTTCCTTGTCATCGTCCGCACGATATGCATACGGGCATCTGGACACAGTGGGTTATAACGGCGATCAAATACAACAAAGAAACGGACTCGGCCTCGGTTGGATTCGATCGATACTGGGTACAGGGGCTAAAATATTTGTTGGTCACTCCTATCAACCGCGTGCTTTCTGCCCATGCGCACGCAGTACTAACTTACCAGACCACGCCCACCGCAGCATTTAAGCGCACGCTCGATATCTGCTAAGGACGAGAAAGATCACCACTGATAAAGAAAGGGCGGTATACGTCACATAAACCTCGATTACCCCCACCGTAGCGTTTAGTTATTAGCTACTAATTATTTTTCTGACAAACACGCGGAGGGCTGCATGAATTCCCGAGTAAACGCAATGATCTAGACCACACCAGGTCCTAACGTTGTCCAATTAAGGCCCCAATTCCTTGATTACTAGTTTCTCATCAGGTATATAGTTTCCCAACATACCATGCGGGCGGGCGGGTATTACCATTATTTAATTAATGTTGACCACAACTTATGCAACACTTGAAAGGCACATAAAATGCATGGTGCTGCCTGGGCAAACATTGCTATTGGCACACACAAACAGTATGCTAGTCACAAAAGTGGCATCAAGAGTATCAGTCATGAAAGTAGCATGGTTAGGCAGTACACAGATGCTTACCAGAGCCATAGCACCCCCTAGCTCTTCAACAACATTGTAGCTAACTGCTGCACACGGTCGGTCACGTGATTGTCCACGCCTTTTATTACGTCATTGGAATGCACTAATGAAATAATGGTGATAAATTCTAACTTGAAAAATTGATGCGGGCGGTTGATGAGAAACTAATAATCAACGAATTGGGGCCTAACCATTCGTGAACTGAATAGGAGCCAATCCCATAATCTGAATTACTTTACGTACCATCACATCCATGTCTATCGCTGCCAAGCGATAACCTGAATGACAAGAGCAGCTGTAGCCAGACTCAGTATCAGTACAATTGTGAGCACAGCCATCCGTATTCTCTTCACATTCATTGATATCTGAGTTATGGTTTGTGAAAGAAGGGCTTGAGGTAGATGTGCACACAAAGTTTGGCATTAAGGTACCATTTAATTGCGTGGGCGTGAGCGTCAGGAATGGCTAATTCAATTAGCGAATCGTGAAGGGGCGTGGCCGAAGAGGCCATACGAGTGCTTTTGGTCGAAGGTGGGCGTGTCCAGAATCGGCCAGAGATGATTATGCGCGTGTAATTAGCGACCGGAAGTGGCCCCTGAAGAAAAGGCCGGTAATTGCCCACATCAAAGCAAGATCAAAGCATTCTTTCTCAACTATTAACCGCAACGACTTAAAAAAAAAAAAAAAAAAAAAAAAAAGCTTATTAGGCCTAATTAAGCATGTGGGCGTGTTCCTGGCACTGTGTGGAGTGTGTGCGTGTGCGTTAATGCAGGTTTTATTGCTTCCGATTGGGCGTGGCTTCACGGGCCAGTGCTTGGATATCGGCGCCTGGGACTTGGCCTCGGCGATAGGTGGGCGTGTCCCGGAAGCGGTGGTGACCTTTGAACCCCGCGAGGAGGCTTTGGGGGCGTGGCAGGAGGTCAAAGGTGAGGCCATGTCTGTTAATGAGGCACTGTACGGCGGTGCGATCGAGGGGCCTGTACGGCTGGACGGAAGCTGACGATGGTTTGAAGCGGATGTGGTTGCGATGACGTGTTGTTACTCCGCCCACACAGGAAATGAGGTGAGCTCTTGTGTGGGCGGTGTGGCAGAACGGCCTCCAAGTGTTTGTGTGTGTTTTGGCCTTGAGGAAGCTGTGTGTTTTAATTGGGATTGATTGTGGGCTTCCGGTGGACATCCGGTGGTTAGTAGGCACTTGATTGAGAATGGTGGTCCTTGGGGAACAGGGTGGGGCTGTTTTGGGCGTGGCCTGGCCCCTCCCTTCCGGCTCGGCTTCCGGTCCATGGAGGATATTAAATGAACACTTCCGGCTCTAGCAGCCACACCCCTGAGACCTGTGCAATTAAAAGGGCGTGGTTACACAACACGCACCTCACTAATGACTTTGATGTGGTTTAGGTGTCATATCCCCACCTCACGCCCACGCAATTTAATGCTACCTTAACTATTACATAGCTACTGTCTGCCTGAACTTATAAGATACAGTTACTTAGAATTAATTTTTATAAGGGTTGCTCAGATAACTTATTCGCACTTACATGATCGGATGCAGCGAACTCCTGCATCATCAGCATGGGTGCAATTACGTACACCAAGCCCATTGTGAGAGCAGTCAATCAGCCACGTCTCATTCCCAGAGCAGTCAACATCATCAAGAAGGATTGACCCGGTGCCACCAATGTATGATGCAACAGCTGTAGCACCTATAATATACACTGTGGCGTAAGAAGACGATTAACGGTATTGTGATATGGCAACCACATTTAGACTATGCAACAGTATAAAATACATGAGAAATTCAACGTGTGTGCACCCATGCTTCCTATGTCAGTGATATATACAAT
Organism: Cliona cf. orientalis; assembly: GCA_963930775.1. Lineage (NCBI taxonomy): Eukaryota > Metazoa > Porifera > Demospongiae > Clionaida > Clionaidae > Cliona > Cliona cf. orientalis. The sequence continues at coordinate 1,923,451 of OZ005696.1, forward strand.
ACGTGAGAAATTGCATTCACACATAAATTAGTACTGGTATAATATGTCGCCCCCTCTTGGTTGCCCGCATACTAATTACCCCGTGCAAGGTGTGACAAACATCACCAAATTGAGCACTATAATTCTCAAAAGCTTGCAAGCACGTATGTGTAGGCCCAGCTATGGGCGCATCTCGCTATTAAATGCAGGTTTCTTCCTGTGGGGATATAAGCACATGCGCTACATGAAAATGTGGTACTGAACAACAAACCTGTCCCTGAAAATCCAAGCTGATTACATACAACTTGAGCATCCACATTATCCCACAAATCTCCACAGATAGTGCCCCACTCACTTCTGCTGCACATTTCCACTCGTCCTTCAGTGCCACTTCTGCCTCCAGACAACCGAAGGTCTCCATCCACACAAGCTGTGTAATACATACATGTTTACTATTGGAGCTAGCAGTTGCAAGAATCTCTTTTATTGCAGGGTTTTATCTAACGACAAAACTTTGGGAGGAAGCATGATAAACGAATGGGTGTTTGTAGGAGTGCCAAGTCTTTAATTCCCCCAGATTGCTAAAAAAGCTAGTGGTTTGATTAATTTTATTGACTTCAAAGAATTTTTATGAGGGAAGTTCCCCCCCCCACTACCCACCCAACTGGATGACTAATAGAATTACAGCTTCATTCTAGCAACATATATTATGGTGGATGGCTCTTGACTAACATGTATTGCAGGTGACCCCAGCATCGTCACTGTGTGAGCAGGTGTGCCATGGCCTCCAACTTCACCAGTTGAACACTCCAATAGTTTCCCATCAGTTCCATTGCAACCCACATCACTAAGCCAGATAGGACCACTGCCTTGACCAAACGCAGCATTGCTTTCATTCTGAGCACCTACAAGATTATACGACAATAATCAAAGTTTAAGATTAGAGTGATCCGATAATCCTTACTGTAACAGCTATATTTTAGTTGTTTGCAGATTACTTCAGCATCACTATTGTCCCAGCCATCATCACAGATGGTTCCCCACTGATTGTTATGGCACAGCTCCACTCTGCCCTGAGTGGAGGATGAGCTGCTACCAGCAAGCCTCACATCACCAGAGGTGCAGCCTGGGTAAACAACATTCACATACATTCTTGCTTTGGTTGTTTTGTAGTTGTATTCGCATTCACAGCTTATAATAATTATTGTAGATTTTAATGTTTTCATTATAGCTAACAATGATTAAATTTGTCCCCTGCATAAACAAAGAAATGCACGTTTGCATACTGAGAGAAGAGCTTGTTGTTAGATCTGCTTACCATATGTCACTAGTGTACACCGCACCCCAGCATCTTCATGATGTCCACAGTTATGACTCAGACTTAAAGGACAGTCCATCAGCATCGCCTCACTGCCTCTACACCTGACATCATCCATCACAATCGGACCGCTTCCCTGTCCAAATCTTGCACCACCATATGCAGTTGCACCTGGAAGTGCATGTGTGCGCATACAGTAAAAAAGAGTTCGATCTAAATTGTTGCAACTACACCCATAATAATTATTGAATCTGATTCTCCCTCCAACATAAATCTTGCATGGATTTGGAATATTGAATGTTCTGTCATTGTGAACTTAACAACAATATTCCAGCTAGTAATTTCACTCACTTGAAGAAGAGTAACCCAGCTGACGACAGACCACTCTGGCATCAGGTGTACTCCATGAGTTATCACAAACAGTTCCCCACTGGTTATAGTAGCAGACCTCCACCCGGCCCTCCAGTGGACTGCCACCTCCAACAAGCCTCACATCTCCAGTAGTACAGTTGGTATCTGGAGTGGTAGAAAATCTTAACCTCGTGCATTATCAGGCTCATCTGCTCAAAAATGCATTGTTACAATGTCGTCTTATACAAAGATACATGTTCTAGATCTAAAGAATTGGCCGGCAAAAGAAGTCGTAACCTAAAGATATAAAATGTATAATATTATTCTGGTTACCTTAAGCTTACATCTACAGGAGTACTCTAATTTAAAAATTTATTGATGTATATAGCTATGCACTTACAATTGTAGTGTTTATACATTGGTCCTATGTTATATATCTAGCTGCTTGTGTATAATTATCATAATTATAATTTGCACATGTACAGTCTATTTTGATTGTATCCTGGCGTAGCAGCTAGCTGTCATGATACCGTAAAAGCACTACAGCTAGAAAGAAACCTGTGGGCTATCTGGTACCTTGCATGTCTCCCACAGATATATACATCAAGCATGCATACATCATGTGTAAGTCCGTGCACACATAATACCGTAGAATCCCGCGATTACGCCCCCCCTTTGTGCATGCTAGGATTGGGCAAAAGTGGGGAGGGGGCTTATACGCGGGATCCTTACATTTCCGTGTGACGACCATTACCGACCGTCGAATGCCTCGTGGGCGCGCGATCTCTGTACTTTCTCTGGCTGTTTGGTAGGCAAAACTCGAGAAAAACGACAAAGTAAGGCATAATATGACACAAATAGCTAGTTTGCTAGCTGTAGCTACTGTTTTTGTTGATTTATGGGCTCCATTTTACAGTCAGGGAGGGGGGGGCTTATACGCGAGACAAAACTACCTATGCAAGAACTTGAGCTAAAAATGGAGGGGGGGCTTATGCGCGAGGGGGGGCGTAATCGCGGGATTCTACGGTAGTTAAATAAGTCTGAAAATGAATGTGAACTGTCTTAAAACAAACTTTTGCAGCAGGAGGTGGAACTGGGGCCACAGGTTGAGTAACCGGTGCAGCATTCAAAGAGGTCAACATTATAGGATTCGCTGTAGGATTGGCTACCATATCGGGTCCTGTATGCTTTGTGCAAGGGAAGGGGGCGAAGAGAGAGAGAGAGTAAGAAAGAGAGTTAGAGAATCAATATTACCAATTCATTGTTTAAGATATTAATATGGCTGCACTTGCACTATACGATGTCAAAGTTTGATAGTAACATAATTTATTGCTAGAAAGTATAATGCAAGTGAGTAGGCCTGACTATAACAATAATATTATTATGGCATTATGATAATAATAGTAGCTAGTTGATAGCAGCTCTCGTTAAATCATAGATTACTTGAATATCGTCCATATTGAGTGATTAGCTGCCTTAATACCTTCTGCAACGGTCCCATCCAAATAAGCCGCAGTCAGTGTAATAGTGGCTTTCTGTTTGTGTGTAGAAGATCCTATACCTGGTAACCCTACGGTAGCAGACTCTGCAGAAATGCCAGAATACATTATTAATTTTAATACTGTTAATCTACTGGAAAAATTATAGTATACCTAATAATTCTGTTCAATAGCGACTATCATGTTATATTTATGGCTCATGCAAGCGCTGAGTACCTTTTTTTCCATAAGTAGTGTCGCATGCATGATCATTATTAAAATTTAATACCTATTAAGGTACCATTTAATTGCGTGGGCGTGAGCGTCAGGAATGGCTAATTCAATTAGCGAATCGTGAAGGGGCGTGGCCGAAGAGGCCATACGAGTGCTTTTGGTCGAAGGTGGGCGTGTCCAGAATCGGCCAGGGACGATTATGCGCGTGTAATTAGCGACCGGAAGTGGCCCCTGAAGAAAAGGCCGGTAATTGCCCACATCAAAGCAAGATCAAAGCATTCTTTCTTAACTATTAACCGCAACGACTTAAAAAAAAAAAAAAAAAAAAAAAAAAAAGCTTATTAGGCCTAATTAAGCATGTGGGCGTGTTCCTGGCACTGTGTGGAGTGTGTGCGTGTGCATTAATGCAGGTTTTATTGCTTCCGATTGGGCGTGGCTTCACGGGCCAGTGCTTGGACATCGGCGCCTGGGACTTGGCCTCGGCGATAGGTGGGCGTGTCCCGGAAGCGGTGGTGACCTTTGAACCCCGCGAGGAGGCTTTGGGGGCGTGGCAGGAGGTCAAAGGTGAGGCCATGTCTGTTAATGAGGCACTGTACGGCGGTGCGATCGAGGGGCCTGTACGGCTGGACGGAAGCTGACGATGGTTTGAAGCGGATGTGGTTGCGATGACGTGTTGTTACTCCGCCCACACAGGAAATGAGGTGAGCTCTTGCGTGGGCGGTGTGGCAGAACGGCCTCCAAGTGTTTGTGTGTGTTTTGGCCTTGAGGAAGCTGTGTGTTTTAATTGGGATTGATTGTGGGCTTCCGGTGGACATCCGGTGGTTAGTAGGCACTTGATTGAGAATGGTGGTCCTTGGGGAACAGGGTGGGGCTGTTTTGGGCGTGGCCTGGCCCCTCCCTTCCGGCTCGGCTTCCGGTCCATGGAGGATATTAAATGAACACTTCCGGCTCTAGCAGCCACACCCCTGAGACCTGTGCAATTAAAAGGGCGTGGTTACACAACATGCACCTCACTAATGACTTTGATGTGGTTTAGGTGTCATATCCCCCACCTCACGCCCACGCAATTTAATGGTACCTTAAACAAATTATTGCTCACCCCGTTTGTGCTTGAGAGAGTTGTGCATAAAGCAGAAGGACTGCACTTGCAGCGAGTAGCATTCTTCCTATAGCTACTGCGGCCATGACTGCGTACGTACCACGGATTTAATACAGCAGAGAGCTCGATAGCGTGAGGACACGCCCAATATTTATTATGCAGATTCTTATGCGCATGCGCATTATAATATGTCTCGCCGCGCCGGATGTTCAAAAGCAATACTGTGCTACCTACAAAAATACAGCCATGGTTTAAATGATAAAGCTACATACACGATTGTGGGCTGACCTCTAACGAATGTGGAACAACAGATTATCCCAAGGTAAGGGGCTCGTCCAAAGTCTTTGTGGAAAAATTAACATCATTACGATATTACTCTCCTCCCTCCCCCCTCTTAACGTCACATCATTTCGGAACACTGAAAAATCTTAATGAAAGAATTCGAAACTGTGTGTGTATGAGTGTACAACATATTGAGCTGTTCAATCACAAGAATGTATATCGCAACCAAAACCTGCTAAACATCATGCACTAAGATCCCTCCTCCCCTAATGTCATAATACCGGTATAATGATGCTAACTTTGATGAGGCTATGTCCTCCAGGCAAAGTCCAGTACATACATGTACGGCACCGTTCTTCCTGTTCTTCATGACCGGATGGATGGATGTTCGAATAATCTCTCAGGCTGCTGAGTATCTGGAGAAGAAGAAACAGCATGAAGAGGCAAACGAACTTTTGGAGTTGCTCCTCTCCCAGAAGGTTTACTGCTCTCAGTCTGGGTCTCGAGGGAGATGGGCCGACCGTCTAGCACTGAACTACGACCACCACTTGAAGAGAAAGGACAAGGTGAAGCATTGTACATGTGTGTGTGTGTGTGTGTGTGTGTGTGTGTTTGTGTGAGAGAGAGAAAGAGAGAGGAAGTGTGTGTTTTTATCGAGCAATTTTAGTGCATTTTGTAGCAACACAGTACTCACCATTATAATAATATATAACAATGATGATGTTTTAGTGTCTGGAAGTGATTGTTGAGGCTCTGAAGGATCCTTATCTCCATGACAGTAAGATGTTATCTCTGCTTCAGCGAGCAAGGAAGATCTGTCTATCTCAGAAAATCACCGTTGAGAGTAGTAAACCTAAGAAGAAGGCTACTTTGAGCAAGAAGAGGAGAGCCTCGTCTAGTGCTAGCAGTAACTTAAGAGCTCTGCCAACGTGGCTCTTCCATATGGAATGGAAGACTTTCCCATGATGGACATCACTGAAGCTCCTCAAGTAAGAGTAGTCTATAATCCATATCATTGGTGACTGTTTCTACCAATTTTGCTATCTCTATTCAAGTACTGTTATCCCCATACTGCTGCTATTTTTATTCATGCAGCTGCACATCACAGGTCATCGTCTCCACACTGGACCCGTCTACCTCACCCAAAACTCCTCAGAATCTGACCATAGATCCACTTCATCTTTGGACGATTGAAATCAGTGTCAGTCGGCCTCCGTTTCTACTCCAAACTCCACTGGACGTCACACACAGACTATAGTTGGTGTTGAAGGCTATGCTATACAGCCGCACTATAGCACTGAGCAGGGGTGGCCGTGTGCGCTGCATGCTGAAGGCTCTAGTTTCACCACGCTCTCTGCTCTGCTCATGTGGAGTATAATCTTTGCTTCTGATGTTCCTGATGTGTTTCGCACCAAATTTCAGGCAAGCGCCTCTATCTAGCTATGCACCTAAGACCGTATTTGTTCGTCATGCCAGCATATTATTATAATCAATATGGCTATTACAAATAATTTATAGAATGGACCCCTTGACTTGTATAGCTCTTGTTTCTATGAGAATAGGAAGACACTTATCGATGAGAGACTTGATATGATTGGTCAGGCCAGTAGTGAGGTAATATAATATGATGATGTATTATATTATTGTCATCAATTTCTAATTTAGTGTGATTATTGATGGAGATCTCAGTGATGATTGAAGAGTACTGGGACAAACACTATGGACAGTTGTGTGTAGGCCTAAACTGGGAGGATGCAAAGGTATGACGACCATTACCCAACCTTCGTGTATCGACCTTTACCAAATATTCATCTATTCTAGAGCCTCGGTGCACGTATGGGAGGGTATCTCCTGGGCCAGGTATGCCAGCTGTTTTGTAAGCAGTACAGGCAGTCTGTTGGTGGGCTGCCTGACCTAGTGCTATGGAATCCTGATGCAAGAACATGTATTAAAGGTATAATAATTATTATACTGGCTGCTATCGATGCATACCAGTAGCCACAATGCATTAATGTGTATGCGTATGACTTGTTTCTTCTCAGTTTCTGAGGTCAAAGGTCCTGTTGATCGACTTTCTCACAAGCAGATCATCTGGCTCTCAAGGCTAGCAAACTGGTCATGTGATGTCGAGGTTTGTTTGGTGGCTGCAAAGAGGAAAATCTTGTAATAGTAATAATTATTTATGGCCCGATATTGCATTGTAGCTCGTGACCACCAATGACCATGGATGTTTGTAATTATTGTTGCAGAACTGATATTAGTGCCAGGGGTTGATGTCGTAATGGCTAGCCCCACAATAGTATCTGATTCATTAGTATTAAATTTTCTTGCAGGAAATTTCTTTGGTATACAAACTTGATATAAACACAAGTGTACATGATTATTATGCATGATCAGTATGCTTCATTCATGGAACTTGCCAACTAAAATTACAGTTTTATGACTAAGGTGACAATACAGGCATAATTTAGGTACATGTATTAAACTAGTGTCCATGATACTTGTAGTCTTAATAATATTATACAACCCAACACCGCCATGGTTGGCTAGTTAATCATCTAGTGCCTCATAAATGTTGTCAGTTTGCTCACTGGCCACTGGTACCTCATATATGGTTGTTGTGAAGTCATAATACACTGGATTATTGAAATATTCTTTTCCTCCTTTATCATTAGTGCTTTTTGATTCATCTTTGCTCTTAAACTCATCTTGAGATGGAGCACTGCCAAGTGACTGCTGTTGTGAAGAGCTATTAATCAATATAAATAATCAAAATTTAAACTATATACAAAGAAAGTTTATCGATAGGCACTATCCCAGCTTATTTATGAGATACAGTGCATGAAACCTCTAATAGTGGACTCTCTGAGAAACAGATGACCTCTGTAGCAAAAATATCTGACACAGTGCCCCCAGATCGCTGGACTAGCATGCAGCTGACTAGCATGCTCTCACGCATACGTAATCAGTATATTCCCCAATTTTTGTGGGTGTGGCTGTGCATGTCCTCTGTATACTACCATTCCATGCACTTACCGCCATAAACGCATGCATTTATTTCACAGTATTGAGACAGTTGCTTGAGTGCGGCTACTATCAAGGGTAGCCAAGTAAAAGAATTGGTGCCGAAACAAGGTGCATTTACCTGACATGGTAGCTCTTTGATTTCTTCTTGCTGACACAACACAGCACCAGAAAGATGACCAATATAACAACAAGCACCAGCATAGCCCCTCCTCCTGAAATGGAGGCCAACTCAATCACACTCAGGCCAAGGAATGGTTTATCATTGGGCAACAGTGCTTCAGTGGATGAACTTGAGCCACATGAAGTCATTCCAAGCTCGTTCACAATAATGGAGCAGTAGGGATCCACATGATAAAATTGATTATCAACTATAATGATAGGTTTTGTCAGAATCCATAGATGAGTTGTATTGCGGATCTCAAGAGCTGTTTTGCTGTCCGAGGGGAGGAATTTTGCTTGATATACAATTGTCACATCGTTTTTGGCTGTACACAAGAGCTGACTGCTGACAATGAACCTACTTGAATACCGACACTGACAGAGCTGAGCCACTTGCTGAGCAATGAATTGTGTAACACTGGCAGTCTTCTCTTCAACATTGTTATTCTAAAGAAAGTAGTTTCCATAAACTTGATCAGCTACTGCTGGTGTATAATATACTTACCACATAATTTGAGCACTTTGAGTCATCTGAAAGTGTGAATTTAATTTGAAAGGGTACTCCTCTTGGCACTGCATGTCATAGGATATAATAATGTGGCCATAAAACCTTTATTTTAGGTGATGCCCTAGTAAAATGCAACCTAGCCCCCAAAGAACTTTCTGACCCCTATGAAAACGTGTCAGTCGCCATCTTCTGCTTGCCCAAACATACAGTATAATATAGGTGTGACTTGTATGTGACCGAAATTACCCCTAATTACAATGCTGATCCCTTAATAAAGTGATACCAGCAAGGTAAACTTTTTCTACCCATTTTAACACGACATCTGGAATTGTATAATTATTAGCTCACCACACTGTTTTATCATGATAAACTATTAGAATGGCATTATCGGCTTACAAGGAAGTTTAATAGCATTCTGAAAAACACTCTCTCCTCCATTTGTAACGACTTGAATTGCTATGCAGTACTCTCGGTTGGGCTCCAAACCGGTGATATTGGCTGTACTCTGTTCAAAAAGATTCTCCCTGATGAGAATTGTGGCACTGTCCATGAAATCATAGTTAGAGCAGTCCAAGGCTGAGTCTATTACAGGCTCATAAGCTAGCTCAAGTGCAATAATGAGAAATCTTCTTGCTTCAGCTTCGGTGAGAGGAATCCAATTGACCATTGCTGAAGATCCACTGAAACGACTAACCGATGTGAAAGCAGGGACATCTGGTACTATAAATATGTCAAGACATAGGTAATATCATGCAATGTCACAGTATGATATTATCATAATTATAGATGCACTTCATGTCACGCATATAAAGTGCATGTGCCTCTGACTCTTGGCTATAAGAAAAGTTAAAAATAGCACTCAATCAAAGATTATGGATTGATGGCAAGTACACGTGTGGTACATGCAAAAACAATCAAAAATGGGTGTAGTTTCAATTATAAAGTTAGGCCTGGGATGGTTTCTAAAATCTTCATGCATGCATGCTTTGTGTATACTACCATAATGGAACCTTGCGTAACAAATCCACTGAATTGATTAATTTGAGCCAGATTTAGTACTTGCATATCACATAATATTATACTCAGTCTAAGGACTTGACTTGTGTTTCATCATGCATGAACAAAATTAATTGCTAGATGAAGGGAATAATTGGATATTATACACAACCTTCACATTCATCTTGATTTGTCAAAATTAATCCTGCTCTGCAAGAACAGTTATAGCTTCCAATAGTATTTGTACAATAATTATGTGCACAGCCAGATGTGCCCTCAATACATTCGTTGATATCTGTTAGGAAAGAATCATTATACTGCAGCATAAAAATATACTTTTATTTACCATTGCATGTTTGCCCGTCACTTTCCAGACGATAGCCACGGTCGCAAGAACAGTTATAGCTCCCAATAGTATTTATACAATTATGTGCACAGCCAGATGTGTCCTCGATACATTCATTGATGTCTGTTAGGAAAGAATTGTTATACTGCAGTATATAAAAAGTATAGTTTATTTACCATTGCATATTTGCCCATCACTTTCCAGACGATAGCCACGGTCGCAAGAACAGATATAGCTTCCAATAGTGTTTGTACATGCATGTACACAGCCAGATGTGCCCTCGTTACATTCGTTGATGTCTGTTAGGAATTTCAAAGAAATATTATAGTTTACTAAAGCTACGTGTGACAGTTATGATTTGTTAATGCCACAAATTTTGATGATACCCGATTTCCTACAAATATCATTAATCAAGTCAACATTCATTTTGGCATGGTGTATGTTTGTAAAAACACTTAATCTTATTGATTACAAAGGTTCTAAAATAACAAACAGCTAACGTGTTAAGCATACACCCAATGGCATATCAAAGTAATGTTTCCCCTACCAATAGTATTATGCATGCAGGTATGTGCACAGCCAGATGTGCCCTTGTTAGGCCAGACCAATTTAATTTGTTGTTGCTCGGATATTGTGAGGTAAAAATTGGACCGAGCAATCGAAAAAAAAAGAAAAAAAAGCAATTAATTGGGGTGTGGTTATAGACCACAATCTAATTAAGACAGGCTAATGTGACTATCTAGGACCAGGGAATCAAGATAGAATACAAAAACCACTCTACTGTACATAAGCTCCACCCAACTTAATTAATTTTTTTTTGTTTGCCCAAAAATTGGAGCGAGCGAATCCGTGCAACAACTTATTTAATTGGTCTGGCTTAACGTTTGTTGCTATCTGTTAGGAAATGATCAACTGTAGCTATTGCACGTATACGTAGATAAATTCACCAGCAATACAAAATTAATGTAGCTCCATGGGCTTGGCAAAATTTTTATCCAGCGAAAATTTTAATATCAGTATTATAATGAATACTTTTTGTTTACCAGTGCATGTTTGTCCATCACTTTCTAGACGATAACCACTGTTGCAAGAACAATAATAACTTCCAAGAGTATTTATACAATTATGTGCACAGCCAGATATGCCCTCGCCACATTCATGAACATCTGTGTTATAGGAATGCAGCTAATATTTTATTATTGCATGTGGCTTGTATATAAGTACCACAAACTTTTACAGAAATAACGATACTACCAATATTAGTTGATAGTTTCTATAATCACAGTTGCTGCTTTTATTTAAATCAACATTCATTTTGGCATGCATTCCTACCTTGACAAGACCGCTGATTAGAGGCCAGCCTATATCCAGTCCTACAACTACATACGTAGGACCCAATGGTATTGTTGCAGTTATGATCACAGCCATCAGTATTGTGGACACACTCATTGATATCTGTATGTGTATAATTACAAATCAGTTATTGTAGCCTTGTGCCTGGACATCGATGAGGGCGTTGTATATATTATTACTCAGTTAATGAAATGTACCATACCTTCACATGAGCGTCTGTTGGCTTCCAGACTGTATCCCGGTCTACAGCTGCATGTGTAGGACCCAATAGTATTGACGCAGTTGTGATCACAGCCATCAATGTTGCGGACACATTCATTGATATCTGCATTATGCATATAAATCTTGACAATTTGTAGCCTTGTCCCCAGTGCTTAGAGGCCATGGGAGGACCTGGGGATAAGGCTACTCTATTACAGTGAAAACTAACAATCATCTTTAATTTGGTGTGCACATGGGATATCTGCATGAACTTTACTAGTTTGTGGCCGTAATGGAGTAATTCCATCCTCTCTGTATCAATGAAGTAACCCACTGCTTTTGAAACAGGAGCCAATCCCATAATCTGAATTACTTTAGTTTACTAGAGTTACGTACCATCACATCCATGTCTATCACTTGCCAAGCGATAGCCTGAACGACAAGAGCAGCTGTAGCCAGACTGAGTGTCAGTGCACATCTGAGCACAGCCATCCGTATTCTCTTCACATTCATTGATATCTGAAGCTATGGTGTGTGAAAGAAGGGCTTGAGGTAGATGTGCACACAAAGCTTGTTGAATTGTTACTAATAGCTACATTGCTTGAACTTAATACATGGTTGCTTGCTTAGAATTACATTATGAGGGTCACTCAGATAACTTACCTAGTCGGAGGCAGCGAACACCCGCGTCATCGGCATGGGTGCAGTCGTGTACACCAAGTCCATTGTGAGAGCAGTCAATCAGCCGTGTCTCATTCCCAGCACAATCAACATCATCGAGAAGGATTGACCCAGTGCCACCAATGTATGATGTAACAGCTACAGCACCTATAATATACACAGTGGCATAAGAAGACGACTTGGTAAACAGGTGCTGTGGTACCACGTTTAGACTAAGCAACAGTATAAAATTTAATACTTGTGAAATTCAATGCGTGTATCCCACTCAGAAATTTTGTGGGTGCGCCCATGCTTCCTATGTCAGTGATACATGAGAGACCAAATGCACGCTTGCAGGCCTTACTTACGGAGCATGGCCAATCATTTGCCGGCTATATACCCAGCTCAAAATGGCACTCACTGCTTGAAAAATTTGAAAATTACAGCGGTGATTTTTGTCACTGATGTTTGCACCCTGCGCATGCATGTGGGGTAATTAGTATGTGGGCAACCAAGACGGGGCAATGTATATTAATTATTATGCGTGAATGCAGTTTATGGCCGCATCTCGCCAGGTTTTCTTCCTGTGGAGATTTAAGCACATGCTCTACGTGAAAATGCGGTACTGAACAACAAACCTGTTTCTGAAAATCCCAGCTGATTACATACAACTTGAGCATCCACGTTATCCCACAAATCTCCACAGATAGTGCCCCACTCACTTCTGCTGCACATTTCCACTCGTCCTTCGGTGCCGTTTCTGCCTCCAGACAACCGAAGGTCTCCATCCACACAAGCTGTGTAATACATATCACCAACATTATTAGTGATGTTTACTATTGGAGCTAGCAGTAGCAAAAATCTCTTTCATGCAGGGTTTTATATGACTAATAGAATTACAGCTTCATTCTAGCAATAGATATTATGGTGGATGGCTCTTGACTAACATGTACTGCAGGTGACCCCAGCATCATCACTGTGTGAGCAGGTGTGGCCTCCAACTGTGCCAGTCGAACACTCCAATAGTCTCCCCTCAGTTCCACTGCAACCCACATCACTAAGCCAGATAGGACCACTGCCTTGACCAAACGCAGCATTGCTTTCATTCTGAGCACCTACAAAATTATCATTATGACAATAATCAAATTTAAAATTAGAGTGATCCTTACTGTAAGAGCTATATTTTAGTTGTTTGCAAGCTACTTCAGCATCATTATTGTCCCAGCCATCATCACAGATAGTTCCCCACTGGTTGTTATGACACAGCTCCACTCTGCCCCGAGTGGAGGATGAGCCGCTACCAGCAAGCCTCATGTCACCAGATGTGCACCCTGGGTAAATAACATTCATACATATTCTTGCTTTGGTTATTTTGTAGTTGTATTCGCATGCACAACTTATATTATTGTAGGTTTTAATGTTTTCATAATAGCTAACAATGATTAAATTTGTCCCCTGCATAAACAAAAAAATGCACCTTTGCATACTGAAAAGAGCTTGTCGTTAGATCTGCTTACCATATGTCTCTAGTGTACACCGCACCCCAGCATCTTCATGATGTCCACAGCTATGACTCAGACTTAAAGGGCAGTCCATCAGCGTCACCTCAGTGCCTCTACACCTGACCTCATCCATCACAATCGGACCCGTTCCCCGTCCAAATCTTGCACCACCATATGCAGTTGCACCTAGAAAGCGAGTATGCAGACAGTAAAAAAAAAAAAAGAGCTTGATCTAAAATTAATTGATGCAACTAAACTCATAATAATTATTGAATCTGATTCTCCCTCCAGCATAAATCTAGCATAGATTTGGAGAAAATTAACCAATGTTCTATCATTGTGAACTAACAACAAAATTCCAACTAGTCATTTCACTCACTTGAAGAAGAGTAACCTAGCTGATGACAGACCACTCTGGCATCCAATGTACTCCATGAATTGTCACAAATAGTTCCCCACTGGTTGTAGTAGCAGACCTCCACCCGACCCTCCAGTGGACTGCTGCCTCCAACAAGCCTCACATCTCCAGTAGTACAGTTGGTATCTGTAAGTGGTATGACATTGGAAAATCTTAACCTCATGTATTATCAGGTTCATCTGCTCAAAAATGCATCGTTACAATGTTGTCTTATACAAAGGTACAATGTCATGTTCTAGATCTAACACTAGACGAAAATATAGATTTCGTGTGGGTAGGAAATGTGTAGGATAGAGCGAATTTTCTGCTTATTTCATTCAAGTTAGCAAAATTCTACCTTATCCTCTGACAAGTATGTGTAGGAAATGTCATGTTTTGGTAGAAGGAAATCACAGTTTTTGTCTAGTGTAGTTAAAGAATTGGCCAGCAAAAACAGTCCTAATCTAAGGACGTACAATGTACATAATAATAATCTTAAGTTTACATCTACAGGAGTACTCTAATTTAATTTTGGTAAAATTTAATGATGTAGCTATGCACTTACAATAGTTTTTTTATATATTGGCCCTGTGTTATCTGGCTGCTTGTGTAAAATTAGATAGTTTGCACAGTTTATTTTGATTGTATCCTGGCGTAACAGCTACATGTAGCTGTCATGAAAACCAAGATTACCGTAAAAGCTCAAACCACATACTACAGCCTGAAAGAAACCTGTAGGATGTCTGTCTGTGGTACCTTGCATGTCTCCCACAGATATCAAGCATGCATACATCATGTAAGTCTGTGCAATAATTAAACAAGCCTGAAAATGAATTTGAGCTGTCATAATAATATTATTATATTATTACGTGTATACTTTTGCAACAGGAGGTGGAACTGGGGCCACAGGTTGAGTAACCGGTGCAGCATTCAAAGAGGTCGACATTATAGGATTCGCTGTAGGATTGGCTACCATATCGGGTCCTGTATGTATTGTGCAAGGGGAGGGGGCAAAGAGAGAGTGAGAAAGAGAGTTAGGGAATCAATATTACCAATTCGTTGTAAGGTATTAACATGGGTGCACTTGCACTATACGATGTCAAAATTTGATGGTAACATAATATTATTAGAAAGTATAATGCAAGTGAGTAGGCCTGACTATAATAATGCTATGGCATTTTGATAATAATAGTAGCTAGTTGATAGCTTTCATAAATTAATTCACACTGTAGCTGCTACACTCAGATTATTAATAAAATCAATATAGCAGCTCTCGTTAAAATATAGATTAAACACCGTCTATATTGAGTGATTAGCTGCTTTAATACCTTCTGCAACGGTCCCATCCAAAGAGGCCGCAGCTAGTGTAATAGTAGCTGACTGTTTGTCTGTAGGAGATCCTATACCTGGTAACCCTGCGGTAGCAGACCCTGTAGAAATTGTTACTGTTATATAATCTACTGGTAAATAATTATAGTATATATACCTAATAATTCTGTTAGCGACTATCATGTTATGTTTATGGCTCATACATGCACTGAGTGCCGTTTATTTTCCAGTAGTAGTGTCGCATGCATGATCATTATTAAATACCTATTAAACTAATTATTGCTCACCCCGTTTGTGCTTGAGAGAGTTGTGCATAAAGCAGAAGGACTGCACTTGCAGCGAATAGCATTCTTCCTGTAGCTACTGCGGCCATGACTGCGTACGTACCACGGATCGAGCGCAATAATTTAATGCAGCACAGAGCGTGAGGACACGCCCAGTATTTATTATGCACATTTTATGCGCATGCGCATTGTAACGTCTCGCTGATGTTCAAATGATAAAGCCACATATATACATGATTGTAGGCTGACCTCTAACGAATATAGAATAATAGATTATCCCAAGGTATTACAGGGGGCTTATCCAAAGTCTTTGTGGAAAAATAATAATATTATTATGACCTTAACTTTTTATTCCCTCCCTCCCCCCTCTTAACGTCACATCATTTCGGGCAGTATTTAATACTAATGAAAGAATTCGAAATTGTGTGTGTATGAGTGTACAACATATTGAGCTGTTCAATCACAAGAATGTATCACAACCAAAATCTGCTAAACATTGTGCACTAAGACCCCCTACACTAGTATTTCCACAAGAAAAATCCCCTAAAAATAAAATTAAAACTGTGGACTACTATGAGTGGACTGGTTGAATATAATATAGAGCAGTTTAGCGCTTGACCCACTTCAGGCCAAGCTTCTCTCCCTCGGTTGGGGGGTGGCCGCCTCTGTGGTGTACTAGTACAGCACCTCTGAAACAGCTATAGAAGTGAAATGCAGAAAATTTCCTCAGTATGCAAACTTGATATGAACATAAAATCAATATCAACTGGCTATAATAATTATTTTATGGAAGTCGCCAACTAAGATTACAATAATTATTTTACTATGATGACTATGGTGACAATACAGCCATAACTTTAGTCAATGTTGAGTGTCTAAACTAGTGTCTATCTAATTATTCTGTTTACCATGATACTGGTAGTCTACGAACTGACACTTTTGGCCAGCTAATCAGCTAGCGCCTCATAAATGTTGTCTGTTTGCTCCATGTCACTTGTGGTCGTCGTAAAATCATAATACACTGGATTATTGAAATCTTTTTTCCCTCCATTATTATTGGCACTTTTTGACTCCTCATCACTCTTATCTTGAGATGGAGCACTGTCACATGACTGCTGTTTCAAAGACCTATAATTATTATGTTGATGTATACAATAGTTAACCAAACTACAAAGAATGTTTATCCACAGGCACTATCCTAGAATGTACGAAATAGTAATTTTAATGTGAATATCGTCAATGAGCAATACCAGTACACTGCTAGTTTTATGCAATTGCTGCTGCCTCTAATGAGTGATCGTACATCACCTTGATTATAGTCACACCCACATACTGGTGTACAATATCATGCATATTATGTGAGGCTATACTGATATACTATTCACCTGACATTGTAGCTTTTCGACTTCCTCTTGCTGACATAATACAGCACCAGAAAGATGACCAACACAACAACGAGCACCAGCATAGCCCCTACTCCTGAAATGGAGGCTGACTCAATCACACTCACGCCAAGGGATGGTTTATCATCGGACAACAGTGCTTCAGTTGATGAACTTGAGCCACACGAAGTCACTCCAAGCTTGTTCACAATAATGGGGCAGTAGGGATCCACGTGATAAAATTGATTATCAACTGTAATTATAGGTTTTGTCAGAATCCATAGATGAGTTGTGTTGCGGATCTGGAGAGCTGTTTTGGTGACTGAAGGGAGGAATTTCGCTTGATATATGACATCATTCTTGGCACACAAGAACTGACTGCTGACAATGAAGCTACTCAAATACTGACACTGACAGAGCTGAGCTATTCGCTGAGCAATAAATTTTGTAACACTGGCAGTCTTCTCTTCAAGATTATTGTTCTAAAAAGAAGTGGTGTTCCATGAAACATTCATTAATTTTAATGGGTGTGCATTGGCTACTGCTGCATGGTATATCTACTTACCACATAGTTTGAGCACCTTGAGTCATCTGGAAGTGTAAATTTAATTTGAAAGGGAGCTCCTTCTGGCACTGCATGTCACAGATATTGATAATGCCATAAAACCTTTAATTTAGGCGATACCCCAAATTGAATAAAAATTTAATATCACCCAGCCCCCTAAAGAACTTTATGAAAACGTGACGCCCAAACATACAGAATATAGGTATGACTTGTATGTGACTGAAACTACCCCTAATTACAATGCCAATCCCCTAATTAAATATTATAGTGATACCAGCAAGGTAAATTTTTTTCTACCCATTTTATGTGGAATTGTAATTATTAGCTCTATTAGAATGGCATAATTGGCTTACAAGGAAGTTTAATAGCATTGCTAAAGTTACTCTCTCCTCCACTTGTAACGACTTGAATGGCTATGCAGTACTCTCGGTTGGGATCCAAACCGGTGACGTTGGCTGTACTCTGTTCAAAAAGATTCTTCCTGATGAGAAGGGTCGCACTGTCCATGAAATCATTGTTAGAGCAATCCAAGACTGAGTCTATTATAGGCTCATAAGCTAGTTTAAATGCAATAATGAGAAATCTTCTTGCTTCAGCTTCTGTAAGAGGAATCCAACTGATCATAGCTGAAGATCCACTGAAACGGCTAACCGATGTGAAAACAGGGAAATCTGGTACTGTAAATATTATGTCAAGATACAATGTCATGCAATGTCACAGTATGATAATATTATCATAATTACATAGACGCATATAAAAATGCATGTGGTTCAGACTCATGGCTATAAGACGAAATATAGCAAAATTGATGGACTGATGGCAAGTGCACATGTAGTTACACACAAAAACAATCAATAATGGGTGTAGTTTCTTAATTTGAGCCAGATTTAGCACTTGCATATCACATAGTCAGTCTAAGGACTTGACTTGTGTTTCATCAAGCATGAACAAAATTTAATTGCTAGATGAAATCAATTGAATGGATATTTACACAACCTTCACATCTATCTTGATTTATCAAAATAAATCCTGTTTCGCAAGAACAATTATAGCTTCCAATAGTATTTATACAATTCTGTGCACAGTCAGATGTGCCCTCGATACATTCGTCGATGTCTGTTAGGAAAGAATCATTATACAGCAGTATAATAGTTTTATTAAATTTTACCATTGCATATTTGTCCATCACTTTCTAGACGATAGCCATGGTCGCAAGAACAGATATAGCTTCCAATAGTATTTGTACATGTATGTACACAGCCAGATATGCCCTCGTTACATTCATCGATGTCTGTTAGGAATTTCAAAGAACCATGCATTATAGTTTACTATAAAAAATAAAAGTTGTGATTTGATCTGGCCTACACATTGACCCCATGAAATGTACAATGTGGTGCATGGGAAATACTGCAATATTTACCATTGCATGTATGTCCATCACTATCCAGACGATAGCCATGGTTGCAAGAACAATAATAGTTTCCGATAGTATTCATACAATTATGTGTACAGCCGGATATGCCCTCATCACATTCGTTGATGTCTATT
Organism: Cliona cf. orientalis; assembly: GCA_963930775.1. Classification (NCBI taxonomy): domain Eukaryota; kingdom Metazoa; phylum Porifera; class Demospongiae; order Clionaida; family Clionaidae; genus Cliona; species Cliona cf. orientalis. Next base: position 1,942,449 of record OZ005696.1, read on the forward strand.
AGGAAAGAATCATTATATTGCAGTTAAAGAATACCTTTACCAGAACGATCGTATAGTGGGAAACTATAAAGCTTTGATGAATATTGTGGTTTGAGAGGCACCCGTGAAATTTCTCCATGAAATTTTGAGTATGCCACACCCACCTACGTATACAATTGCAATTGGTTCCTTCCACAAAAGTTTTCTCCATGAATTGCTGTCTTCCTACTGATGCATGAAAATTTCTCCCTCGAAGGTTTCCCGCTATACGATGTTTACATAATACTGCGGGGGATATATACATACCTTGGCATGTTTGTCCATTTATTTCTAGACGATAGCCATGGTTGCAGGAGCAAGTATAGCTTCCATTAGTATTTGTGCATGTATGTGCACAGCCAGATGTGCCCTCGCTACATTCGTCGGTATCTATTAAGAAAGAATCATTATCACTACTGCATTTTAAGATTTTGTTAAATTTTTTACCATTGCATGCTTGTCCATCACTTTCTAGACGATAGCCAAGATCACAAGAACAGTTATAGCTTCCAATAGTATTTGTACAATTGTGTGCACAGCCAGATGTGCCCTCATCACATTCGTCAATATCTATTAGAAATTAATTATTATCACTATTGTAGTTAAGGATTTCTCTTTTGTAAAATTAGTTTACCATAGCATGTTTGTCTGTCACTTTCTAGACGGTAGCCAAGATCACAAGAACAGATATAGCTTCCAATAATATTCATACAATTGTGTGTACAGCCAGATGTGCCCTCATCACATTCGTCAATATCTATTAGAAAATACAGTAAACAAAATGCCATGGCATATATGTAGAAAATTTCATCAGGGAAATTTTCACCTATTTCGCTACCTGCTCTCATTGGCGAAAATTCTAACACGCTAATTGCTCGCACTCTGTTAATGATTGCATTAGGCGACCTTTACCACATTGTGCAATACAAAGGTAGCTGGGCTTGACAAAATTTTAAATAATTTACTATTGCATATGCATGGAGAGTTATGATTGTAAATATCTACAAAATGATAGCTGATTTCTGCAAACACCATAGCTCATTCATTTTATATAGCATGGTGTGTGTTTGTAGAAACACTTAATCTTGTTGATTGCATTCAGAATCTAAGGTTCTAACATAACAAAATTGCTTATCTGGTAAACATATCAAGCTAGGCTTCTGTTTATCTGAAACTGTGCCTACAAACTGACAAATTCCTACTTTTCTACTGCAACAAATATCTCTTCCCCCCCCCCCCCCCACCCCTCCGTCATAGTTAGTTACCATCACATCCATGACTATCATTTGCCAAGCGATATCCAGAATAGCAAGAGCAGATGTAGCCAGACTCGGTGTCAGTACAATTGTGTTCACAACCATCTGTATTCTTTTCACATTCATTGCCTATTTAGCACATGACAGCAGAAATTTAAAGTATGCATGTAAAGTAGGATCCGGATCATTCATACTTACACAATAGGAGGCAGCTAACTCCCGCGTCATCTGCATGAGTGCAGTCGTGTACACCAAGCCCATTGTGAGAGCAGTCGATCAGCCGCGTCTCATTCCCAGCACAGTCAACATCGTCAAGAAGGATTGACCCAGTGCCACCAATGTATGATGCAACAGCTACAGCACCTATAACAGAAAATGAAAGAGACCATCAGCAACTGTATGCATATACCGATAGTGGGAAATTTTCGAGGGAAAATTGGTAGGAAAGGAGCATTTCGCAGAATAAACTTTTGCTGAGTATTAAACTGAGTGCATAGATGGGTGTGGTGTGCCTATAAAATTTCGTGGAGAAAACTTTCACAGGTTGCTGTAAAATGGCACATTCGTACCGGAAGGTTTTCTCCTTCTTCAAGTGCTGGCACGCACTTACTAATGTGAAAATACAATTACTGTACTCAGTGAACAACAAACCCCTTTCTGAAAATCCAAGCTGGTTGCACACAACTTGAGCATCCATGTCATCCCACAAATCTCCACAGATAGTGCCCCACTCACTTCTGCTGCACATTTCCACACGTCCTTCAGTGCCACTTCTGCCTCCAGACAACTGAAGGTCTCCATCCACGCAAGCTGTGTAATGCATATCACCATGCAGCAATAATATTGGAGCTAGCAGTATATCTCACGGAATTTTGCTTTATTCTAGCAACAGCTATTATAATTGTAAGAGTGGCTGGCTCTTGATTAAAATTAATTACTTGTAGTGCAGGAGACCCCAGCATCGTCACTATGGGAGCAGGTGTGGCCTCCAACTGTGCCAGTCGAACACTCCAATATCCTCCCCTCAGTTCCATTGCAGCCCACATTACTAAGCCAGATAGAACCACTGCCTTGACCAAATATAGCATTGTTTTCACCCTGAGCACCTACGAAGTTACTATTATATTCAAATGCAATGACTATATAGTATGATGATTAAACTTACCATAAGAGCTATATTTGAGTTGTTTGCAGATTACTTCAGCATCGCTATTACCCCAGCCACTGTCGCAGATGGTTCCCCACTGGTTGTTATGACACAGCTCCACTCTGCCCTGAGTAGAGGACGAGCTGCTACCAGCAAGCCTCACATCACCAGAGGTGCAGCCTGATGGGTAAACAACATTCATATACATTCTTGTTTTAGTTATTTTGTAGTTGTGTTGGAATGCACACCTTCATACATCAAAGTAATGTAGTTCCTAATTTCTATTCCCATGTAAAAAAAATACTTGCACACATGCAGAAATTAAAGCACCTGCATGCAACAGCTATAATAATATTGCTTGGAGAAAGAGAATTAAAGGAAAAGGACCCAGGAGCTTGATTCTGTTATATACCTTATAATTATTCTGCTTACCATATGTCTCTAGTGTACATCGCACCCCAGCATCTTCATGATGTCCACAGCTATGACTCAGACTTAAAGAGCAGTCCATCAGCGTCGCCTCAGTGCCTCTACACCTGACATCATCCATCACAATCGGACCCGTTCCCTGTCCAAATCTTGTTCCAGCATACGCAGTTGCACCTAGAAAGTGTGTGTGTGCATGCAGTAAAAGGCTTGAGCTCTAAATTATTGATGCAGCTACACTCATAATGTTAATATTGAGTCTGATTCTCCCTCCAACATAAATCTTGGATATGGAGAAATATATTTCTGTCATTGAGAATTTAAATTTTAGCTAACAACAAAATTCCAGTCTGTCATTCACTCACTTGTAGATTCTGAAGAGTATCCCAGTTGACGACAGACCACTCTGGCATCAGGCGTACCCCATAAATTGTCACAAACAGTTCCCCACTGGTTGTAGTAGCAGACCTCCACCCGACCCTCCAGTGGACTGCTACCTCCAACAAGCCTCACATCTCCAGTAGTACAATTGATATCTGAAAGATAATTACAATATTATATTATCTTAAACCATGCATGTGATCATGATTCAGGCTTATTTAACATACTTTGCACTTGATATTATCATATAGCTATAATATTATTATTATCTTGATTATTGTGCTTACTTCGGCAACATCTGTCTGAGGCAGGGCCACAGGTTGTGTATCCAGTGCAGCAAGAAAATTCACTAGTAACATACGACTGGATGAAGGACTGTGCACCGTACACTGCCCTATAATAATTGTAATTGTACTGCAAAATTAATTGAGGCACCGTACCAGAATCAAGAATGAGACCTTCAGAAATAAGCGTACATAATTATACTGCAAAAATTTAATTACTCGTAACCTACTTTCAAATAACTGCATTATTTATTATGCATGCGTACCTTCTGCACCGACGCCACCCGCACCGATAACCATCATAGCCGGAAAGGAATGATCTGTAAGCTACCCTGGTCCTGGTAACACTCCGATAACAGACCCTACAGTGTAGAATCCAACAGCAACAATACACTGCATTATTTATTATTTCTTTATAATTTGCTTACCCCGTTTGTGCTTGCGTGATATGCACACAAAAAGATAGCAGTAATAGGACTGCGCTTGCAGCTATTATTCCTTGTAAGCTTATACGTACTGCAGCCATAATGCACCAACGTGGATGCACTCTTGAAGATCGAGACTGAAGGGTGATCGATGAGCTTTATTTATATAGGGTAGGCGGAGAACGCGCAACACCCACTACTAGGGACGATATCATTGGTTTGCGCATGCGCATAAATATTATTGTCCTTGCAGCGCCACAGCATGACCAATAATAATAATATCTATCATGATGGCTCCACATTAGCCAAACTATCCATTTACTATAATATACTGTAGCTATTTATAGTAGTCCCTGGACTGCTACTCTTTTGAGGTCAATATTGATCTGTGGGAAATGACGATATTCTCGTACCCAGACCCAAATCCCCTGGAGTCTGGGGACGAGACTAAAATGACTATAATTTCTTTAGGAGATTCTGAATACTGTATTATAGTCTGATACCATGCAGTAGCTAGTGCTAAAGAAACTAGTGGAATTATCTCTCATGATCAATCTACTTATCTAAGCAGTACGTAGCATAGTTTGCCGGTGCACGTGGCTATTATTAAGGTTTGTGTATAAGGAAGTGGGGTAGATCTTGATGCTTCATCACTCCTATGCATGCATACATGCATGCATACATGCATGGGATTGTGTTATTGCCCAATATATTGTAATCATTTCACAAAGTACAGGTACCCATGGGCCAACATACAAAAAGCACCCTCCCCCGTTCAAATCTAATATAACGTAATAATTTTTATTATGGCAGGCATGCATACTTGCTGTGATACAACAAACCAACTTTTATGGGATTAGGTGTTAAGAAGCATTATTTCAAGTTGATGATACATGGTATATATTTACTTCTATTCTAGTATTAATAATTAATACTACATTTACTAGTAGTGATCTACATGTAATCAATCATTAGTTAGCTAGTCATCAAGCGATTCATAAATGTTTTCTGTCTTTTCAATATCATGCATGTACAGTGGATTTTCAATGCCATCCACTTTGTCACCAGTATTGCACTTTGACTCATCATTTAAACATCGAGGTAGAGTATTGTCAACTGACTGCTGTTGCAAAGATGACCTGAAAATTAATAATCAATGATTGAAAACCATCTTGAAGTATTTTGCCAACTGCTCAACGTGTATTATTCCCCACCACCACCACCATAATATAGAATAGACAATGACACACTATATTGGCTCAAAAAAGCAGTATTAAATGTACCATGTAATTTGACATTAAAATTAATGTTTAAGCTCAGTGCTGACTTAACAGTACTGCACATGGGTTGGTACAATATATTAGAAAAAAACTTGCAAGGTGTCTCAATATTGTACTTGCCACATGTTCAAAGGTAGCCTAAAATGACTCTTTGTGGACGAGCAGCTATTAAATTTTACCTGATATCATAGCTCTTTGACTTCCTCTTACAGGCACAGCAGAGCGCCAGACATACTGTCAGTATGATCACCGCTACCAGCAAGACCCCAGCTACTATCACAGCGACCAGTTCGACCACACCCTTACCAAAAGAGGAGTTCTGATCAGGCAATAGAGCCTCAGTGGATGGGTTTAAGTCACACGATGTCATTCCAAGCTCTTTTATGATTATTGAACAGTACGGATCTACTCGATAAAATTTCTCATCAATCGTGATGAGAGGCCTTGTCAGAATCCATAGCTGAGTTGTGTTGCGGATCTCGAGAGCTGTCTCGGTGACTGAAGGGAGGAATTTTGCTTGGTACACGACATTGTTCTTGGCCGTACACAAGACCTGACTGCTGATGATGAAGCTACTTGAATACCGACACTGACAGAGCTGAGCCACTTGCTGAGAAATGAATTGTGTAACCTTCTCTTTAACATCTTCCTCCTAAGGATTTATAAAGAATGAGCCAGCATGCAGTGATAAAAAGTAATTTACTCACCACCAAGTTAGAGCACTTCAAGTCGTCTGGAAGCTCAAGTTTAATTTGGAAAGGTGCTCCGCTTGGCACTATAATATTATTATGAACAGAATATAGGAACCTATGATAGCTGAAACTAAGGTGGCATGATTAGCTCACATGGAAGTTTGATGGCATTGCTAAATCCACTCTCTCCTCCACTTGTACTGACTTGAATGGCTATGCAGTACTCTAGGTTGGGCTCCAAACCAGTGATATTGGCTGTACTCTGTTCAAAAAGGTTTTCCATCATGTAAACTGTCTCACTGTCCATGAAATCATAGCTGGAGCATTCCAAGGTTGAGTCCATAACAGGCTCATAGGCAATTTCAAGCATAGTTAGGAGTCCTCTTGCTTCAGTTTGTGTTAGAGGGATCCAGTTGATCACAGCTAAAGATCCACTGAGACGACTGACAGATGTAAGCGCGGGAGTAGCTGGTACTATTATATAGTATGGAGATGAATCATAATTAATCTTATCATATGAATTCATAACACTGCTTTACCTCCATGTCTGGTGTAAATGAGAGAAGTGACTGCAGTGCCTTCTCCAGCCTCTGTCGATGCCAACACTTGTACAGTATAAGGAATAAAAGGCACTGAATAAAAAACCCACAAGAATGATATTAGTGAGCATTAATTTTATTGTGGGTGGTTGAATAGTTAACATACGTAATCCAGGGACAGTTATCACTTCAGCCGCTGAGGTATTGACCTGAGTAGAAAAGTCAAATCCAGTCTCTCGGTTGAATACGGTGACAGTGTAGTGTGTTAGAATGCCATTAGCTTGAGATGGAGGGCCCCACTGCACTTGGATGCTGCTGTCAGAAATAACATCAACCGTCATTTGACTCACTTCCTGGGGAGCTGAACAAAAATAACATTACTACAGTGGTGACCGTAACTGTCAGACTAGTCTAACATACGTGCTTGAGCTGTTCGAGTTTCATGAACGGAACTAGGTCCTTCACCAATACGAGTGCTAGCAGTGACCTCAATACTGATTTGCTGGTATGGTAGGAGATTAGAGATGTTGTAGAAAGTGGACTGTCCATCCGTGTTGAACACCTCTATCTCCCCACTCTGAGAATCGTAGCCTATGTAGAGGTTGTAGCGAGTGATGACTCCATTGGGCGTCAGTGGTGGACTCCAGTGCACCACAACACTGTACGGGCTACTATTGTCAATGGAAGTGATCACTGGAGGTGTCTCTGGAGCTAAAAAACAATAATTATTACACATTTAGCATCCATGAGAGGAGGTCAGCAGAAACGGCTAGCTACTAGTGTGACTATGTAATCCATTAATTTACCATCTTCTGGTGTCCTCTGCTGCTGGCAGACTGCCGTGCTGTTGGCCTGTGTTGTTTGCAGGGACACACAGCAGTTGTATGTGCTATAAGGTAGGCACTGCTCTATGATGACTTGGGTCACATTTTCAAGCTTGTAGGCAGCCGTGGTTTGACCTTTGGACCAGCATTGGACGGCGTAGGCTACGAAAGAACCGTGCTTCTCTTTGAGGTTTGCTGGTGCAGTCCATGTCATTGATAAGCTGCGGGAGCTTCTTGCATTAAGACTGACACTTTCTGGTGAACCTGTATTATAACATTTAATAGCTAGCTGCTATATTATGCTTTTATTTAATGAGTATAATATCATTGCCTCAGTAGAGAAAGAGGGCATATTGCCTTGCTTAAGTTAATAAGCTTCTTACCGAGACAACCTATTTTGTTGAGTGTCTTGGAGAAGCCAGATCTACAGTCACAGGTGAACGATCCTTCCGTATTAGTACAGGAGTGATCACAGACATTGTCCACCACACATTCATCGATATCTATAATAGGGTATGGGATTGAATAGAATCTGATTAGCTAGGAGATTACTTGTCTCATGAACTATGTATCTACCTGTACAAGTACGTCCACTAAGTCCATAGCCAGCTTGGCAGTCACATGTGTAGGATCCGATAGAGTTTGAGCATAAGGTATGTGCTTGCTGATCACAGATGTGTTGACCTTCGGAACACTCATTCACATCTATTAAAACAAAATGACTGTCATATCATGCTGATCATGCACTTTGGTGTGTGATTTTGTTCAGCTTGTGTATTATAATAATTTATTATGCATGTGTGGAGTTTAGGTTGACCAACCATTGCATCCTTGATTGTCGCTGGCTAGTCGATAACCGGTATTGCAAGAGCAGATGTAGCTTCCGATAGTGTTGGTGCATGTCTGGGCGCAACCGTCTATATCTTCAGCACATTCATCAATGTCTGGGATACATAATATTGTTCACTTAATCTTGTAATTCTCATTATAATAATATCATAGCTGATCTAATCATCAATAGCTCCTCACCAACACATGAGAATCCATCGATGCTAAGTTCGTAGCCATCAAAGCACAGGCAGTTATGTGATCCATGAGTGTTGTTACACACTTGCTCACAGAAGTGTAAATCATCATCACCACATTCATTGATATCTAAAATGAACCAATCGTTCCATTATTATTAAGTGACGAAAGAAATAAAAAAATTAAGGTTTACTAGCCTTCACATCCCTGTTCATCACTCGCTGACAAAATAAACCCTGTCCTGCATGAGCAGCGATAGCTGCCTATGGTATTTGTACATGTGTGTGCACAGCCTGATATGCCTTCACTGCATTCATCAATATCTATGGAAAGGGTACAATGTGAAAGCATCCCTATAATACAATCATGTAATAGGAGATTAATTCCACACCATTGACTTACCATTGCATGTTCGTCCATCACTTGCCAGACGATAGCCCTGATTACAAGAGCACATGTAGCTGCCAATAGTATTGGTACAGTCTTGATCACAGTTAGCTAAACCTTCAGTGCATTCGTCAATATCTGCATGTGGAACAGAATGTCTCATAGATGCAATGTACATAAAAACTGTATCACGCGTATACCATTGCAAGTGTGTCCATCAGAGTCCAGTCTGTATCCAGAGCGACAGCCACAGTTGTATGACCCGATGGTATTGGAACACACCTGTCCACAACCAGCACTAGTCTCAGTGCATTCATCAATATCTGTTCCAGATTACAATGTAAATATAACTTATTTTGGTCTTTTGCACATTGTTGTGGTTTGTGTATACCTTGGCAAGAGTATCCATTGCTTGACAGTCTGTATCCAGTTCTACAGTTGCACATGTAGGATCCAATGGTGTTAGTACAAATATGAGCACAGCCATCAGTGTTCAGGGTACACTCATTGATGTCTGGAAAAAAAGATAGAGGTGATTAAAACAAGGATTGATCAGTTTGTTCGCCATTAATATTATTACCTTGACAAGACAGCTGATTAGAGGCCAGCCTATATCCAGTCCTACAACTACATACGAAGGACCCAATGGTATTGATGCAGTTGTGATCACAGCCATCAGAATTGCGGACACACTCATTGATATCTGTATGTGCATAATTATAAATCAGTTATTGTAGCCTTGTGCCTGGACATCGACGAGGGTGTTGTATTACTCAGTTGATGAAATGTATATACCATACCTTCACATGAGCGTCTGTTGGCTTCCAGACTGTATCCCGGTCTACAGCTGCATGTGTAGGACCCAATGGTGTTGGAGCAATGGTGATCACAGCCATCAGTGTTGAGGTTACACTCATTAATATCTGGAAAAGGGAAAGTTTATTATTATTTTGTTCGCAACTATGGAAAATCTCGTAATCTCCTTCCATCTCTGTTTTTGACAAAACAATGCTGCTTACACTAGAGGTGAAAAATAACAATCGATGGTATGTACATACAATGTTTGTGTGAACCTAAATTGTTTTGTGGTTCTATTGATATAACCTGATAACTGCATCCTTTTGTGTATCAGTTAAGTAATCCACTGCTCTTTAAACAGGATCCAATCCCACACACTATATAATATTATTCTGAACTACTTTAGCTTAAGTTATATACCATCGCATCCATGTCTATCACTTGCCAAGCGATAGCCTGAACGACAAGAGCAGCTATAGCCAGACTGAGTGTCAGTACATGTCTGCGCACAGCCATCTGTATTCTCTTCACATTCATCGATATCTGATGCTATATTATTATGGTGTGTGAAAGCAGGGAGGTAGATGTATAGAGCTATGTAGGGTTTGGTTATTATTACTTGATCTTAGAATATTAATAATATTAAGAGTTGCTTGTTTAAAATTACAATGTGGGGCCCAGAAGCTTAGGCACTCTCATAATAGCCTGATCGTTCACACGTACCTAATCGGAGACAGCGAACTCCCGCGTCATCTGCATGGGTGCAGTCATGTGCACCAAGCCCATTGTGAGAGCAGTCGATCAGCCGCGTCTCATTCCCAGCACAGTCAACATCATCAAGAAGGATTGACCCAGTGCCACCAATATATGATGCAACAGCTATAGCACCTATGCATGCAGAAAATGAAAGTGCTCATCAATAGTGTATACACAATTGTATGTGTGTGTGTTGTTAGAGAGTAGATAACTCAGCATGCATGCATGAGTACATACCTTCTAGGAAAAACTATGACTACCGGAATACAGTTCATGAAGACAATAGCCAAACCTTATTCTTATGAAAACTAACCTGTTTCTGAAAATCCAAGCTGGTTGCACACAACTTGAGCATCCATGTCATCCCACAGATCTCCACAGATAGTGCCCCACTCACTTCTGCTGCACATTTCCACACGTCCTTCAGTGCCGTTTCTGCCTCCAGACAACCGAAGGTCTCCATCCACGCAAGCTGTGTGAATGTTAGCGAAACTAGTCATCTTTTTGCTCAGCTTACTTTTCAATGTACACACCAATAGCAATAATTTTGTTCCTATAGCTAGTGTGTCCTTCATTATAGTAATCATTGTGACTAACATGTATTGCAGGTGACCCCAGCATCGTCACTGTGTGAGCAGGTGTGGCCTCCAACTTCACCAGTTGAACACTCCAATATCCTCCCCTCAGTTCCATTGCAGCCCACATCACTAAGCCAGATGGAACCACTGCCTTGACCAAATATAGCATTGCTTCCACCCTGAGCACCTACAAAATATGACCACAATAATTTATAAATTAATGAAGTGTTATCTAATAATCTTGATAGAACTTACGTACCATAAGAGCTATATTTTAGTTGTTTGCAGATTACTTCAGCATCACTGTTGTCCCAGCCATCGTCACAGATGGTTCCCCACTGGTTGTTATGACACAGCTCCACTCTACCTTGAGTGGAGGATGAGCTGCTACCAGCAAGCCTAACATCACCAGGTGTGCAACCTGGATAAAATCAAAATTTTATGCTCACAGATATTAAAACACTATTCTTCCAGCCGTGAAAAGGGGTTTGGGTTCGGTTTGGGGCTGTTAGGCCTTATTGTTTTGCTTACCATATGTCACTAGTGTACACCGCACCCCAGCATCTTCATGATGTCCACAGTTATGACTCAGACTTAAAGGGCAGTCCATCAGCGTCGCCTCAGTGCCTCTACACCTGACATCATCCATCACAATTGGACCTGCTCCCTGTCCAAATCTTGCACCACCATACGCAGTTGCACCTAGAAAGCAAATATGCATACAATAAAAGCTCGAGCTCTACTTGAGTTCTCCCTCCAGCATAAATTTTGGATTTGGAGAAATGTATGTTCTGTCATCAATTCCAGCTAATCATTTCACTCACTTGAAGAAGAGTAACCTAGTTGACGACAGACCACTCTGGCATCTAATATACTCCATGAATTGTCACAAACAGTTCCCCACTGGTTATAATAGCAGACCTCCACCCGACCCTCCAATGGACTGCTTCCTCCAACAAGCCTCACATCTCCAGTACTACAGTTGGTGTCTGTAAGTGGTATGACAATAACATCATGCATTATCAGGTTCATCTGCTCAAAAATGCATTGTTATGATGTCTTATTATACAAGGTTCTAGATCTAAAGAATTGACCTGCAAACCAGTCCTAACCTATAAGGATGTACAGTGTATTCTTGTTATCTTAAGCTTGAATCTACAGGAGTACTCTAATTCAGTTAAAATTTACAATTGTGTTTATGCATTGGCCCTATGTTGTCTGGCTGCTTGTGTATATTATAGTTTGCACAGTCTATTTTGATTGTGTGCTGGCACAGCAGCTGTCATGAAAACCAAGATTACTGTAAAAGCTCAAACCACATACTACAGCTAGAAAGAAACCTGTGGGATATCTGTCTGTGGTACCTTGCATGTCTCCCACAGATATCAAGCATGCATACATCATGTGTAAGAGTCTGTGCAATAGTTACTAACAAGCCTGAAAATGAATTTGAACTGTCTATATTATTACATGCATACTTTTGCAGCAGGAGGTGGAACTGGGGCCACAGGTTGAGTAACCCGTGCAGCATTCAAAGAGGTCGATATTATAGGATTCGATGTAGGATTGTCTACTATATCGGGTCCTGTATGTATTGTGCAAGGGGAGGGGGCAAAGAGAGAGTGAGAAAGAGAATTAGAGAATCAATATTAATTTTAGCCAATTCGTTGTAAGGTATTAACATGAGTGCACTTGCACTGTACAATCATGTCCAAATTTGATGGTACTGTAATTATTAGAAAGTACAATGCAAGTGAGTAGGCCCGGCCCAACTATACTATATTATGGCATCAAGGGCTTATCGTAGGCGGCTCAATAAGCTCTTGATGACATCATGGTAAAATAATGTTATACCAGTAGTTGATGACTTTCACAAATTAATTCATCCTGTAGCTGCTACACTCACATTAATGATAAAATTAATACAGCAGCTATTATAGACTACAATATTAAAATGGCATTAAACTGTTGATTAAACACTATCTGTATTGAGTGATTAGCTGCTTTAATACCTTCTGCAACGGTCCCATCCAAACCAGCCGCAGTCAGTGTAATAGTAGCTGACTGTTTGTCTGTAGGAGATCCTATACCTGGTAACCCTGCGGTAGCAGACTCTGCAGAAATGAATACATTATTTTACAGTAACTGTTTAATAATCTACAGAAATTTTATTAGTGACTGTTATAAATTTAATACCGGTATATGTTCATGGACTCATGCTGACACGGTAATTTTTTTTTCTAGTAGTGGCGTCGCATGCACATGATCAATCATCAAGTTAATTAACTGATTGCTCACCCTGTTTGTGCTGAAGAGAGCTGTGCATAAAGCAGCAGGATTGCACTTGCGGCTAATAACATTCTTCCCGCAGCTACTACGACCATAACTGCGCACGTATGACGCACCTTGCAGGCTCGAGTGCAATTTAATATGTACAGCAGCGAGCTTGATAGTCATAAAATTGTTATATACAGGATGCGTGAGGACACACCCAATAATAATGCAGAACGTTATGCGCATGCGCATTAGAACACATCTAGTATGTTCAGAATTTTAATAAACAATACTGTGCTACCTACAAAAATACAGCCATGGTTTAATAATGATACAGCTACATACATGATTGTAGGCTGATCTCTAAAGAACAGATTATCCAAAGGTAAAAATAAAAATAAAACTGTGGACTACTATGAGTGGACTGGTTGAAAAAAAACTTGAATAACTTCGATCATAACACGTTTGAGTTGTTCTAGAGCAGTTCAGCGCTTGACCCACTTTAGGCCGAGCTTCTCTCTCTCCGCTGGGGGGACACGGATAGTGGCCGCCTCCGTGGCGTACAGCACCTCTGAAACAGCACTCATCAGGTTCTGAGCATTGTCTGTCAGCATCTCAGTGGCCTCACGATCTAGTCTCGTGCCCAGCCTCTTTATCGCACGCGGAAAAAGAGGCTGGGCACGAGACTACTCACGATCAGCCTCAGGGTCTGTGGGTGAGTGTGTGTGTGTTGGGGGGAGGGGAGGGGGGATAATACTTCACATGTGGGATAATCCATAACTTAGTGCTCTCTGCCACATAAGAAACTAGAGCTCATAGAGCACATACCCCGCGTGCCATGGCAATATCACCCATGGCCATGCCTCTTGTTAGAGACCTCTATTCTTTGAAGTTTAATCTCTTGCTACTCATGAACTTTTTCGTTCCCTTCTGAGATCCATGATCACAAATGACATTAATTTTGTGCTAGAAGTATGCTGTAGAGCAGCTCGAGCATGCACAGTAGACTCCCTAGAGCAGCTTGAGCATGCGCAATAGACTTCATGAGGTACTACTACCCCAGTAGGTGGGCGTGTCTAACATACTCGTACGATTTGTAGCTTCCCTGGATCTCTTGCTTGCTACTCATGAACTTTGTCGTTCCCTTCTGAGGTCCACGATCACAAATTCTGAGCTATATAGAAGTATGCTGTAGAGCCGCTCGAGCATGCGCAGTATAAAAACTAGAGAGCAGCTCGAGCATGCGCAATAGACTTTAGGAGGTACTAGGTGGGCGTGTCCGAAGTAGGCGTGTCCGACATACTCGCACGATTTGTAGCTTCCTTGGGTATTGCCTAGTGTTAAGAATGAGACAGAAGGTGTTTTTTTGCTGTCTTACATCATTTTGTCCCATTTGTTGATTCTACTTTTGCCTAAATGTTGAGATTTGCCGATTTTTGTGCGGACAGACAACAGACAACAGACGACAGACAAACCGATTGCTTTACCCCCTGCTGCGCATGCGCGCACGCGGGGTAAATATTCACAGAGCCAGTGTCCTATCTTTGGAAAAAAATGTGTGTGGAGCTACTATCAAATTATCTTGCATGTATGCATGTGGTCAGTGTTTATTTAGTGCAGTATGATAACATGCATGGTTGTGGTTTTGATACTTGCTAACTTCACATGTGGGATAATCCATAACTTAGTGCTCTCTGCCACATAAGAAAATATTCACAGAGCCAGTGTCCTATCTTTGGAAAAAAAATGTGTGTGGAGCTACTATCAAATTATCTTGCATGTATGCATGTGGTCAGTGTTTATTTAGTGCAGTATGATAACATGCATGGTTGTGGTTTTGATACTTGCTAATGGATTATACCATCATCCTATTTGCTAGTTTGTCTTATCAATGCCAGGGGAAACCACCCCAGTGTCTTACAAGCCATACCAAATTAGGCAAAGTACAGATTAAATTTAGCAAGGGCGGAGAACAGGTAGCAAAAGTGGGGGGGGGGCTCAGACCGTTGACTGTGTACTGTGACAATAGTTAGGCTGTGGGCATATGCCCACAGCCCACCTAGGGGGATCTGGAGGCATGCTCCCCCAGAAAATTTTGGAAATTTTAACACTCTGAGAGCGTTTCTGATGCATTCTGGCAGCAGTTTTTGGGTTTGGGTTTGGGTTTGGGGGGGGGGGGGGCTCAGACCGTTGACTGTGTACTGTGACAATAGTTAGGCTGTGGGCATATGCCCACAGCCCACCTAGGGGGATCTGGGGGCATGCTCCCCCAGAAAATTTTGGAAATTTTAACACTCTGAGAGCGTTTCTGATGCATTCTGGCAGCAGTTTTTGGACTGATTTAGTAGCCATTTCTATTCGAGCTCTCTTTTGCAAACACCCAGAACTTTTTTGCTGTAATTTTATAGTATGTGCATGTGATAAAATGGGGGGGGGGGGGGGGGGGGGGGAGCTCAGCCCCCCTTGTTTCCAAAGTGGGGGGGCTGAAGCCCCCCCTGCCCCCCCTATTTCTCCGCCCCTGTTTAGTCACAGTTCTATCAATTGCTTACCGTCCCCTCCCTGTCGAGTTGCCTCAGCAGCAATGATCTTCAGTTGAGTGGGGATTGTCCTTGTAGGTGCAAGCTTCAGTACAGGATATTGGCATACCCGTATCCGATCTAATTAACGCGCCACTAAATAATTACTATCGGATCTTGGGTGACGCACAATTAGAGCCTGGAAATTAACGTTCTGATCCAGGTGGTGCATCTTTTAGAGAGGCGCGTTGTAATTAGAGCGAAAGTGTGGAGAACATAGCTTCCAGTACTCCGTACGAGATATTCAGTACTATCGAAGTATTGTCAGCTGTAAGTATACCGGTACCGCTCTAATTAGAACGTGCCTGGAAAAAAATTAAAAGTGTACATGTAGCTACAGGCAAGCAAGAAACTGTCAAAGAAGCACAGGTATGCAATGAATCCATGAAGGTATAGGTAGCACTATAGAATACAAGTAAATACTGAATGTGTAGGCTAAATCAGAATTTCAGTGTTAAATCTATACTGAAATTCTGCGATATTAAGGGGGGGGGGGGTTGTGGCCCTATTCTCCCACCCTATGCATGCACTGGATCACTACAGCTTTTTGGCCAAATAATTAGCGTGCATGTATCATAATAATTACCCCGCGCGCATGCGCAAGGGGTAAAGCAATCGTCTGTCGTTGTCGTTGTCGTCGGCACGAAAATCGCCAGATCTCGGATCTCGAGTTCTAGGCGTCTGTGCGTGCTGTATTAAAGCACAACCAGTCGGTAGATATCGGTGAAAAACTGGTTTGTACGCGCTTCGAATTGCTCAAAAAGGCTTATTAATACTACAAATCGTACATTTTCTGTTCAGCATGCCTGTGGTTTATCGACCACACCCACTCATTTAGTATGCTGATGCAACTGCGCATGCTCAAGCTCAGTGTTGGAAAGGGTCGTCAAGTCATAAAACAGCTATGCAGCATAGTATTGCAGAGCGCGCGGGGTATGTGTTCTACAGTACAGAGCTCTAGTTATTATTAACCCTCGCCGCAAAGCGTAGGCGGAGGGTTACTGCAGTTGTTTGGCGCTTTTTGTCCGTCTGTCCGTCGCAACCCTCCTTTGCTAAATGGTAAGGGTCGTCACAGAGAAAGTACGCATTCTAGGTATACGTAGCATAAAGGAAGACTGGTCATGTTAAGTCCTGCCCAGTGGAGTAGTAGTATGGCATTCCAACACTGATAAAATTGGCAAGCTCAAATATATGATCAAACTTGAGTCAGATATATGGTCAAACTCAAATATGTGGTCAAAATTGTTGCCTATATATGGTCAAAGCTAAATATATGGTCAAACGAAAGTTATGGTCATTTTGCCCATATATGGTCAAACACGCAGCAAATATATGGTCAAAATTCAAGAAGATCCCCTTACATAATAGTCACGGATATGACGTGTCTATTAGTTAATTGGACCGACGTGACGTCAACAGAATCACAGCCAGAATCCGCGTTTGCGAATAAAATTCGCGATCGCGCGCACAAACGTACACTCACGATCCTTACCTTATGTAGTCTCGTTCACGGACCCGCCCCCTTTAGGGCGAAGTCTGGGGACTTGACCATTTCGCTCCGCTCCTATGTGGGAGGGCTGGTGCGCGAGACTAGGTACGATCGGACATTAAAGCAGTATGGTAAGCATGAATGAAACTACTAGCTATTCATGTACTATAATATATCCTACTACACCTGGTGTGTCTTACCTGGGCTAGCCTTATCCCCAGGCCCTCTCTGATCTCCCAGTATTAATTTTATTATAAAAGATAGAGAGAGGGCCTGGGGACAAGGTTAGCTCAGCTAATTTCATTCATACTTACCTTACAATGTCCGATTGTACCTAGTCTCGCGCGCCAGCCCTACGAAGGTGGGATTGTAGCGGAGCGAGATGGCCAAGTCCCCAGAGGGGGGCGGGTCCATGAACGAGACTACATAGCGGGTAAAGGATCGTTTGTGCGCGCGATCGCGAATTTTATTTGCGAACGCGGATTCTGGCTGTGATTCTGTGACGTCACGTCGGTCCAATTAACTAATAGATACGTCATATCCGTGACTATTATGTAAGGGGATCTTCTTGAATTTTGACCATATATTTGCTGCGTGTTTGACCATATATGGAAAAATGACCATAACTTTCGTTTGACCATATATTTAGCTTTGATCATATATAGGCAACAATTTTGACCACATATTTGAGTTTGACCATATATCTGACTCAAGTTTGATCATATATTTGAGCTTGCCAATTTTGTCAGTGTTGGAATGCCATAGTAGTAGTGTGCAGCTATTGCAACTTACCAGTCTGTGTTTACATGGCACCTACCTCAACTGCATGACTGATTGTCATTCTGTGCTTTGCTGGTCAGTTGTCAATGCAGTGACAGTGTAAACAGGGAGTGGCTCTCAAGTGCATAATTCAGTTGAAGTATGTCACAGAGGGTTCCAGTTTATATAGTGGCAGAGTCAGGTGCCTTCCCCCAACTCTTAGATCACTGATCATGACTCTAAGGAAAACAGCTAGTTCCACAACTTTGTTTAGGTGCAGGGTATGTACTAGTTTAGTAGTACCACAACCCTGTTCAGGTGCAGGGTATGTATATTATAGTTCAATACTCCTGGCATTGAATAGTATACACAGTGAGCCATGCAATACATCTCCAGCTATATTATATGCATGCATGTAGCGGTGAGGGTTCTGCACTCCTGTGCATTCATTATGATACAAAAATTAATGTAGACAGCTCTAGTGATGAAATGAAATGCAAACAATAAAAACTCCCTACATGAAGTTAATTCTGCCATGAAATCTTCTTGAAAACCCTGTACAGTGAAAAAGTTTGCATTAAAACATTGCGTATGCACTAGACTGTTTCATAATATAACACACAGCTCTTGCTTTGAGCGCAAGAAACATGACATTGTACTAGCTATGTATTGTGCTACCAGATACATAATAATTGCAATGCAGTGACTTGATCTCAGTAATGTCAAAATCACTTGTGACAATTGTGAGTGTGTGTGCATCGTTCAACTAAAGGCCTTCCAAAAGATGGGGAAAGGGGAAGGGGAAGAGAGAAAGGGAACGTGTATCATACAATTGCTTACCAATTTTGTAGGGCAGAAGAGATAACTTGGGGGCTGGTAATCTCGATTGCTCCCCGATTCAATGGGCAAAACAAAGAATATGACACAAATAGGTAGTTTGCTAGCTGTAGCTACTGTTCTTATTGGCTTATGGACTCTAGATTTTACTGTTAGGGAGGGGGGCTTATACGTGAGACAAACTACCTATGAAGGAACTTGAGCTAAAAATACAGGGGGTTTATGTGTGGGGGGGGGGGGGGGGGGGGAATGTGATTGTGGGATTCTATGGTACTGTAGATGTATCCGCTCTATGTTGTTGTTGATATGCTGATACAAGTATACTGACTATACTACTACATTAATTTTGTAGAAAGTAAGTTGGACATTGTGATGAAAAAAATTGGTCTTGTTTCATACTACATACCATGAATGGTCCCTTTTCTTAAAGCAGATCACATTTAATAATAATTATTGTTTACCATCCCTTTCCCGTCAAGTGACCTTCATAGCAGCAATTATTTTCGGCTTGGGGAAAATTATCTGAGCACAGCCATCTGTATTCTCATTGATATGTGATGCTAGTATGGTAGCTGCTATAATATATGAAAACAGGGAAGTAATGACATTGATAAGTGCATGCACGTTAAAAGTCTAATAATAATATTATGATCCATGAAGCTATTACATTATCAGCTTGATCGACTTTAGGGTTACTTGCTTAAATATTATGATGGCCCAGAAGGTCACTCATAGCTACTATCAGATAACTCAGTATAGCCCATGCATTCATTAATTCACACTTACACAATTGGAGGCAGTGAACTCCTGCATCATCTGCATGGGTGCAGTTGTGTACACCAAGCCCATTGTGAGAGCAATCGATCAGCCGTGTCTCATTCCCAGCACAGTCAACATCATCAAGAAGGATTGACCCAGTGCCACCAATGTATGATGTAACTATTACAGCCCCTATAATTATACATACAGAAAATGAAAGTGATCTCATTAACACTATACTTTCACTACCTATAAGATTATCCTTTTCTGGATAAATTCTAGCTACCAGAATACAGTTTGTGAAGATAATGGCCAATTTCACAAAACCAATATTATGGAAGCAAACCTGTTTCTGAAAATCCAAGCTGGTTGCACACAACTTGAGCATCCACGTTATCCCACAAATCTCCACAGATAGTGCCCCACTCACTTCTGCTGCACATTTCCACTCGTCCTTCAGTGCCACTTCTGCCCCCAGACAACCGAAGGTCTCCATCCACGCAAGCTGTGTAATGTTGGAACATTAATTTTATATACAGCAGTGCTGAATTATTGAATTAGACTATAAGATCCCAAAAATTTGGAAATAGATTAGCCTAAGAGCATAAGGTGTCCATTATAGGGCATCTTTCATTAAGAGATCATATGCAGTCTAGCTGCATTAATTGGCAACTAGGTGATTTTATAGGTTATACTTGTATTACAGATGACCCCAGCATCGTCACTATGGGAGCAGGTGTGGCCTCCAAATGTGCCAATCGAACAATCCAGTAGTCTCCCCTCAGTTCCATTGCAGCCCACATCACTAAGCCAGATAGAGCCACTGCCTCGACCAAATATAGCATTGTTTCCACCCTGAGCACCTAATGTTGGTCGAATATACAAATGAAGCAAGTATATGAACTCATAGACAGTAACAAGTCATACATCAGATTATAGCTACTTAGTATGTACCATAATTATTATAATGGCTCCATTGATCGTACCATAAGAGCTGTACTTTAATTGTTTGCAGATTACTTCGGCATCACTATTGTCCCAGCCATCATCACATATGGTTCCCCACTGGTTGTTATGACACAGCTCCACTCTGCCCCGAGTGGAGGATGAGCCGCTACCAGCAAGCCTCACATCACCAGAGGTGCAGCCTGGGCAAACACAGGGGAGGTTGGACATTGTCCTATACATAATGAAGGAATTTTTGGAATTAGGGAATGAAACTTCGCCAGTAAGTCTATGTTGACAAATAATGTCAGAACCCAACTGAAGCCCCGTGAGAAAATCAACCATGGAGTACTTATGAGCTGTTTTATGTACAATGGACTGTAATAATTAAGCGACAAAGTAAAGTGCAAATAAGTACTCCACTATATAGGTAAGACTGTTTTGATGATCTTAACAGGCTAAGATGTAATATTTCATCATTATGGAGTCACTGGCAAAGTTATTACCCCTCAATTCAAAGATTTTTATCTTTATGTATTGAACTATGCATGTCCAACCTCCTCTGGGGCAAACAAGTCCAAATACCTTGTGAGTAGATTTTAATTGTTTATGTAGCAACTAATACACACGATAAGTTGTACTTTACTCGTATAGCCAAATAGCACTCACTGTCGCTACTCTACTCATACACGTAAGAGTACCGATTACTGCCCTAATTGTATTCGGAAGTGTGTGATTAATTACACTAATTAAGGCACCACTTCTCATTTTTGGGATTTATTTCTAATTATGGTGCCAATCAGCATCTCGAATTATTTTTTGGTGGTACTTATTAAATAGAGATGTACAGTCAATAGCTCACCAAGTACCGGAGTCCAGATACTTCTATCAACATGAAACCCATGTATAATGCTTTTAAACTGGACATAGAGGTCACCAGACATAGCTACCCAGCAACTAGTCTCGCAAGCCACACCCTTCAGCAACACATGCCAGTGTCCAGGTGGTCTGAGGAGAAATGCAACATTATTACTAAGCGCCACCCTAATCTAGATGCCAATCGCGATCTAATGCAATTTTTATTATTCTTATTTAAGCGCCAAGTGGGGTTGGAATTCACTCACGAGAATTCTAATATTATTAGTGCCCTTAGCAAGTGATGGGCTCCAGGTACGGTAGGCTAGCTGGACAGACTAGATGGGTTATAAGGCTTATTTCACCTTTGTATCTCACAACTAGCCACCGTAGATGACGGGAGCAGTTAGATTGAAGAAGGTGGATATGACAAAATCTGGACTTGGACAAAATTAATTGACCTGAGCTACTAGAAGTGCACACTGCGTGAAGCATGCGCGGATCCCATATGGAGGGTTAATGAAAAAGTATTCAGAAGTATTTATGACCAGCTATGAGGAAAGGGCCATTTGGGACTTTTTAATAAAATTGTGAGTGGATTTGGGGAAAATGTGAGCGGATTTGGAAAAACCGTTTTCCCAAATCCACTCATATTAATTTTATTAAAAAGTCCCGAATGGCCCTTTTTCTCACAGCTTTTTATTTATTCCATACATGAACAGAAAGCACTGCACGTTTGCACACACAAAACATAGCTACTGAGAATTGACCACTGTGGGCTGACCCAAAATTATACGTTGTACATTGTTCAAAACCTTAAAAGCCTAGCTACGTTCTAGCTACTCTGCCAAGTTGCTAAATTTTAGCAGCTCCTGAAACAATAATTATTTGAAACAAGTCTACATTAACTTCTTGGGTTAGTCCACTATGGTTCTCATGCAACCCTTCGATCATCATCATGAAACATGCAGTTAGCTGATACTATAGAAAGCGTTATATGGGAAAAAAGCTCAAGGTGTTTGATTCCATTAGTCACTATTTCACTTACCATAGTTTGATAATGCACACTGCACCCCAGCATCTTGATGATGTCCACAGTCATGACTCAGACTCAAAGGACAGTCCATCAGCGTCACCTCAGTGCCTCTACACCTGACCTCATCCATCACAATCGGACCTATTCCCTGTCCAAATCTTGCACCACCATACGCAGTTGCACCTGGAAAGTGTGAAGCGGCTATTAATTAATATGATTGAGTGTCTGATTCTTTCTCAAGAATTTGAAAATTATTCCATCATAATAATTACTTAAATTTTGCATAGCTAGCAACTGGAAACACTAACTATGCATATAGCTATTGGCATTTTACTCACTTGAAGAGGAGTATCCCAGCTGACGACAGACCACTCTGGCATCAAACGTACTCCATGAGTCATCACAAACAGTTCCCCACTGGTTGTAGTAGCAGACCTCCACCCGACCCTGCAGTGGACTGCTACCTCCAACAAGCCTCACATCTCCAGTAGTACAGTTGGTATCTGGAGTGGTATGACATTGGAAAATCTTAACATCATGCATTATCAGGTTCATCTGCTCAAAAATGATGTCTTATTATATAAAGATACACGTTCTAGATCTTAAGAATTGGCCGGCACACCAGTCCTATTAAACCTATAACTAGAGGACGTACAATGTATCAGGGCCGTAGCCATGAACTTTCGAGTGATCAGGTAGAGGCCGTTGTGGGCGTGGTACTAGCAATACACGTATGTCATGCCTACATCATATTTTAGACTCTACAAGCCTAAAACGAGTTTGAACTATCTATATTATATGCATACTTTTGCAGCAGGAGGTGGAACTGGGGCCACAGGTTGAGTAACCGGTGCAGCATTCAAAGAGGCCGACATCATAGGATTCGCTGTAGGATTCACTACTATATTGGCTCCTGTATGTATTGTATTGTGCAAGGGGGAGAGAGAGAGAGAGTGAGAGAGTTAGAGAATCAATATTAATTTTAGCCAAGATCACGAGATAAAGATCTAACATGGGTGCACTCGCACTGTACGATGTCAAAATTTTGATGTCACGACCATAATTATTAGAAAGTATATTATGAGTATAATATTATAGGCCTGACTACATTACATGATGGTATAATTATGTTTTCTACCATGGTTGTAACATTCTGACCAATCAGATTGCTCAAATGGAGGTTGATAAATCACTTATCAAACATTTATCAACCTAACAAGTTATTAATTTTGTCAACCTGCAAGTGGGGTGCGCGCGCTTGAAAGGTAATTAAGTGGGTGGAGTAATTGGATGCAAGGTCAGCAATTTTTCTATCTGGTGTCAATGCTGCAAGGAGAACCGTCGATTTTGGACTTGACCAGAGAGAAATCACTGCAGTAGATGACGAAGGCCGTGCTCACTGTATTGTAGGTCAGATTCTGGGAGCCTTGAAGGAAGGAAACTGCTTCAATCGTCGATGACTATCGCGGTCGCTCGATCACGGCTGCGTTCGAGCGGCTCTCGTGCTCTTCATAGATACAGACGGGAGAAGCGAACGGCAACGTAGGTACTCTAGCTGTAGCATTATTAAATACTATTAAGCATAGTTTACCATGGTAGAAGTCGGTTATACACCTCGGTTACGGTAGCTATGGTGATTTATCATACCTCGTGCCCTTTGTTCGGGCCTCGGTGTACAACCTATACATACCGGTAGTTGATAGCTTTCACAAATTAATTCACACTGTAGCTGCTACACTCACATTAATAATAAAAATTAATATAGCAGCTCTATTGAAACGGCACTAATTATTTAATACCGTCCTTATTGAGTGATTAGCTGCTTTAATACCTTGTGCAACGGCTCCATCCCCACCAGCCACAGCTATAGTTAGTGTAGCTGACTGTTAGTCTGTAAGAGATCCTATACCTGGCAACGCCAGCTCTGCGGTAGCAGACCCTGCAGAAATGAACACATTACTGATAATCTACTATAAACAATTATAGTATAGCTAATAATTCTGTTAGCGACTTTAAGTTTAATATTATTATGTTTATGGCTCATGCAAGTGCTGAGTACCTTTTGGTAATGTAGTAGCGTTGCACGTATGACTATTATTTTAACTGATTGCTCACCCCGTTTGTGCTTGAGAGAGTTGTGCATAAAGCAAAAGGACTGCACTTGCAGCGAATAGCATTCTTCCTGTACCTACTGCGGCCATGACTGCGTACGTACCACGGATCGGTTGCAATTAAAGAGCTCGATAGCGTGAGGACACGCCCAATATTAATTTTATTATGCAGATTATTTTGCGCATGCGCATTATAGCATGCATATTCTTTTCTTTTTCATGTTTTTCTGTGTGTTGTGCACTCCCTATCAGGGGCTGAAATCAAATTAAATCTCTCGCTGATGTTCAAATTTTAATCAGCAATACTACAAAAATACAGCTATGGTTTAATAATGATACAGCTACATACATGATTGTAGGCTGATCTCTAAAGAACAGATTGTCCAACGGTAAAAATATAAAACTGTGGACTACTATGAGTGGACTGGTTGAAAAATTAATACTTTATGAGTTATTCTAGAGCAGTTCAGCGCTTGACCCACTTTAGGCCGAGCTTCTCTCTCTCCGCTGGGGGGACACGGATAGTGGCCGCCTCTGTGGCGTACAGCACCTCTGAAACAGCACTCATCAGGTTCTGAGCATTGTCTGTCAGCATCTCGGTGGCCTCACGATCAGCCTCAGGGTCTGTGGGTGAGTGTGTGTGTGTGTTTGGGGGGAGGGGGGGCGGATAATACTTCGCACGTGGGATAATCCATAACTTAGTGCTCTCTGCTACATAAGAAAATATTCACAGAGCCAGTGTTCTTCTATTTCTGTAAAAAATTTGTGTGGAGTGACTATTGTTCTGCACACGAAATTATCTTGCATGTATGCATGTGGTCAGTGTTTGTTCAGTGCAGTATGATAACATACACGCTGGTGGTTTTGACACTAAGTCTTGCTAATGGACTATACCATTATAGTATCCTTTTTGCTAGTTGTCTTATCATGTGTGTACTGTCACTGCCAGGGGAATCCACCCCAGTGTCTTACAAATCATACCAAATTAGGCAAAGGAAAGAAATTGGGTGTATAAACATATTATTATGGGAGGTAATACTGTAGTAAGATTACAAATGCTCAATGATTCCAGACTTCAAAATTATACTTTTTGCAGATGAATTTTAGTCACAGTTCTATCAATTCCTTACCGTCCCCTCCCTGTCGAGTTGCCTTGACAGCGGCAATGATCTTCAGCTGAGTGGAGATTGTTGGCAGTTTATCTACCACTTGAAGAACAGCCTGTGTACATGCAGAAAAAAGTTATTAACAATGTGATAATGTACATGATTGTATGTATATGAAAACTTGACCACGTGCCCAGTAACTGCATAATGGTTCGTATGGTAAAAGGTCGTCAACATAGTGCGTACACTGTCTAGATGTCGGCACCTCAATCGCAGAGATGGCGTCTGAGACCAACTCTCGACCTCGACACTGACAATTTTCAATCACAGGAGACGAACTCGACAGTGCCATACAGCTTCTGAACATCGGATTGGTCGCGGCATGGCACGCTGTGTGTGTGCTATATATAGCGCAGGGCTAGCTTTATTTATCCACGGGATTACGTCATCCAAGAGAACGCGTGAAGTTCGGCCGGCGGTACTTGTCAGAGAAAGTAGCACTCAGCTTGTAATGTATTCGCTGGATACATGCGTTAGATACTCTACATATATACCAATTTTCAAGTCTCAGAAAGGCTCCATGAAGGCCCTGAATTTTCTGGCAATTACCTCATAGATTACACCATAGGTTTCATCATACATTACACTATAATTACCTCATAACCACAGAAAAGTAAATTGTTACTGGGCACGTAACTACTACAATGCTACATGACAGTTAGGTGGTGGTCCTTTCTAATTATTATGGATTGCCTTAAAACACCAGCAGAGAAAATTTAATTATGGGGCTTACATTAACTTAAAGGCTTCTTTCCTATGCTCATTTAAAATAGCTATATACTGGATAAACTAGGAAGTGGCAAAAAATTGACTTCTTTCTGATTACTGGGGGCTTACCCTCTTCATTCTCTTGTCGGTGCAAGCTTCAGCCACCTTCTTGGCCATTTTGACGACCTCGTCACTTTCTTTGGCGATGAGGCGAGCCGTGTTGATGAAGTCTTTCTTTGAGGCTAGCTCTCCACCCTCACCTCTGCAAGAGAATAAAATTAATAGACCCATATTAATTATTACCATGATGCAATTTGAACCAACTTGCTCATTCTCACAAACACTAAAAAAAATTGCACAGGTTCTCTCGGTTTATCCCACCTTGCATATTTTGCCATCTGCATCATGAGCTTGGCCATCTTCCTGGCGGCCTCCACCATGGCATTGTCCTTGGACTCCCACTGCTTGGCATCCTTGTCCAGCTGGTGGGCAGCATACTGCATGTCCGTGCAGATAATAATAATATTATTATAGTACCATAATAATTTTATACTAGAGATATTGGTATGTAAATTTTGATAGACTTACTCCGATGGGATTTTCTGACTGCAGAGGTACTTCTTCCACAGGTGTTGGTGGGCGAGGAGGAGCAATGGGCTCAGCTGTGAAGGAGCATGCGAGTGGGAGGGGGAGAGAGAGAGAAGAGACATTTGGGGGGGGGGGGGGGGAGAGGGACCATTACTTTATATTCATACTTCTTTTATAGCTGCATGTGTTTCTATTGACTTACGCTCGAGCTTTGGTGAGGGTGGTCTTGGTGGGGGAGGGGGAGGGTTGTACTGCTTATCAACAACATCAAACACGTCGTGAACTGCACTCACAAGCTACAGTAATGATATCTCTGAATGATAAGTTGATTTTAACATTGCACGCATTCTTACATTGTCAGCCTTGGCACTGAACTGCTCCTGAGCTGCTGCATTGCCAGACTGTGTGATGGCCCCCTTGGCTGTTGTTACCATGGGGGCAATGGCTACAGAAAAATAGCCATATTCAACAAAAGTGAACATATAAATGTATATAATGTAACTTTCATGTGTATGAGAGAGAGAGAGAGAGAGAGAGAGAGAGAGAGAGAGAGAGAGAGAGAGAGAGAGAGAGAGAGAGAGAGAGAGAGAGAGAGAGAGAGAGAGAGAGAGAGAGAGAGAGAAGAGTGAGTGAGATAGAGAGAGAGAGAGAGAGGGTGAGAGGGATTGAGAGAGAGAGACTTGCGTACCTGTACTGACAGCACCAGAAGCTGTGTCAAGCTTATGCTTGAAGTCTACATCTTCAGAGTTCTCTACCTCTCCTTTGGAGATGGCCACGACTCGGTTAGCTGTGCGAGCACCACTGGCCACATGGGCAAACGCAGCCTGTAATAGGACACAAAATCAGTATTATAGGTACATGCATGTGTATACATGTAGTGGGGCAATGCTCTACACTATGCAGCAATGGTTCATGAGCAGATTAATTTTGACCTTCTTACTAAATTTATGATAATGGTATATAGCTAAGTACATATCAGTAAACACAGCCTGCAGTGGCTTCAGTGCTTGTACACTCATGTAGACAACATCTGAGCAGGCCGAACTTTCAAGGAGGAAATGGCAATAATTGATACCCTTTCTAACGTTTCATGCCAGCATATGGCTGAGGAATCCCAGCAATGTCCATGCACAGTGATAGTCAATGTACCTGTGGGTCAGTCCCAGCCTTAGAGAGTGCCTTGGCAGCCTCCAGGTCAGCTCGAAGCTGCTCCTCTGTATGGAAAAATATCGTGCCATGAATACTATATTATATAAAGTGCTGATTTGAAAGCAGTCAGTTTCTGACTGATGGCTATATTATAGTTATGAAACAAAGCCCATTATGCATTGTCCTCTTAACATTAGCACTACCAGTACAGTAATACACATGTACATGGATCTGCTACATCCTTTGCCATTAAATTTTGTATACACTGTAGATATAACCCTAGCTGATGTACCAGAAGCCTTCATGAAGTCAACAGGGTCCACTGCTCCATCCACAAGCTTTGTCAGCTTCTCCACTTGCTTCTGGTAGTCCTCTTTGAGCAGCTCATAGTGTTCTTTAGCCTCCTGCACAGTGGTACGGTGGTACAGTGTGATACAATGTCAGTATTGTTAACTCATGGCAGCCCACTGCTGATACTAATTAAGATCTTTGCTGTTGACTTACTTGGTTGTCAGGATTCTCAAATGCAATCTTTGAGGCATGCACAACTTGAGGAGCAAGTGCCTTCACCTACACATACAGTATAGTTAATTTATCGCAAAACACATCAATACAATGTCATGGTATTTTGGTAGAGGTTTATTATTAAATTTTGCTACACAATGTACACGCACACCTTTCCAGATGTGGAGATGAGGTCATTGGCTAGCTTTCGATCAGTGACCCCTCCAGTCTTGGCCAGAGCAGACGCTGTGTCTGCCATCCTCTTTGAGTGGTGCTCAAAGTCAGCAGCTTTCTTTGCATAGTTCTCCTCACGGTTAGCAGTACCTACGTCCACCAAGTTTTTTTTTTTTGGGGGGGGGGGGGCAGAATACATAATAATTATATTGTATTTTTGTATCAAAAACATTCATAGATGCAGATTTTCACTAATGAGAACAGCAGATTTGACACAAGCTTTCTTCTGGCATGAAATTTACCATAGTTGCAGATCACAGTGATGATAATACTACTATACTGCATGCATGCATGCCCGTATCATCAGAGACGTAACGGTATGCATACCAGGTGGTGCCATGGTGGCAGCAGTGAGAGCATTGAGAGGTCCGAGTGGATCCTTGAAGTCCTCAGCCACCCTCTTGGCAGCAGCATACCTCATCTCCCTCTCAAGCTCATCCATCTTCTTCTGCAAGGCCAGGGCTATCTCCTTTGCTCGCTCACTGTCGCCCTGAAAGTGAGTAATTAAAAGTTTTCTACTGATGAACAAAGCTGAAAGTGAACTGGGGATGAGGCTGGACATGTGCATCTAGCCTAAGTCTAATTTATGCTTTAATTATACATAATACTTTCGTTTCTTCTTCCCCACCCCCCTAGCTCTCTCTCTCTCCTTCCTTCTCTCTCACCTCTCCTCTGGCTTGCAGCTCAGCCAGTTCCTTCATGAGTGCCTCGATCTCCGTGCATATCTTCTCAATTGCCTCTCGTTTCTCTGGGGGAAGTCCCCTAGCCAGACGGCGAGCCTCCTTCAGCACCTCCTCTACAGCCTGAATACCACGCTTGTTCAGTTCAGCATCAGCACCTAGTGGATTAACAATTTCAAATTCCTCAATAAACTCCTTAGAGCTTCTACTATGCAGCAGGGTTGCACTACAACATGCAAAGTGCCCTACACACACTTTGACAGTGTGTGGTTAAATTAGTGTAGTGAGTGATGGCTATCTATGTGGAGGAGGATTTGAGGATGGAAACTACTCAAATCTGCCAAGATAAAAGTCTACATGTCTTGTGGGAAACTGTACAACTACGCATAATATGAATCACTCATAATAATATATAGGTATGTATGCATGTACATAATGCACCAGTATTTGTACATTTGAAAATTAATTTTGAAGGATTTCAGTGAGCAATCCACTTTGATCTTGAGGCTCAAAAGTTTTGATATGGCTTTTTAAAACTCATTTCATTCTTACAAATACAATGTACATATACAGCCTTCCACTATGCCCACATGCCCATCCTAGAAATCCCGTCACTGTAATATTATTATTAGTGTGCAGCTTACCAGTCTGGCCAATGAGATCCTTGGCAGTGTATATCTTAGCCGCCAGTGTTCCAGGCAGCAGTCCACCAGGTAAACCTGCCCCATCAGCACCAGTGGAGCTGGCAAAGGCCCCCGCCTCCTCCGTGGGGGAGGTAAGTTGAAGGACACGGATAATCTCAAGGATGGACTCGTTCATCGCCAGCACAATGTAGTTCCTGAGTACACAGAGAAGCAATGATAGTCAATAACTAATTTGTTAAACATATTCATTGACTCAGAGTGAGTTTATTTGTCTATTTCCATTCTTCCTCTCATTCTCTCTCCCATCTCTGTTTTTATCTTTCCCACCCCCTCTCTCTAATTAACTCTCTGCCCCCATTTCTCTCACCTGTGCTCCTGTACCTAAAACTGGACAACCCCCTCCCTCCCTCCCTCTTCCTTCATCTCTCTCCTCCCTCCCTCCCTTTCCACTTCTTCCATTTCTCTCACCTGTTCTCCTGTGCCTCAGCGGCTCCCTTCTTCTTGGCTGCCTTGAGGGAGACGTAAGCCTTCATGGCCGAGAGCAGCAGTGGTAGGGCTCTCTTCACCTGCTCACTCTCAGCGGACAAGATATCAACGTGAGATGGATTGGTGAGGTCATCCGTACGAGTGTCCACCATCTTTGTCATGCTAGTCATACCTACATGTACAGTGGCAGGATAGTTTGGACTTAGCCTAATATTATGGATGGAGACCTTCACATTCGTTCATTCAGCCAAACTGTACTAGAGCACCACAGACGTCAACCCTTCCATTCCCTTGCCCTCATGATAATGACTGTCATAATAATACCGTAAATCGTGAATATTTCGTTGTTAAAATATTTTCGGACAGCCTGGCTTGTGTGAAAATTAAATGTACGAAAATACATGCACAATGGTAATGATAATGCGGTACAGGGTCATTTATCTGAAAATTATTTAACGTGAAAATTTATCGCATGAAGTACTTCAGACCCAAAGTATTAGCGATTTACGGTATCTGAGTTGAGCCTAGGCCTAATGCAGTGCAGTCTAGGTGGAACAATGACAAATTTTTTCTATAGTTAAAGTGTGTGTTTTTTTACCTGGAGAGAGGTTCTTTGTGAATGTGACCAGTTCCTCCATCATCTGAACAACCTCGGACACCTTGACGTACTCCATGATTTGCTCACAGTGCTTCACGATCTTACGCACCTCAGACTGATCAAACACCAGCAACAGGCTAGACACTCCCGTCAGGATACCTGGAGGAGGGATGGGCCCACAACACAATAAATATTAATAATAATCATTATTATAGGGGGGACACTATTTAATTTGATAATTTGGCAAATTTTTAAAGGTTGCCAAATCACCGAAATTAATGCAAATGTATACCAGGTGTATCATAATCTACCCATTTATTGCTACAACTATAGTACAAGTGTAGAGACATCATCAGCCGATGGCAGGAGGACAGCAAATCTCAACTCAATATTAATGCCCATGGATACACATGCTCATAATGTAACACACTATGTACATGTACATGTATGCATACCCACCCCCAACCACAAACACACCCTCATTCTCCCACTCCCACACAGCAAACACAAACTTATCAAAAAAGGAGCTTGATCACTACAAGGAAAAATTTACACATGTGTAGCCTCCTCCTGAACTTGTATTATTTAGTGTACACATGCATTCTGTATAATTATGCAGATAGCAACTGAGAACAACGCCACTTCATAACCTACTACAACTGGCTGTGCTGACCTCTAGCTCCATCGAGGAGCATCTTCTTGTGTGGTTTGCTCTCAGCGTCAACCGACAGTCCCTTGGACGCCTCAATCAGAGTATCAGTGGAGTCCTCCACCATCTTGAAGGTCGGTGGCATGTCCTCCTTGAGCTTCTCATCCTTAGTACCAGCCACTGTCTGCTTCCCAACCTGCAGGCCGGCCAATTTGCAAGGGAAAACAGGAAGGAAGTGGATCAATACAAATTGGGACACACACAATAGAGAACTATCAATGGCTCATGGTTGCAAACTGCATTAGTACATGTGAACGAACGACTGAGGTCTGAATTTGCTATGTACACGTATGCATCATTTAAGGGTACCCACGAGGCTAACTGCATAATATGGTAGTAGCATGAAAAATATATACTCGTGGAAATTATACAGACTCCCTCCCCCCTCTCTCTCTTTCTCTCTCACTCTCTCCCTCTCTCCCTCAGGGTAAGTACATGTACATTATTGCCATACTCTTCTAACGAAAATAAGCCGATTCCATGTACATGTACATTATAAACACACACTCTTTTGAACTTCCCTGCCACTGACCAATTATGTCCAGCAACTCCTACAATGTCATACATGTGTGTACTAAACATAGTTGGTGATTCTGACCTCGACAAGGTTCTTGACGGCAGCCCCCACTGCAGCCACTGGTCCAGTCAGATCCTCAATGATCTTACCCTCCTCAGCTTCTTCATGGAGGATAACCAGCTGGGACACCTACACTCAGGTAAGTGTGTGTATGTGCATATTGTTTGATGACAAAGACATCTAAGTGTCGCTGAAACCTCCCGTTTTTATACACAATCTGAAGAATGCGTGGAATGAACCTGGGGGCAATGATAAAGCTACTCACTGACTTTATCCCCAGGTCTTGAGATAAAGCCACACCCACACACACTGACAGAGTCTATAATATATGGTTTAACTGGGCAATATCGATCAAAAGCTGGCCTGGGAATGACATGCATGTACATATAGCAGCTGACAATCAATATTACAGTGGCTAGTGGAATTATCTATCTCCTATGGGTGCAATACACCAAGCCAACTGAAGGAAGTATAGATTTTGACAAAGGATGTTTTCAAAGTCAACCTTCAATTCACTCAATATTATGGTTGCTACACAAGCAGGAGGTAAATACGTCACACTCTCATTACATCATCACTGATTGGTCAGTACCACCTCACACGCACATTCATGATAATATTGTAAGCTTCCTACGTTAAGATATTGTGACAAATTACATAAACATGGAGAGATGAAATAAACACTACCGTCAGTTTGTGTAACCATATGTAGCACTAGCAAAAAAGAGATTAATGCCATATTAGGTTAATGGCAGTCTCATCTCATCACAGGGCCCTCTCTCTCTCCCAACATTAAAAGAGCTGTGAGAGAGAAACTATCAATGAGGCTACAAAAAGAAGTTTGCTTTCATGGGCTAACATTAGCATCCTCCTGTCATTTATCTTTAAATAGAACATTGGAAAGTTGGGAATTATAGGGTATAGGAATGAGACTACGCTAATAGCTGCCTTGATATACCATTCCAGTACCCATCATCGATACTTGGTAGACCACTAGAAGTGCTGAAATGCACACTTGATAGATCTACACCATTGTTTATCATTTTCTCACCTGCATGTACTAAGATTGCTCACCTTAACTCGCATGCATGTACATGTACATTTCTCATGTTTGCAAGTAACTCCTCGATCACTAACACACACACTACATGCATGTACATGTAGCAGCGACTATCTCTAGGTTGATGGATCTCAAGCGGACTCTTGCCAACATTCCTCTTTACAATTTGCTTCCAAATTTGGTCATCTCTGTGCAAATTGTCCCAACTGAGTGATCTTGGGAGGCCCAGCATTCCAGATTGATTAGTACACAAAAGCATCGACTGCTTGGTCAAAGCATGCTAGCTGAAGGGAAGCCACAGCTTGAGCAAGAAACAAACAAATACAGGTTTATATGGCAGCTAGGATAACTCGATCCTAGAAGCTGAATATAAACATCACCATATGTTCCTTTCATGAATCTGTACAAAATGCCATACTAGCTGAAGCACGATCCTTTTATCATGAAGGTGTACAATGTTGCACTATGTATGTATGCTGTATTATAATAATTATCACCATTGCATTCACACCTGATGTGATGCTAGGATGAAAGGCTCGGATTCTACCATAGCTCGCTGTTCTGTTCTTGCGGCATCTGGCCGCATTAAAGGTCGAATGGTGGTTGAAAAATGGATACTTTGCATACCACAAATTGGACTCAACACGTGGTGTAGCATTGCTCTACTGCACTACGAATAGCCTTAGTCTCATGGCTTACTGTTTATGAGATTTACTGATACATACAGCACAGATTTGGAATACTTTACCTGGTTACCAATTTCAGCACGAGCTACAGATTTTAGACCATGGACACATGCACTCATCCACATCTAGTTTGTATACAAGAGCGTAGATATACCACAGCAGTGAGTTTTACAGGATGATCTAGCCAGGAAATACACGAGGCTCAAGTAGGATACTGATACTGTACAGATGTACAGCTATATTATAGGCAGTGAATGAGAGAGTGTGCATACACTTTCTACATGCACGACAGTTTGATAGGCAAACAAGGCAAAAAGAACGAGCTTCAACAACTTAACTAGTGATATACAACTAGTACTTATAAGGCAATGAATGCACACTTACTCATATGTATACTAGTCTAACATGCAACAAAAGGGAGAAGCACATATGGGATACTGGGAAGAACACTGCTTTGGATTATTTAGTGAAGAAAGGCGTTGAAATTTTACCTTAAAAAACATGCCAGAAAAACGACACTATTCACATTACGTTGTACAGTTGATACTTCACAGGTGATAGAAATCATCCGAAACATCGGTTATATAGTGCACAATAACACTCAGAAACATGTAAAACGGATTCAAAGTTTACAAGCTCACTAAACAGATCACAATAGGCAAGAGCCTTGAATTTACAAGCTAATACCCGCAGGGCTCGTAGACACTTAATAATCAACGTAGGCATATCTCAAGAACACTACACTTGAACAAATCGTGGGACTGTTTCTGAATCGTTTTGTTTACCTGTGCAGCGACAGGGTCCAAGATGGATTGGATAGTCTTCGTGTGAAATCGAAACACAGGTAGCCCTGACATTTTCTCCTGGTCTGCAAGTCGGCCAAGATCTCAGTAGAACAGACAAACGGTACGCTTTCGACTTGTAGCACAAATGAAGCAAAAACTGAGGTGAAGACTTCTTCGTAGAGTGCACTGTGGTTTCCGATACAAGCGGAAATAGGCTTGGCAGCTATGCGCATGTGGTATACACGTAATTATAATTATCAAACCGTGCCCCTTTTATGTCACGTGACGCACAGAAAACACGCAATTAGCCGCTGATTGGTTCATTTAGAGAACGGCATGTGAATGGAATTTGTGGTGAGAAAACCTTTGATAGGAAGCTAAGAGCTCTTCAATTGAGTCACGAGTTCCCATCGACCCGCCACGTTGTCTCATCTCACAGCAAACCCTGTGTGGAGTTGATCGTGTTCAAAAGACAAAAATCGTGCCTTGATCTCTGGAACGAAGCGTGAGCTTGAACCCTAGAACTGGGCGTTAATCAAGGTCAAGTGTGTGATCAAGCAACCTACCCTAACTTTGGAAGGCGCAGATCGCTTTGTGAAAGAAAGAAGGGAAGACGCAGAGCTGCAGTTCAAAATAAAGGTATGTCTTGATCTCGCCAGCACACTTAGACGGGGTTTCGCGTAGTACACTGGGTGTGTTCAATCAATCGAAGCGCTCGGTTGGCTTTGAAGCCGCCTTTTAATACGAACGGGGTGTGTTTGTGCGCGTGCCGCAGGCCCGTGGATCGTTGCGAATGGCTATCTTGCCGATAAGATCATAAATGTCCTAATTTTGATCGCAATTGCTTGGGCCGTCGATCGGCTAGCGCTAAGCAATAGACAGTGCGTGTGAGCTGTTCGCTCCGTGTGGCTTTCATTTTCCGCACCGTCAAAGAGGCCAACGTTCTACACAGCGCGGCACTCCCTCCGCCTAAACACCACCAAGTAGTCGTTGTGGAGGTCCTTCTGGGCTTTGCCAGAGGCGGAGTGGGGTCATTAAACAACATGAGTGTGGAACCCGATGCTTTTGTTGTTATGCAAACTTCACTCTGCCTAATAACACACTTGATGGCTCATGTGTTGCTTGCTTGTTCTGCATTTTTCTAAAACTGCCTTGAAGTGTTTGCTCGTTGTAATTGGTGGCTAACTGTAGTGTAACCACTTATAAAAGCTATGGAAATTTTCAAGGGTCATGTTGTACATACTGAACATAATTAGCCATGGTATGTAAGCTATTAGTGCATCAAACAGACAATTTATTAAAGTTCAGCCATGGGTTCAATAGGACTGCTACTTACATGTAGCTGGGCTTTAATTAGAGTAGTGGGCTCAGGTATTAATAACTGGCTCTAGTTTTACCTAATTATGAGGTGTTGATATGCTTCAACAATGCCACTACTTTTCTTTTTGCTTCCTGTTGGCTGGTTAACACTTGTACTAATATGTGTTAAATTATGCCATAATAAGTGTGCATTATTCATTGTGTCTGGGTGTGCATATTACGCGAAACATGCCTATGCATGCACACACACTTGCACTACACAGAATGTCAAACCCTTCTTAGTGCAAGGAGGCACCGTATCCGCAAATGGCTGAAACAGAAGAGCAACCAAACCTAGATCAAGATGGCAAGGACAAGGTCGAGCGCCCCACAGCTGAACCAGAACACTGTGGGCCCGTCGAGTCAGACAGCTCAAAGAACGACGACAATGACGATGAGAGAACACAAGTGAGTAGTTCTGAGACTACTACCAGCAAAGCCAGTGAACCACGGCCAGAACCATTACTACTGGATAAACAGCAGGCTGAGTCTTCCGACCAAAATGAGGCAGATCGGGGTGAGGCTAACACCACTACAACCGAGAATGAAGATAGTGGGGAAAAATTTGAGGTTGTACAACTGAGTGCCTTTGGCAAGGAAAAGCCTCCTAAAGAAATAGAGGAGGGTATAGCAGTGACAACTACTACTCCTCAAGCTGGTGGTAGTGACACAGGTGAAGGAACGCAAGTTGAAACAAAAGAGCCTGATAGAGGAGAGAAAGAAGCTTGTGAAGAGAAATCTGCACTGCAGGCCGACAGAGAAGATCAGGAAACAGCTGCTGCTCCAACTCAAACAGAGGAGACAGGAGCAGATTCTGGTCGAGCCACACCCAAGGAAGAAGGAGAAGGCACTAACGTTGATGCTGAGAGAGAAGGAGAAAGAGGTGATGACAGCGGCCAACAGCAAGTTCAGAAGAAAGGGGAGGAGGAGCCAGCTAGTCAGGATGCTTCTGAAACTGGAGTAACTCCTGCTGAAGCTGTAGGTGATGAAGTGAGCCAGGAGGAGGAGGAGGAAGATGAGAGTGATGAAAAAATGGAGGTTGAAGCTTCTCCAGGAGCTGCCGGTCGAGTTGATGAAGGTGCTGACAGCAGAGGAGCTAGCAGTGAGCAGCAGCAGCAGCTGGAGGAGGGTGGTGGCGGTGATGGTGATGCAGAGGATATACCAGAAATGGAGAGCACAAGTAAGACTGATTCACCAGTCCAACCCTTGGAGATGGAAAGCAAAGGAGAAGCAGAGAGCAGAGAGGCTGTGGCGCTGGTCAGCGACGATGCAGCTGCTCAACCAATGGAAGATTTCCAGGAAGAAGGAGAGGAGTTGTCAGAAACTAAAGTGGAGACTGAATACACAAAGGATGAGAATAACAACTCTACTGAAAGTGAAGACGATACAAGAAAGAATGACACAACACCAGAGGTTGGCATTCCACTAGAGACCAACATGGAGACTGGGAATGAGACAGCTACTGGACCTGTGAGTCCCTTTAAGGATGATGTGGAGACTGGGAATGTGACTGTTGCACAGCCGCCTACTGTAGAGGAATCAGGTTCTATTGAGGCTGCGACTATCAAAAAAGAAGAAAACTCTTATCTCAGATCCACCTCTCCTTCTGTAGAAGACAAGCAAACCGAGTCTGAGCCAGCCAAGGACGATGAAGGCAATATTGACATGGCTGAAGATATGCCCCCTCCTAGCAGTCATAATGAGAGGGAAGGAGAGGTTGGAGGAGAAGAGATTGATGACGATAATGAACAGGGGCTTCCCGTTGTGCAGTTGGGTGGGGCTACAGGTAGAGCACCTGTTGAGCAAGCAGCAGACAAAGGAAGTGTGCAGGAACAAGAGGAATGCGCTTTGAAAGAAACATTGAGGGCTGGCGACACGAGAAGCATGGAGGCTGAACCAACAGTGGCGAAGCAAGATAGTGAGCAGCATCCCAAACCAGTGGAAACAACTGAAACAGATGATAACCCTGAGAAAATTGAAAGTAATATCAAGCAGCCAGAAGGGTTAACAGAGACAACTGAAGTAGAACAGAAAGGTGAAGATGATGCTTTCAAGCTTGAGTTGTCCTTTGGGAGTTCTGAACCTGAGACTGTACCATCCAAAGACACTTCAATAAGTGCAGCTGCGGATGATGAGAAAAGTGAAATCGAGAAAGAATTGGAAGGAGCTGCTGTTTCAAAGGATGCTCAAGAACAAGCGATTGAGGAGGATGAAGAAATGGATGTTTCCGACGGCAGTGTAGAGAGAGAAACGGCAGTACCAGACACACAAGAGGAGACTACTACTCAGCTACAAGATCCAAGGGAAGCTGAGTCAGCTATTATCACAGATCAGAGCTCAAAAGAGACAATCAGTCTAGCAGAGAATGTGCTGGATACTAGCGAGAAGTCTCCGACAACAGCTGAGGAGGAGAGTGAAATGATATCCACCTCTCCTCAGCAGTCCGAAGCTAGTGAGCCCAAAATAGCAACATCTTCTGATGATTTGTCCGACCAACCTCTCTCATCCACTGAGGCTCCTCCCACCTCTTCTGCTGCTCCACCCACCAGCCCACCTCTCTCGTCCACTGAGACTCCTCCCACCTCTTCTGCTGCTCCACCCACCAGTCCACCTCTCTCGTCCACTGAGGCTCCTCCCACCTCTTCTGCTGCTCCACCCAGCTCTATTTCAACAGCTGCAGGTGCTGCTATAGTTAGTGCATCTCAGAGTGCCACTGAATCCACTCCAGCAAACACGAGTTCTACTAGTGCTGTCAAAGAAGCTGTGACTTGCACCATTAAAACTATTGTGACTGTCTCCACTCCATCCGAACTACATATGGATCCGTCTACTGTTTCCAAAGCTCCACCCACTTCCTCCTCGCCACCTGGATCTCCTCCATCTACCTCTGTTCCTTCGTCCTCCATAGCTCCACCCACAACTGCTTCCTCCTCATCTGAGGAGCCACCTCAAGCTCCACCTACTGACACGCCTACCTCTATTTCTTCATTATCCATAGCTCCGCCTACAACCATTTCTTCCTCCTCTTCTGAAGCTCCACCTAAAACCACACCCACCCCTGCTCCTACACCATCTGTAGCTCCGCCCACAACCTCTTCCCCATCGTTCAAGGTCCCATCGCTGACCAATGTTCCCTCACTCACTGCTCGTTCCACTCTGTCACATGTAGTGTCTACCACCAGAGCTCAAGCCGCGACTTCTAAAAAACCACCGAGTACTACTGTGCAGTCCACCAGCATTGTTGGAGCAAAATTG
The DNA here is from genome assembly GCA_963930775.1 of Cliona cf. orientalis. Classification (NCBI taxonomy): domain Eukaryota; kingdom Metazoa; phylum Porifera; class Demospongiae; order Clionaida; family Clionaidae; genus Cliona; species Cliona cf. orientalis. Next base: position 1,982,095 of record OZ005696.1, read on the forward strand.
CCCTCCTTTGATGCACCCGGTGACATGAGCTCAATACCCATTGTCACCATTCCGGCTGCATCGAAATCCGTAGCCTTGCCCGCTGAAGCAACGGCGTCTGTATCGTCGACCGATGCCATGACTGCTACTCAAACTATCACTGCCAGTTCTTTAGTGACAGCCAAACTTCCTTCGTTCAGTAGCATTTTGTCAGCACCTGGTTCAATCGTTGCCAAGACTGCGATAGTTAGTGGTAGTGGTAGCAGTTATAAATCATCTCCCTCAGACACCGAGGTTTCTACTGCGACAGTGTCAAGTAGCACAGCTAGTCTAGTATCTTCAGCTGCACCTTCTGTGACAGCATTGCCCACTGCTGCGACCAAACCATCTTCAACTGTTGAGCTCACCTCTCCTTCTCCCTCCATTACCACCACTGCTCATCTTAAGATCTCTCAGCAACAACAGCTGCCGTCATCATCGGCCGCTAAGCCTCACTCTAACACCATCTCTGTTATAACTCAGCTACCAGCTTCTTTCATTGCCTCAAAGACTGCCTCCTTTACGTCTCCAGTTGCCGTTAGTTCGTCCGTTGCAGCTGCCATTGGTGGCGGTGGTCACCATGGCATCGTGTTGGGGGCGGGATCTCTGCAGCAGAGGGATCAGTCGAATATCATCGTTGGCATGCAAGGGGCGGACAGACTCAAAGTGGGGGAAGCAGAGATACTACAGGTGAGTATTGCTTAGCGACACACATGTAGTACATAATGTACATGTGTAAGTATTGTATTGTCCCTGTTGAATGCATGCTGTACATACATGTGCTTAATGCTGGTACATGGAAGTAACGTAATATTGTTATTATTGTGCATTTGCAAGTAGTGATAGATCAGCAGGTGATTATGACAAGGCAAAAAATATGGTATTATGGAAGCTATCTATAATAAGCTGTGAGCCAAAACATTCAGTTTGCCAAGAATTCTGTCCATATCCTTGAACACCATCCAGTACAATATGTACATGTATGTGTGGGTATGCATGATGGTGAATCTGCCTAGCCCTTATGCATGCAAGATCATCTGATTTTGGTAGTCACGTACGTGTGCATGTATAATTATATTTTGTGTATGACGTGCAATTTATGTATACCCGGTATCGATTTTACAAAAATGATGATTTGTGTACCACAATACCTTATCACGATATCCCTCAAACAAAATTTTCTTGAACTCTTGCAGGCTTCTGGTGATTCTGATCTCCACCTACAGCAGCAGAAGATTGAGGTGAAGAGCCGTGAAGAGATGATGGGTAAGGTGCCCCCTCAGGTCGCCGTGATACCACCAATCATTGACCTCACGCGAACCCCCGAGTACAGTCAAGTGGAGAAATTAAAGGGACAAGGGGTGAGCGGCGGGGATCTGGGGAAAGGGGGGAAGTCACCATCGATCCTGATGGGCGTGGCCGTGGGGTCGTCCGAAGGTCAACAGAGAGGCCATGGTGGAGAGGTGAAGAGTGTGGAGAAAAGTTCAGGTGTTGTGATTGCGGGACAAGGTGAGTATGTGTGTATGTCTACACATGAATGAGTGAAGCATGCATTAAGTTTTCCATGTGCATAATATTTGATATGGGTCATCCCCCCCTCCCCTCCTCCAGAGCTCAAGAGTCCCATTGGTGAGCTGAAGGCCTCCACCCATCCCGTTGCTAGGAGAATATGGATGTCCTCGTGCCGACCTTTGGACCCTGTGAGTTACTATCTATAGCATTCCAGTGTGCATATTATGTGACTCGTGGGTATTGATGTACCCGATGATAATGATCTTTGCATTTATGTTGTGGTAGAGAGTTAGTGGTGTGCATGTGTATGTGTGCCATATGTGTGTAATACAGTGTACATGTAGTTAGTACATGTACATAATAGTTATCTGCCAGTAATTGGGGTGCATGATATGCATGGTCAAGTGCACCCCAATTACTGGCAGATAAAGATAACTATTTTGTTGGTAGTTGACCTCTGTTCATCATTGGCCTACTTTATGATGACCCAACCCCTTCCCATAGCCGGCAAATTGCCTATAAAAACTTTGGTTGCTAAGCAACTACCAACAAATACATGTACGTGTACTAGTTAGTGCACATGTAACATACTTACCACTCACACATGCATACACCCATCCCTGATGTATATACACATGTACTTTTACATAACATGCATGTACATGTAATGGTACATGCTCATAGTTCTCTCTAGTACATGTACTATGTGTGTATACGCTCTATGTATGTATGTTTACTCACTGCAGGCCTCGCTGGAGCGTATTGGGGTCGACTCGAAAGGCACTGTCTACTGGTACGACGGTGGGAAGAACATGTTCCAGTCTCCACCCTCCAATGACCCCGCCTACAAACCGAGGTATAATACTCTATATGATAAGCAAGTGCACTCACACTTGTATAATGTACATGTACATGGGGGAGTTCGGGTGCCTAAGGGTGGTCGTGGCTCAGTGGTAGAGCACTGGCAGCTTAAGTCAGTGGCCCTGGGTTAGATTCCCGGCGGCTGCCCGGATTTTTTCTCTTCCAGCTAGCTTTAGGATTTAGATGGGGTGATGCATGCCTGTGGTGCTCTAGTACAGTTCGGCTGCTATCAACACAGGGGTCTGTGATGCTCTAGTACAGTTTGGCTGCTATCAACACAGACAAGTGAGAGTGTGTGTGCCCATCCTTGTTAAGCTAAGAACTATCATGTACATGTACAATGTCCTTGATACTGGTATCTTTCCTTTTAGAGGAGGGGTGGTGGCGCAGTCACTATTTTCGAAAGTTTCTTCTTTGGGCCTGTTTAAGTGTGATCTGCTTTTTTTTTTATTAATCTTTGCAGTGAGTCTGAGTTGCAATTATCTTGCAAGTCCATGGTCCAGTGGACAGCAAAGCTAAAGTAAGCCATAGGAATAACTGGTGTAACTACATATACATGCATTGTGCTATAATAGTGTATGAATCCACCTGTCTCTTGAATGTGCAGGGACCTTCGTCACAGCAACATTGAGGCAGACGTGAAGCTTGCTCAAACCATCAAGGACCAATTTCTCAGTCGAGTGAGAGTTGCCACACAGGTAAGATAATGCACAAACTTTTACTACAAACTATGTTGTACAAGTTAAGCTGTATGGTGCTTAATTAGTCTAGGATTGAAATTAACATAGCAGGATATTCATTTTCGAGGAGTAATTTTTTTGCAGATGGTGGGGTCAGTTTACATGTTTAGTTCAAGAATTGATGAAATTGGATCATAGCCTTGTCCCCAGGCCACTCCCATGTTTCCAATGTTGCACGTAGAGCAATATGGGACGAGGCTAATTGGACCCCTCTACTGTACATATAGTATATAGAAAAGTTTAATGATTGTTCCAAATGCGATACATGATTGTGGCTGTGTTAGTTGTTAAACTTACCTTTGTGTCTCCTCCATCTCACAGCGTAAACCTCGTGACATGTCGGTGATCCAGAAGCTTCAAGCTGTCCACTCGATCCGCACAACCCAACTCTCTCCCCAGCAGCAACAGCAACAACAGCAGCAGCAACAAGCATCCATGTCCTCCCAGCCAACCATCACCCTGACTACCAGCCAGGCTGCAGCTGCCGCAGCCGCTATGGCCAGTGCAGGGGGAGCCGTTGCCGTAGCAACGGGTGGGACTGGTACTACGGGCACGGCAGCCGATGGCATTGCGGCAGCGCAACAAAAGACAGCACAGATCGTTCAAGGATCATTTCCCCAGGGGTCGATATTGGTTGTGCCGCATCCCACACACCCGTTTCATGCAGTTGTACCTGTCTTTGCAAATACAGCTGTCCTGATGCCACAAGCTGCCGCTGCTGCTACTGCCGTTGCCTCGACAACAGCAACAGCCAGTGCTGCAGGAGCCGTTGTGGGCAGTTCTCCTAGTGCTTCTATCGTTGTATCGCAGCAAAGTACCACTAATGAAAAGAAAGCAAAATCAGGGGATGGTGAAGGTGCTAAGGTACCATCTTCTGTCGCAGCAGTAGCAGCTGGTGCCACGCAAGCCATTCTTGTCCAAGCACCTACGACTTCACAATCTCTAGCTGCTCTACAAGCATCTCCATCGACAGTCATTCAGTTGTCGGGAAGTCGAAATAACGTGCCAGCAGTAAGTACTGCAGAAACGGTGAAAGAAGGTACTACACCAGGCAAAGATCGATCTACATCTTCGAAGCAGTCATCTGAAGCGGCAGCTCACGTCCAGCAGCAAGCACAAAAAGGAGGAACTACGTTCACCTCTCCACAAACAGCCACGATAGCACTCCACCCTAGCTTCCTACCCCAGGCACTAGCCTCAGGAATGATCACCGCCGTTCCTGGCGGTGGAATCAAACTCCAAGACTACCGTCAAGCTTTGGCTCTGTCGGCTATGGTGCCGGTGATGCCTATAAAGGTCGGAGATCCAGTTAAGCTGAGCACCATTGATTTTGAGAGTAAATCTATCGAGATTAGCGGAGAGGTGCCCATCAAGACGGTTGAGGTGGACAAGGAGACTGGAGAGCTAGTACCAGTCACTGTTCCCATAAAGCGCCCTGAACTGGAGCAACAACAGCAGAAAGGTGTGGCTGTTGAGTCTGAAAATGCTCTTTCTGGTAAGGAAGGAGAGAAAAGCTTAAAACCTAAGAAGCTTAAAGCTGCCAGTGAAGAGAGTCACGTCGACGTCGAGGGAGAAAGTAAGAAGCAGGGTGATGACAAAACTGCCAAAGAGAGAGAGGCAGCCTTTTCTGGTCACTCCTCCAGTGAAATCATGTCTGCTCAACTTCTACTCTCTCTCACTGGTGGACCTCACAAGGACTGGTCTGCCATTTCCACTCCTCCCGTGCCAGTTCCTTCCCAGCAGCAACAACAACCCGCTGATAAAGTTTCTGATAGTCCAACAAAATTGTTACTAACTAAAGAACCAAGTGTCGTTCTAACTCCTGTATCGTTGAAATCGTCAGGAAGAGATGAGACAGCATCGCCTGCTAGCTCAACGTCACAGCACATGTCAGCTTCCAGTGGCCGGAAACGGAAGCAGAAACCGATTGCAAGTGCTAAACCTGACGACGACTCTGCAACCACTACACCTACTCCCAAAGGTAAAAAAGGAGGGAGAAAAGCGAAGCAACGTACTGTACAGGAAGAGAGCGCTGAAACTGGTGATACCACCACCGAGGCAAAATCGTCATCAGCAAAGAAAAAGCCAGCTAACGATAAGACCACTGCTGGTGATAAAAGCACACCAGGAAGATCAAAACAGTTCTCTCCAGAAGAGCTACTGGTGTTGCTAGACATTCCTCCGTCATCTTCTTCCTCGGCTGGAAAAAGTTCGAATAAGAATAAAACACCGACTGCTAAAGCTAAAGGCAAAGCGAAGGACAAGTCAAATCAAGATGGCCGATACGTCTTACAAAGCTCCAATGCTACGGCTAAAATGGAAGAACTGAAGGCCTCTCGGGCTGGTAAGCCAATGAAGGAGTATGTTATTGAGACAGACTCGGAATCCGCAGACAGTAGCTCATCAGGAACCAGTTCATCACGCTTCTCTCCAGACAGCGGCAGCTCTAGTGAGAGCAGCAGTGATAGTAGCAGCGAGGAGGGGGGAGGAGGAGGGGAAGAGGGGAGTGAGACCAAGGCCAAGCCACCACCAAAGAAGATACCAGCTAGAGGCTCCAAGGGAGGTGTGGTCAGAGGGCGTGGTGGAAGGGGGAGAGGAGGGAGAACGCAGAGAAAGGGGGAAAAAGAAGAATCAAGTTCTGGTGAGAGTAGCTCTGAAGATGACGAAGAAAAATTTGAGAGGAGGAAGAAGCCTACGGCCAGGGCTAGAGGGGGCAGGGCTCGTGGTGGCCGAGGTGGGCGTGGCCCCCGAGGGGCGGGTAGACAGGAGACCACACCCAAACAGCAGGGGAAGACTCAGCATCCCGGTCACATTGTTAGCATCCCTACAAACCTACTGAGTCATAAACCAGCCAGTGGAAAGAAGAGAAAGGTTGCTGCTAGCAAAACAGTGAGTGCATGTTTTATGCATGTGTATACTGCATGTAGTGCTTTTGGTGGCACGATACGAATTGTATTAGGAAATGATCGTCAGACATGCATGTACATTTATGTGTCATCTAGGGTGAAACTGAAAAGGCAACCACTGCTGACTACATCCCCGATCTCCCAGTTGACCTTGCAACCCTCTACGCCACAAAGGGCGGGGTTGACCTTGGCACCTTGAGCGAACTCACCAAAAGTGTGAAAGACGAAGATCTGGAAATTGGCATAGTAGGGGGCTATCGCTCGAAGAGGACCTGCGTCCGCATGCGGGAAGAAATCACTAAACTTCAGGAGATCTTGAAGGACAATGGATCTCCGGAGGTGAGGCCTTCTCCACCAGCAAGATCAAGGACGACAACTGCCGCGAGAGTGAGCACCAAAGCTCGATCTTCTGGTAGGACAAGTGACGTGGAAGGAGGAAGTGGCGGAGGACAAGAGTCAACAACACCTGTGGTTGGTTCATCAGCTTCCTCAGCGCCAGTCAAGAAGTACAGGAGGCCAGCATATAGTCAGTTTACACACAAGAGGAGAAAGAGAAGGAAAAAGCAACCCGAGGAAGGTGAGCAAAGTTTAATAGTGCATGAAAATTGTAAAAGTGATTGCTTGACCTACTCCTCACGTCTGTATCTAGTGATAGTCACATTGTAGGCTAAAGTGAACCTGCCTTATGTTGATCCAGTTTGCATAAATCAATCTGCTATATGCAGGATGTGCAGTTACTATAATAATATTTCACTGCCTTTCTCATTAATTTTGTAGAAGCCCTCTGGCAGCCAGCCAGCAGAAAAGGAGGCTCTGGTGAGTCCTACAAACCAGTCTATCTCTTCTCCACCTTCCTGGCCAACAAAGCCGCTCTTGCCGTCGAAAAGAATCGCTACAATTCTATCATTCAGTTCCACCAAGCTCAACCCAAAGACCCTGGCTTCTTGAGACTACCACAGACAACAGATGAACAGTCTAAACCTCGGCGTGGAAGCATCGGTAATCGAAAACAGACAGATGCTGATTCTGGAGAGGAAGAGATGTCTGCAAAGGAGACCAAGAGTACACCTAGGGAGCAAAAAAGACGCAATTCAGGAAGGACTAGTGATGGAGGATCGGCGACCCGAAGGACAAGAAACAGTGAGATCGAGAATGCTGATCGAGCACCGTCTCCCCAACCTTTCCTTCGCTCCAGTCGGCGTTTGAGGCAACAGAGAAACCGAAGCAATGCTTCACCACCTCTGCAGTCGCCTACTTCTCCGGACGGTCCTAGGTCACCACTCCCTCCCAGTCCTCCCTCGGGAGTGAGACCACGCCCAAGAAAGACCTCTCAGAACACCTCTGGAGGGAGTGGCAGTGCTGTGCAGCAAAGATCACTGCGAAGAAAACGTCAGCAGCAGCACGAAGAGTCGCCCACCAGCCCAGTACCAGATTTGTTTGAGACAAGAAGATCGCAGCAATTGGAGGAGATGGATTCACCGAGTGATGATGAGGAGAGAGGAAAGGAAGGCGAAATGAGTGATGGAGGAATTGGAGCGAGAAAGAGAGCTCGTTTTGATGATGGTGAAGCCGATAAAAACTTACTTTCTAGTCCGAGTATGCAATCACCTGAGCAACAGCGCTCTATACCCGCGCCCAACTCCCGTGAAGAGGAGAATTACACAATCTGTCACGGAACACCGGTGAATAAATTAGTGAGTGATGACATCTCCAGTCCAAAGAACTGGCCTCCATCTTCTTCGTCATCCTCCTCTCACCATCATTCGCGACAACATCATCAACAACAGATGCAAAACCAGCAGCAACTTCAGCACACGCAGCACGGCGGCCAGTACCCACACCATCCCCATCACCACCAACAGCAACAACAGCAGCAACAGATGCGTGCACACGAGCAGCATATGCAACAATACGCGGCTGCGGCTGGTGGTGCAACGCAACCCAGCACTGGTCATGCAGCAGCAGCACAACATCACCAGCAACAGCAGCAGCAGCATAGAGCTCCCAGTACTCCTTCGTCGGAAGCTACGTCATTTTCACCGTCGATGCTTCATCCGGAGTCTTCGTCCTCGCCAGGATTTGACCACCGTTCAGCTGCTGTCGCTGCTGCTGCTACAGGTGCTGGCGGTGGTGGTCATGCGGCCCCAGGAGGGGCGGGGCTTAGCAGTAGTGGTAGTGGTGGAGGAGGAAGTAGTGGTGGGCGAGCGAGTGCTGCTGACTATGCCCACCGACAACATCAACTTATGTCTGCCGCTGAGCACGCCCACTTGCGAGAATCAAACAGCAGTTGGGCCACCGCTGGTCTCCACCCCCACCAATTCCAGGGTGTCCCAGGAGCCTATCCCGGTGCGTACCCGCCTATGTACAATCCTAGTATTGCAGGGATGCATTATCACGGTCAGCCTATGCCGAGTGCTAATTACCCCTACCCTATGCCGTACTGGGGTCACCATCATCCTTCAGCTGCAGCTGCAGCTGCTGCTGGTGTCCCGCAGCTTGGAGAACACATGCTCCAGCAGCAACACCACCACCATCAGCAGCAGCAACAGCAACAACAACAACAACAACAGCAGCAGCATCGTCAAGCAGCCACCTCAAAGGAAATGCCAAGTCATCATGAGGTCTTGCAGCATCCACACATCAGTGGCCACACTTCGGAGTCGCCACAGTCGAGCAGCATACTCATGCGAGGTGGGTCATCTTCCTCGGCGCAGAGTGCGAGTGTGACGTCATCTTCGACTGCTGCGGGGAAGCCGTCGTCTCGAGGGCATTATCTGTCACCTCAGGCTGCAGCGCTGCACCAGCTAGCGTCGCCGGGAAGTGCCACTACTCCTCACGCTCTCTCCCACCAGGTACCACACGGTGCAGAACACCTTCCTCCTGGTGCTCACCCAGCCACCGCAGCCTCTTTTCCTTATGGTTTCGACTCTAGTGCTCACTCTCTGTCTCACATGCACATGCTGCAGCAGTCACAGATACAGCCTCAACTGACGCGGCCACTTCCAGGCGTTTCTCCTCATCATCTCCCCCCTCACATGGCCGCCACCAGGGGGATTTGGTACTCCCCTCAGCACGTGGCGGCACATCCGATGATTCCGGGGGCCATCGGTGCAGAAATCCCTGGACATCCAGCGCATTCAAAGAAAGCAATGAGTAAGAGTTCCAAGTCGGCAACATCTGTCGACGGTGATAAAAATCGGAACACCAACAACAATAATGTGAGCGTTGTTGCGGGGGCCCCTATGAATCAGAGGGCAGGAGAGCTTATGAATGCTAACACGGTGACATACCCATCTGGTGCACACAGCTCGTCTTCATCGCCGTCAATTACCCCAGGGGCCACTTTCTCCGTCGAGAACTTGGCAGCTCCCTACAGTGGTGCTCACATGATGGGTGTGTTGACCACACCCCACACTCCACCCACTGGCCAAGGTCAAAGGTTTGGCAGCAGTAGTGCTGGAGAAGGAAGTTTACCGGCAGTCTCCACGATTTTGAAACAAACTAGGTAGGAGTAGAAGAAAATTATGTACATGAATGAACACAGCGTTTTATGTCTATATGCGTTCCTACTGATAAACGTAACCCACCAATCACCATACATCAACACAGTACCATAATACATGCTGTTATGTGTGGCAGTTCTGTATCATATTGTATTATAGTCATGCTGTTATATTTGTGACATTAAATTTGTCTTTTTGTTGCTGTGAGCTATGCATACATTCTTAAGTGTGAGAGCCTTGACCCTTTGTTTTTGCATTTTTGCAGCTGTCGTATCTCTATAGTTTTACACCATTCACCTTCTTTCGCTTTATTATTATAGTTTCTTGTGTGTTTTGTATCATAAAAAGTTGAAGCTACATGTTCATATCTGTTTGTGTGCCTGTTTTGTGGTTTAGTGCCCTTCTCGTATGAGAGTGTGTATGTTATTGACGACCCTGTACCTTATTGCAAATGGTAATGAACTTTGTATGATAAAAGTGAATAGACATCAGATTTGAGGATGAAAATGAGAAATACTATATAATATAATATGTTATAAATTTAAATAAAAACAACTTCACCATGATACTAATATACGTAACACTTAATTCTTGATGTACCTGCATCTGCATGCACTAGATTGACAATACAAAAGTCCAGTGGAATGAGTGACGAAACTAATTAGTAGAACTGAGAAGAGAGGGGCTGGTTTCCATGATTCTGAGTAAGAGATTGTCCAGGTAACCTTTTACATCCTTTAGCTCTTGATCTTTTCTTTTCAAAGCTTGCTTGGACAAAATGAGCTCCTTGAATAGATCCTGGAAAGATGAGCAAATCACATCAACATTAAATTTTTATCTTTGTCCACCTCCCCACTCTCCCTTCTTCCATGCACTTCTTTCTTAGCATCACTTGCATGGAATTCAGCTTACCTCTTTTGACCACTGAGACCAATCTTGGTGAGTTAACTCCTCCAGTGTCAATTCCTCACTAGTCACACTCACAAAACCCTCACTGTCCACTGAGCTGCACGTAGTGTGTCGACTGTGGCCTGGTACGGCCGGGAAACTAGCAGACATGGGAGTAGCACCTGCTGGGTTCGGCGAAACTGCACTGTCCCGCAAACTCGTGTCCATTTCTGTCAGTGTCTTTACCGAAGAAGATTCAGTCATTGAAGGTGTTCTCACTCTAATGATTGGTTCTGTTTTTGCACTTTTATCATCCTTTATGTTTGTGCCGAATTTTGAAGTTCCTGGTGACCCTGGCTTGATGGAATTTGCCGACGCGGTTGTTCTATATGCTAGCAAAGCAGGAGCGCTGGTCTTTTGATATGCCGCTGGATCCGTCACCTCTAGAGAGGTGCTAGACTGACTCGTTTTAGAGGAGTGAAGTCTTTCAAGCAGATCGGGACTGATTCCCAGATCTCCCATATCATACATGCTCACAGGTCGAGAGGAAGGGGGCCTTGAGCTAGCGGCACTAGACCTCGAGCGCCTCAGAGAGTTAAACGGGTTCTTTAAGAGTCCTGTTAGAGTCTCGGCTGCTGATTTATTGCGGCGTAACTGTTGAGGGCTGTTCCCTGTAATTAAGCAACACATAGTGATGAATAGTCCCATCCACAAATAGACACGTTATTTTCACACACACTAGTACAAGGTGCCAGCTTATTTATAAAATGATATTGGATCCTCCACACTTTGCAATATTGGCAATATTGCAAAGGTAATCCCGGCCCTGTGCAAATCTATGTACTCACATTAAATGTGGACTATACTAAGTGAACTAAGTGAACTGACCTGCACTAGAGGAGACCCTCTTCTTTGTGTCTTCCGGCTGGAGCAGCTGCTGTTTGTCCGAGTCCTCCGCCAGTTCCTCCAGGAAGCAGCTTCGATGGTGGAGCTGCTTGTTCTCCTGCAAGCTTCTCCTCACCTCTCTCCGGTTCTGCTGGTACATCATGATGTTCTTCTTTAGGCCACCCACCGGTCGGGGCTTGTTTCGCAGAGCGCCGGTCACTATCTCGCCAGGCGTTTTAGTGCTGTACTTTGGAGTGGAAGGGGTTGAAGGTCGTGAACTGGTACCAGTACCTGATTAGCATACATAAGAAAGGTAGTGGTAAAAAACCTTGAATAACAATCAGACAACTGTCAGCCAAATGTGTCAAACCTACCAACCCCTATAGCTAGTTCTCAAGGCTAGCTAGGCACCTATCAAGTGGCCCTAGCTGCCTTTTGCTAAGCCTACTGAATTTCATGTGTGCAGCTTCATTCCTTTATTCAGATATCAAGTCACATTGCTAATAAATTCTGCAAGTCAAGTGCACATAATTTATTTTATGCATGGAAACTTACTTGTGCTCGAAATTGATGTAGCTGAAGTTTTTGAGCACACTCCGTCCATCAGTGCCACATCTCCACCAGTGGTACCGTCCACTTCATCCAGACCACCAGAAACAACTGAAACAGGCGGAGTCATCTTCGGACTGATGACGTAATTCATGGAGCTTCTATGGACAAGCTTGGTGTTCTGAGGACTTATACGATTGATCCTATGGGCGGAGTCTGTGCTCATTGGTCGGATGTAGTCCCTCGGTATTTTATCGTCTACATATACTTCAACCGTGTCCGGTTTTTGTGTAAAGAGAGTTTTTTCAGTGTGTCGACGCCGTGCCTGCTTTCCACGCAGAGGGAGGGTCTGGGATTGGTATTCAGTCGCAGAGGGAGGCAGCACAGATACTGGTTGGAAACCTACAATATACGCATTAAGTTATGTTGGAATCACAACAAATATTCATTAGTAACATTGGTGTCATACACGAGATATGACTTGTTTAGGAATGCTAGGGATTTATTTAGACCACGTGGAACTGTGGGATTTCCCAAGTTTTAGATTTGAGGGTATTCTCCCAAAAATGATATTTAGTAATTTTATTAAGAGCATTATTATGCAATGCTGGGCCGTTATTGGAGCACATCATACTGTACAGACTGTATTACGTATGGGTCGGCAATACACCCCCACACACAACCTAAGTAGCTCATAGTTCATCTATCAATTAAGTTACAAGTGCATACATAAGCTACAATATTGTGTACATGTGCGATTTTCAAAAGCTAATGAATTATGTCTTTACAAGCAGCGTCCAATCAAGCTATACCAAATGCACACCCACCTATGATTGATATTTGTGTACCCCAATTTAAAAGTTTGGCACGTCTCGACGCAAGAACATGCTCTCAGGTCAGCACAGCCAAACTACAAATCATTCCTGTTTGCCAACAATGCTAGGCGGCTGTCTTATATTCAGCGTAAGGATCCAACAATGTACATAATATTATGTGCATGTATGTACATGTACATACAGCTATAGGATAAGACTACAGAGAAAGTACATACGTATGTACATAATATCACCCTAAATCTATAATACTACAACCATAAATTCCAACTGGACCGTAATTTTTCCAATGGTACAATAATTACTGACTAACAAGTGTCCACCGGTCATCTCCAGATGTGAGCGTAGGTATACACATTTCTAGGAATGAAATTACAGGGCTGCTAGTGCAAGAGGTACAGCTGCTAAAGCTAGACGCAGATCCTGGGGGGATACAGTGATTGTACATTATATGGCATCAGCTATACTTTGAAGTGGTCACTACTACGTACATGTACGTGCATGCACACTACTGTGATCTCAATTTTGGTCAAATTGCAAGTTTTGGCAAAATCAAGCATTCAACCTACATGTACATATGTAATATCACGCCTTCTTTGGCATAATTATGATCCGCTATAGTATAATGGCATTGGATTGGGCAGCCAGACTACTCTATGGCGGCATAAATGGAATTATTAATAGAGAAAGCCTCATAAAGATAATTTAAATTCAATGTGTGGAATTCAGTTATCCTTTCCGCCAATCACTCCAAGCAGATTAACTATAGCCAATTGTGAATACATGGAGAAAAGGACCCTGAGAGCAACAAATCCTCAATCTAGTACCTGGCTTCTATTTTGGGGCATTCATCTGCGCCACGTAGACAGGCTACATAATTATACACGCACGCAGTAAAAATAAGGGTGTAAGGAGGGGGGGGGGGTTTTATCGATAACACCAGTGCCTTTGTTGCAATTGATCTAAAGGTGAGTATATCTTTTTTAAAACTGCTCACCAATCACCCTCAATTACTTTTACTGTGCATGCACGAGTACATGTATCTACATGTAGGTACATGTGTATGTACATGTACATAATAATATTATTGCTTGAAAGCAATTTAAGAGTCGGTTGTGATAACACATGATTTACCCAAAGGGTAGACTATCATGCTAAATGATGACCGTGGATTATAAATATCAACATCCTACACAGTTAGCATGCAGTCATGCATGTGTTTACACAACTACATGTAACAGTACTATCTCCACATGTGACGAAAACATGCGGTATAATCATATACATGTACATGTGTGTATCAGTGACTTACCATCCTTAGACAACAGTGAAGTATCTTTATAAGCAACTGTGTGTTTCATTTTTGAGTTTTCTTGAAGATTACCCAGCATCTCGCTTCCCTCGCCAGAGCCTGCTCCATCAGCTTTGGAGCTCAACTGAGAAGCAGTTTCATCAGCTGAAGTAGGAGACTCGGTTGATTCACTGCTCGCTTGAGCGTCTTCCTTAGCCTTTGAGGGGGATGTTGCTGGTGCCCCTGTATTATTCTCAGCTAATTCCAATGATCCCCCAGTAGTATCCGTTGGACTAGTAGCACTAGTGGCAATCATACTCTTTGGTCTAGTTGCTGCTAGGTGAGCCTTCTCGCTCCTTCTTACGGGTGTAGCCGGTAGGAGCCTTCGATTCGGTGTGGACAATGGAGGCGAGAGAGCCTTCTTTCGAGGAGTACCTCCTCGAGAATCTGTCATCGTCGACTTGCCCCTTGAGGACAGATTGCCTGCACCTGCACTGCGTCTGTTTGTAGAAGAAGTAACACCGCCACCACTGCCATCTGCACTGTCCAGCCTCGACCTAGCGTGCACATGTCTAGATCTGCTGGGATTACTCACGGCAGACGTGTTGCGTCGTGTGAGTGGTCTGGGCCTCTTAGCACTGGCAGAAGTAATAGTTGTCTTTTGCGATGCCTGATTATGTTCGAATTTTTTGCTACCGTTCGGACCACCAGCTTCAGAGCCACTCTCTTCGCCAACGACGGAGGTTTTCCCCACATTATTATCACCCCCACACCCAGCTCCTCCTTCAAGTAGACCAGAAGATCCTGTATTGTATCCACTCTCTGCACTGCCGTGATCCTTCAAGTTTCTTCTACTTGACGATGTGGGTGTCGTCACTCCACTGCACGACTCGGAAACCGATTCCTGTTCCTGTAGCATGGCTGACCGTAGGGAGCCTTGGCTACTAGTGATGGAATAAGAGTGTGGTCGATCTGAAACACGTCTTAGGTGTGGACTCAAAGCGAGTGTGTTGGATTTTGCTCTATATGTCAACACCTCGTTTGTAGCATCTGTGCCATCTTTGGTTGGGGATTGGCCGCCCTCTGAGTTTGCGAGGTGGGAGGGGGAAGGGGAGGGGCTCAGTCCAGGGACGTGGGTGGAGTTGGAGGTGGGTGTGGTTGACAAAAGGGGGAGTGTGTTCATTGTCCAGCGATGCTTTCCACCTCTCTGCCATTCCTGAAGAACATGACATTATGTACATGTATAATAGTTACTATATACACATGTATGTAAATTTTCATTGGATCTACATGTAAGCATTGAATTAAGAAATTTCCGTTACTAAAATTATTACACTATAATTATATGTGACTCAGTGTTTACTCTCTGTAATACCACAGTCACATACTAGCATCTCCACAGTGGTATCATGTCCACACACAGCGTATTATGTGGTTAGCCATACTGACGGACTCTCAAGAGCCTGATCTGTGCAGGATAACACCTGAACTGAAACTGTCTACCTTGGCCTGGCCTGGTCTGGTTGGTCTACACACCTGCATGCACTTTTGTACCTTAAGGCTCCCATAGAAATCTACCGGATGACTAACCAGATTTCCCAACCAATCTTAACCCTAAAGCCTGCATGGTCAAGCCCCTACTGTATACAGCACAACAATGCTGCGGCGTACTGGAGCTATCAGTATACAGGACACGTACATGTACACAGGTACCTGCATGTACATGTACATGTACATGCACGTCACTGCTGCAACATCTGTCCTTTACTATGGTGTGGTTAGTGGAAATCTTATAAGATCTAAGTGGTGGGCACGTACATGGCAGGAAACTACAATGGTATATAAGACTATGGGTGAAGGCTGAGGTCACCCTCCTACAGAATTTTGTGGGCGAGTTTGCTACTAGTAGCCAGCAAAGCAAGCAAATTTGCTGAGTAGCTCTAACCACTGAACATGATAGCGTGATAGCTGGCAATCCTGTTTACATCCACCCCCTTTTGGTTTGTTCTATTATTACAACTCATGAGGTTTAGTAAATGGGTGTGTACTGTGTACACAGTACTGAGGCAAGAATTGGTTGTAGGGATGGCCTCTGTATATTGACTGTATGACAATAGCCAGCAAATTAGTATTCCATACTGGTATCTATTGTGAGACACTAGGTCTAGCCTAGGTACATATATATCTGGCTCAAAAGTAGTATTATAAGTATAGAGAATTTCCTAATAAAAGGATGTCTAGTGCCATAACTACATGTATGCACACATATTTTATATTGGATGATGTAACACATGCAGAGTGCATGTACATTTGTTGGTAGTTGCTTAGCAACCAAAGTTTTTATAGGCAATTTGCCGGCTATGGGAAGGGGTTGGGTCATCATAAAGTAGACCAATGATGAACAGAGGTCAACTACCAATGAAATAGATGTAATTATCTGACAGTAATTGGGGTGCATTCGACCATGCATCTCATGCACCCCAATTACTGGCAGATAACTATTATGTATATGTACACTGTACACTGTACATGGTGTTATGCACAACAATAACTGATGACTTACACTTCTTTTATCCCGCAGCTTCACTGCTCCATCACCGGCGTCCTCCAGTGGAGTGTCCCCACTGCCCTCACCCCCACCATTAGTAGCAGAACCATTAGCAGCAATAGCTGTAGCTGTAGCTGTAGACCCATGGTCAGTAGCTCCCTGCACTTGTATGCTAGGGTGGCGCACAGTCGCCGGGGAATTGGAGGAGACTTCAGACGGCGTCCCGGCACTAGTGCTGTCTGAGTCAGACGGGTCGTGAGGGTAGAGGAAACTGTTGACAGTGTTGGAGCGCTTTCTCAACTCGGGCGTGGAAGTGGGAGAGTGAGAAAATGTAAAATCGTCTTCACACTCCTGAAAGGCTAACACTGGAGTCTTGTTCTTTTTTCGAAAAGATCTTCGAATGGCAGAGCTGAGTCGGTCCCGCAGAGGTGGGGTTGATGGTGGCTTACCGCCATCGAGTAAGCTGGTGGACATCACATCTCGCACTTTGATCCTCATTTCGGACTTTGACCTTGTGAGCATTCTCCTGGGGTGTTTGCCGTTGGCGAATCTATCGGCAAGACTAGGACTGTGGGGATCAAAGGTCGAATCTTCCAGGTGAGGTGTGGTACCGTTTGTTAGAGTGTTGCTACTACTCCACTTCGACAAGAACCTGCACGAGTGCATACAGCATAGATATGCTACTTTGTAATGTTAGCTATTATGCAGTAGGTGTCCAATCCTGCGAAAAGTATGCATGTTATTTGGGAACAAAAGCATGTAGGTAGGATATGCTATACGAGTGAATTTTAATTTAAGTTCTTTCACGCGAAAGGAGAGATGAGAATCTGGTATCCTAAGCCTCTTAAATTACACACAAATGGCAGTAGATAAGTTGCAAGCCATAGCTATCCACTCCTTTAGCTGTAGTGTAGCATTGAAAAGCATTCTAGTAGTCAGGTGTCTAGTGGGAAACGTTCGAGGGAGAAAATTTCTGCGGATCCATATATAGGAGGTGGGCGTGGCATAAAATTTCATGGAGAAAAGTTTCGCGACTGGCTCTCAGACCACAAAATTTGCAAAAATTAGAAAATTTTCCCACTATACGGTACATGCAAAACTGTAGACACACCTTATAGAGACCTGTAAATCTCCTCTTAGCTTATTCTTGATCTTCCCCGGTCTTGAGCCTAGCTTGTACCAGTGAGTGACAACCTTGGAACTGATATTGAAGTTGCGGAGTGGAATGGGAATGTGACCGATGAATTGATCACCGAGTCTGCCCTTTTGTCTGACTGTGAGGTGAAGGGTCGTGTCCAAGGACATCAAAGGACTGAAGGGAGGGAGAGAGAGGGAGGAGAGAAAGAGAGAGATGGTGATAATTAAATTAAGCACTTTGCTAATCAAATTATGTTAATTAAGACTAAGCACAGCTGTCTTTTACAGCACTACCATGTGAGGCATGCCGAAAGGGATTGGGTGTGTGTACTATAAGTTCTGCACTCTGCCAAAATTACGATTTCCCATTTTTACAATTAAAGTTATTGGGTAGGATCCTTTCAATTATGATAAGAGTTGGGAGGGGGGGTATAGGGGGAGGGGATCAACCGATTGTACATGTGATCATAGAAAGATTAGCTTATACACTGCATTGTAAAATTATTGATAGTGTTGATGATAAAAATAACCTGTGAATAAGAGAGATTAATACTGAAAGCCTGCTAGAGCTACTGGTTTGACGTCACTTGTAGTGGTATACGTAGTGACCACTTCCCCAAATGTAAACACAGTGCATGTACACACTGGCGTCACATGGAGTCAAACTTGGTAGGGCCACACAGGCTCGAGTTGGCCGGCAGACCTTAAATTAATTGTTTTAAAGATGATTTAGTTAAAAGTAGGGTAGGGGTAGGGTCACCTGGCTACAAAGTTGGTAGGGCCAAGGCACCACTGGACCCCCTCAAACGACTCCTTTGCATGTACACACACATGCACACACACAAACACACACCTTGCAAATCTAATTTGGTGTTCATAGGTGATTAAGGAAACTGAGGTCAACTCTATTTAAAGCCATCAACTCTATACTGAATGATTACCCAATTAACATACTCTAAATACACTATTTGTGTTTGCTTTCAGCCTTTATATCCATCCTTCATCTTCCACATGCATGTAGGAAGAGAAGAGAGTTACTGGGTGTTGTAAAAAATCGTCCCTCAATAATCATTAGCTCATATGCTGCCGTATGATTTCACTATTGAAAACTGTGCCTAACTACGTAGTTCTTCCTGTATGTATTGGAGGGTTTCACACTTTAATACTCCTGATTCATAATTATATTACTATGGGATTTGGAATGCACAATCATGCATGAAGCAAAGGACCCAATGTATGTATATTATACTTACATGTGTACGAGTACTACTTATCAGTACATGTATGTCTGAGCATAGGCGTAGGAAGATATTGAGGGTTGGAGGGGCTGAATATCCAACTGTGCGCGAAGCGCGCGCGAAAATTTTTACGACCACGCCCACTTTGTGTTAAACCACGCCCATTTTTGCACGATCGAGGATGCTATCACAAGTTTCTCGATGAAAAAATGAATTGTAAGTCGAGTAGAATAGATTTGGCAGCTATTGAGGCACATTTACTCATAATCAGGCCTGGTAAATGTTTAGAAATCTGTGTTGTAACAATACTGGGCTGGAGAATAAAGGGGGCTCTGCCTCCCTTTCTGGAATATTGGGGGGGCTGTAGCCCCCCCCCCCAGCCCCCCCCCCCCCCGGTTCCTACGCCTATGCTGAATAATCATGTACTGTAACGTATTAGCTATAGCTACTTACATTTCAGAGGTGAAATTCCATTGTGGAGTTGTGGTTCTGGGTATGAGGCTGGTAGTGAGTTTCTCCTTCTCAACTTGTACGTTCACATACAACTCACTACTAGCTGAAGGGGGAAGGAGAGAGAGAGGGGGGGAGAGAGAGAGAGAGGGAGAGGGAGAGAGAGAGAGGGAGAGAGAGAGAGAGAGAGAGAGAGAGAGAGAGAGAGAGAGAGACAGAGAGAGAGAGAGACAGAGAGAGAGAGAGAGAGGGAGAGAGAGAGAGGAATGTTAGCAACAGATGGAATGGATACAATCCACAGCCAATTAGCTGATACACATACATACACACTACCACCGTCTTATTTGAGTAATTCTAAATGTACACCCACACTCCTACATATTTAACTGTGTAACCACCATGTAATATACCTACAAGTGATAAGATTCTATATGGATTCCTCAAGGGCTTCAATAAAATACTTTGTGCAAAGAAGTTTGTCGGCTAGATGTAAGTGTCTATGAATGCTTTGAAGAATCTGAATGCCCATAATACTGTACCCTGTACATGTACTGGGTAGCATTAAATTTGGTGAAATAGCTCAGTTGGTATTGGTAAAAATTAAAATTTGGTGATTGGAATGCTTAGTGCGTGAGCATTAAGTTTAATAAATTGGTGAATTTTAATCGTGAACCTAATTTGCCAAATCGCCAAATTTACCTTATCAAATTTCCAACTGTCACCACTAGTTCTCAAGGCTTGCTAGGCTTATATTAATTAGCACTTGAAAACTTCATAAGTGCACCATGTTAGTATTCCTGAAGATTTGTACTATTTGTGACCTACAAGTAGCAACTACACAATCGCATACCACGCACGGATACAGCAAAGTGCATCTTGGATAGGTGAGATGTTACGCGAGATTGAATTGTTTGACAAACATGGGCATTCTTCACATAGCTACACACAAACAGATAAACAATACAATGTACCCAGCTGACATAGATATTATTGTACACCTCAATAATAATATACACTAGCGCTGCATGGGCATTGTGCATCAATTCAAGCATTGTGACGTTGTATGTGAACCATATTCAGCACATGTACACCATGTGCCATGGCAACCAGTCACAATACCCTAATATAGCTTGGCACACGATAAGTACAATGTCGAAAAACATGGTGCATATACAGTACAACTTGACAGTTGACCTAACCCATACTATACAATGTGTGCATGTATTACAATACAAGTCCACAATAGTCGAATAGGGTGTTTAGATGTGTTAGCTCCTTAGCAGGTTGTTGCTCTAAGTGGGCGCTCAGTCAGTCAAACAGCAAACAAAAATAGTGTAATATCAAGTACATTATACATGTATGTACATGTGGTAAGGTTTGCATGCAACATGGCGTAACAGGTGCATGTACATATAGCCCTTCTCAAAATTAAAAGATTAGTCAACAAAATCACATGCCAATATGACACATTCATAAGTACATGTATAGTAGTTCAGTTGTGTCATCGATCACCTGCTCATTGCACCAACTCTGATCATGTTGCATATTTACCACCACAAAGCTTTGGTACAGGCACTTCGCTTGCTATAGCATGCTATAATTATAGTCATTCGCCGACTAGAAAGGATTTTTATCTGCATGTGTTCACATCCATGCACTTGCCATGTGCATTTGAGTTTGCACACTTTTTACAATAATGTTCTGTGTGTTGTGACTACAAACAGCATATCCGTCCATCACTACATGTACATGTAAATGTACATGCACATGCACATGCACATGTCCATTGGTTGTCACTTCAATGCCGTATACCGGTAAATATAATACTTTGGCTCAAAACCTATGCACACGCCTACGACTAAAGCATCCAGTGATACATCACCCTATAGAGCCATTTGCTGTCTCAATGCCATACACACACACACACCCTCAAACTGCGCATGTGTGCACACAGCTAGCCAGGCCAGGCACTCATAAAGCAGCAAGAGGAAGTGTGCACAGTACATGGTGAAGTTTCTGCCCTATGGCTGCCAACCAGGGCTGGCACTATAGCTGGCTGGCTGGCTAGCTCAACACAACTGTGAAGCTATAGGACAGTATTTCTGATACATGGTCTAATTTGTAATATCTGTGTTTGGTGTTTGTCTGCGCTGCTGTGTGGGTACACATGGTGCACATTTGATCACCAACTCGGAACTACTGTACATAGATACATAGAACGTACTACATTTGTGCATGTACATACATGTAGGCATGTACCATAGAGGGATGTAGCTATAAAAGGATGGCACAAGAAAGACGTGGGAGAGAGTTGAACTAAATCTGATCAACGTGTTGCTAGGTAAAATGGGTACACTGTAGCTGTAGTGTCTTAATCTGATTCAATGGACGTGCCAATGTAGTAGAGGTATGCTAGCTAGGCTAGTCTGAGAGCCCTACACAAAACAACAGCTGTTGCTACATCTGTGAACAGCTAGGATTGAGAAATACTCAGATACAAAATCCTACAATGTAGACTTAAATCAGCTAGCCATATAAAGCACTTTTGGTGGTTGGCTCCCGCCTATCTGATGTGCAGTGTACCACTAGCCTAGAGTGATGGACTAGCTGACCAACCCAGCTTATAATATTGGGGAGGGGAGGGGTGGCACTTATATTAATTCCTGTTTGCACTTTGGATTTATCGTTTACACCAACAATTTTGACAGAATCCAACCAAATGTGCCTACATAATTGCATTATCA
Organism: Cliona cf. orientalis; assembly: GCA_963930775.1. Classification (NCBI taxonomy): domain Eukaryota; kingdom Metazoa; phylum Porifera; class Demospongiae; order Clionaida; family Clionaidae; genus Cliona; species Cliona cf. orientalis. The sequence continues at coordinate 2,004,198 of OZ005696.1, forward strand.
TGGAGGTGTGCTGTCTGAGATGGCATTTGGTTGTCAAGCAGAACATCTTGAGCTAGCCATAGTTGCATAATACAATACACATCAGTCAGACTGAGTACCTTAGGCAAGTCTAAGTAGTCAGGTTATCATTACAGCAGACAGTCCATTGATATGGTTCATTGGATCACCCACTGCCATGGTATTGTGACTGCTTGCCTGCTGCCCTCCCTCCCACCCCTTTTAGCTAAGGCTAGGCTTTTGGGATCCAATGTCAGCCAGACTATTGTTGTCTCTTGAAACTGACATTGGATCACTGTGGAGTCAACTGAACCAATTATATACTTAAACTGTTTATCTCAGAATTCAATCCCTAAATACTTACCTAGTATATCATAACATTTAATGTATGTGTATACAAGAATATAAGCACACACTGTGTATAGGAATTGACCATAATATTATTATAAGACGTAAGGATATAAATAATACCCCTGACGATAGAATGTTTGTTATAGTGTTTCTGCTCCAATGATCTTGTGGTATCAAAACACCATCAAAAGCCCTGCCAGCTATCACTAGATAGTGATACCATATACACACTCTCTCGAGGGGGTGACATCCCCCGTGGGTCGGGTGTGGGGTGGACAATACTAATACTATAATGCTATACCGGATAATTATGCTCAGCATTCCAATACAGATACACTGCTCGAGTGCTATCAAGAGAAAGAGAAGACGGTATTGTATTCAGGCTGGGATGATGGTTTAGGCATTGTGCGTTGTGCGCTTATGGGATGTATTTTACAACAAAATCCCAAAGAGGAGTTGGCGTATTAGCACGAATGTGCAAACAGGCCTAGACAATTAATAGACGTGTGTGTGTGTTGTTTCAGGCAGCTAGCTATAGTCACGATAAACATGTAGTGCTAGCTTCTTCCCTCTCCACCCTGTCTAACGAACATAAATCAACAGACATACAACGTACATACAGTTGTCACACACCATTCTACTCTGCTTCAGTGATACACAATTATCAAAATTTAATTGTGTGTTCACTCAAGATCTTGCAGTGTCTAAATTGATACTGGACTAGTCTCGTCCCCAAGCCACTCCTAGACTATACACAGAAAATGGGCATTGAAACTTTGTGGACAAGGCTGTGTATCCAGTGGTGTCGCCAGGGTAGTGCATGTGGGTTAATTTGCACTAAATCCATGCACCTGTGCACCCATCCTATGCATGTGTCGTTTTATTGTTTACCTATAGTCATGTATATATCACTATATATGTAGACTGTCTACATGGAATAATACCTAGCTAGGTTATTACAGCTATATACTATGGTACACTTCGCTAGCTTTATGCATCCACCTGTGTAGTCACTTTCGATAACTTGCACCCAGTCAAACAATTGTCTAGGGACGCCATTGTGTGTATCCACTAACCACTAAAGATTAAAGAGCTTTTTGTGATAATTATGTAGCATGATCATAGTCTAGATGTAGCTTATTTTATGTATGAAGTAATGTACTGATACACGTACATTGTATGCTCAACTAGAAAGTACATGTGTAAGTTGGATACTGTCATGATAGAAGTTTGATCTTGTTTTATACAACCATCTATCTATACTCAGAGTGGTCCTTTTTGTCACACATGGTACTAATTATCGTCCACTGTTATGGAGGAAGACAGTGGTTAATCTTAAGGGAAGTGGAGAGATGTTCACTGGTGAACTCAATTCAGCAAAGATTAAGGTAAACACTGGGAGGAAACAGCTTAAGGATGCAGCATAATAATAGTACCCAAAATAATTTAATTGAACATACACACAGGCTGTTAGAATCAAAGGTCGATCAACATGCATGGATGATCCTTCATCAAAGAGCTATTTGCAGGCCATAAAACCAATATTATGTAGTAGTCTAAGATGCCTTCAAAGTTGTATGACGCAAATATAGACACCTAAACTGATTATTAGCTGAATCCTCACACCTTAAATGAACGCTCAAGGGATTCTATATGGGGTTACCGAGTTGCCTAGGTTGCCGTGGAAACCTTTGATCATCACCTGACCTAGAGCTCCTATATATTGATCCAGTCTGAGAACTCAATAGCAGCTCACAATCAAAAGACACCACACTTCCCATTCATGGACACACAGAGCAAATAGTTTCAACACTATGTTTCCATAACTGTCAGTTTCAGTGAATTTTTTTGAGTTTACATAATATTACCACAGTACTGCTTTTTTTAGCGAGCATATTATGTTAAGGTATAGTGATCAACAGTCCATGAATGACTACACAGGGGACACGCAGAAACCGGCTACTTGGTATTTCAAGCATGTTCTGTTTACTATAAGGTGATAGAATAGGGGATTCTTTTTAGACTAGTGTTTCAGTGTCTTTGAGGGGGAGAGAGAGAGAGAGAGAGAGAGAGAGAGAGAGAGAGAGAGAGAGAGAGAGAGAGAGAGAGAGAGAGAGAGAGAGAGAGAGAGAGAGAGAGAGAGAGAGAGAGAGAGAGAGAGAGAGAGAGAGAGAGAGAGAGAGAGAGAGAGAGAGAGAGAGAGAGAGAGAGAGAGAGAGAGAGAGAGAGAGAGAGACGGAGTGAGAGAGAGAGAGAGATTAAATTTGTTGTCATAATTATGAACAACAACCTTGGCTAGACCTTATTTGGAGTTCTCCGCCAGCCAGGGCTATCACAGCTGATAGTGGCAACACGTAACACACGCAGAATTCACAATACTAGCTACCATGTAGCGAGCACAAAATATATGAATGGTGATTAATTCATATTGTATCAGATCACTGTAGTTGCCAATGCGGGTACATTCTAATGCATTATGGCTAATTAGAAGCGACAGCCCTAGCCTAGCGCCTGTGAAGGAAACACTATGCATCACAAACACTGCAATTAGCAATAGTAATCACAGGATACATCATTGTGCACAGCATGTGATGCTGTTATTGTTCCGATCGGATTAAGATAATCATATACAAAATACATATTATAAGTTACGAGAATCTGCTGATATGCAATGATGGGAAGCCATCATGCATAAGAACAGTGTTATATAAACGGTACGATGTCAATTACAAAATGCTGACTATAGCTATGATAGGTAATAAGATCCAAGGGAGTGCCTACAGACTGAACAGCAGCTATGTCATGTATGCTATGATATTATAATAAGTTTATAGGAGTGGCATGATTTGAAAAGCACACTGTTCGGTCCATGGTATCTCATGCCTGGAGCTACTCCCTATGTATACATGTATATCTAACCACTGTGCTTTGGGCTAGATTATCACCCATTGAGAGGAGCTTGATGCGACGCTAGGGGAAATGGGGCCGTACACACAGGGTTCTTTCCTCCACGACAGTTGGAGAGGTAGTTATTGAAATATCACAGGGTCTGGTTAGTATCATGTGATAGCAGCTGACAAATGATATCTTGTCAAACTGTTTCGTGTTTGGTGTTTGCCTGTGTGCTGCTTTACTTACACACACATAATATTATATTATATGCATACACGACGCGGAACATAAAAAGACAAAGATATAGGCCTAGGTGGGTACGTACCGGGAGCTTATGAGCGGCACAAAGTTATGCACACACACACACACCAACACTATGCTCACATACACACATCTGACACTATGCTCACACAAACCGTACACACACTCGCCCCACTGAGCCACCTATAAACCCAATATATACAAAACCAGGCCGAGTGGACTCATTTGAATGACTGACCGCCACCCAGCCACACAACAGAAACAGCTGAGCCCGTGAGTAGACAGTTTACCAGCATACAATGAATACCAACCACCGCAGCGCGACTAATTGGTTCTAGTTGGCATGAATATCTTCGCGACTAGTTTCTCTTTACTCACCATTCTTGTTCTTCAGGAGCAACTCTCTCGCTTGGTGGACTGTAGAAGGGAGGAAGAGAGAGAGATACGATTGTAACGACTCGAGTCCAGCTCTACCTCTAGCTCTCGCACGTTTGCAGCTCGCGCTTTGTGGTTGCACAACTCCCCCACGACAGGTTTGCAAAGGAATGCAAACAATGCGCGTATTTGCCCACAATTTACTGCGCATGCGCGATTCGCGGGGTTTCGCCGAGCTTGTCGTGAACTTTGACCCGAGTGCTAGCGCCGCGCCTTCGTAGGCTTCGATCGCGATCGATAGCCATATCCGCAATGTGGAATGCGGATGTATTATCATGTACATAGCAATTAGCTGTCGATTGATCAAGCAAACAGCCATAACCTAGTGCAATATCTCAAGCGTGCTATAAGCTTGACACATAAACACAGAAAAATAGAAGCATAAGAGAAGCATGCGAAACTCTTATCCTTCTATGCTATTATTCAACTATGATTCAACACACACTACTCACTCTTCACTGACATGCAAAAATCAATGCTTACTTGTAATCTCAACATGTGATGGTATCCAGTCCGCAGTAGGCCTGTCATTCATGACTTGCAGTAGAATTTCTATCTCCCACGAGACTTTGACTCTTTAGAACCGTAGCAACAAAACGTTTATAGTATACACTAGCATAGACAGAGTGGGACAACGTGCCCGCACGCACTCTGACAGGAGTAGAAGACAATGAGCATTGAATAAGCTAATGCGCTATATGCACATCAAGTGCTAACTACTCTTGACTAAAATTGCTAATAGACTTGTAGGACGCTGTAATCTATTGCTAATCTGACTCGCTTCTAAGCTTTTAATATCTCTAACAATACGTGCGCTTCAAAATTTCTGAGGTCACGGTGATACTAGAGCGAAGCCACACGAGCCACGGGACCACTCTGCTAGTATACATATACTGTGTGAAGCCAAATAGGGCGTGTAAATAGCGTACATGCGCCTTGTTTACATGATCACTCTATATGGCAAGTCAGAAGATCCGCAAGAATTTGTAAATCCAAAAGGATTTTGCAAAAACTGTGCAGTTCTATCAGTATTGCCGAGGACTATAATTATTATGATAAACAGAATATTAATGACACTACTTTGCAATGCCAGGTGCATAAACACATGCATGCACAGTAAACCCCGGCGTTGCTGAACAAACTACCGAAAGAGTCTCAGTAGATATGCATGCAATTTCAATGAACGGATGATGGGTTGGAAAACTTGGCTGCTTCAACTCGATTAGGTATATGCATGGCCAAAGCTTGCAAACATTCCGATGACTTTGGAATGACAGGGTACATCAAATGGTATACTGATGTGTGCATGTACTTGACTCCCAAAATTTAACATGCACTATGATGAAAATTGTTCACTATCATCAACTAAACTTAGTGGATTATTTTCTCGCAAAGACAGTAGCTACGTAGCTGAAAATAACCAGAGGCCAGGCCAGTACCTATCATGATAGAATGAGTATCCAATTTTTTTGTGTAAACTATTCACCTTTCGGAATTCCATTGTTCCGTCTATTGTAATCTCTCGTTTGTGTAATTCTAATATGTCTCCAGTTTTTATTACATGCAAGAACCATATTTTGCAGCTGCCCTTTTGCAAGAAAAAGGGGCCCATTTGCATATTCTGCTACTATAAAAGATAATCATGTCTGTACTTAGAATTGCAGATCTGATGTTGGTAAAGGTCGTCAGAAATGATGCTTGATTGACGATCTTTACCAAGAGAATTGTGCCTACTGCTGCGCTGATGTCCGCACTGACTATTGGGTCTCAGCTGGGATGCTTGGTCAGACTGAATTGTGAGTTTATCTACTCTATCTGTAGAATGACAAAGTACTTATTGCCGTAATTAATTTCAGTAGTCTATACTGCTGTTCTACAAATAATTTATCATGTGATACATGCATGGCCCTGAGCTGTACGTCAGCCTGTATACAGGCAGTTGGTAATCATATGTTTCTGAACTTGGAAGACTAGCTATTATATTTCTTCTGAATTCAGCACATCTTGATTATTCCATACCCTCAGACCCTCAGTTGAATTTTGAAGTTCGGCAAAGGTCATTGAGGTTAATTAATTATTTAATTTGTAACAAAAATATGCAATGATTATTAGGAGTACAATTACATCATAATTATGTCTGCATGCCTGTAATTCAGTATGGTTTGTGTGAACTTGAGTTTCAAAAGTTTGTGTGAGCTACTTAAAGTTAGAATACTGAGAAAACGAGTTAAGAAACAGTAGCATCAAGTCATGGATGAACTGATACTGCTCCTGTATTCAAAGACAATGGTAAGTATAAATTGTAACCTTTAATAATATCATAATGTACTTTATATGTGCATTCTCTAGCTAATGAGTATACTTTTAATATTTTTTTAATCACTTACCACTGTCTGTACCATCCCTGGTTTCTGAATGCGAAGTGCCTTGACTGCCTGAAAGACATCAACAATGCTCTCTGTCTTGCAACACTCGATGCAATTCAGCAAGGCACAGAACACCCCACATCTGCTGATGGTGTCACTGAAAATAATAAGAAATTAAACAATATTTGACTGGAGCATCTAGTCAATAATGTTATAACGATTCTAATTTCAAGCTGTTTAGAATGCACTGCAGCTTCAAATTTATTGTGAACACTTTCAGTGTGTCCTTCTGGGGTGTATCAGTGGATGTGTGCATGCTGATAAAGTATTACTCAGAGGATAAAAAGGGTTGGGACATGTACAGGAGATGGTTGCCCCTCCACTTATTAAGAAAGGAGGGGCATAATCTCCCATATACTTCAATCTTTGCTTGGAATGTGGGTTGGGTATTTTAGAGCGCCTCAGAATGCACCTCACCTATCTCAAACATTCAGGCCACAAGCAGGTGTCACTGACCTAGGTCGCAGCTATATATCTGGTGTGCCCCATCACTACTTCAATGCCTCTAAGCATCCTACCCTTCTGATATTAGTCTAATCCACTTACAGTCCGTGAACGACAATTGGTTTGTTTCCCGTCCTCCTCTGAATAAGAAAAACTTCATCGATGATGTTCATGATGGCCTGTGGATTTTCACAGAGACCCTCTTCTGTCCAATTAGTCATGTGGAACTGTGTTATCCTTCTCATATGTTCATTCTGGTATGGAAAACAGTAGCTTTTTTTAACCAGAAACCAAATAGATTGATCTTTACCTTATGATCAGTGACACCAAATGTTCGCATCATGTAGCCATCATGTCTCTTGCTTTCCAAAGTAAAGACAGAGAAGCCTCCGTGTTTAACACCATCGATTCTTGTATTGGCCTTGACTTTTGGCCAGTACTGATAGCAAATATCCTGAAAATTCATAATTGGTCAATGCTCGTTACTAGGGGGATAAAATTATGCATGCAATAATAATTATGCAATTGCAATGCACCTTTCCCTTTTCCTTGGTATCTGACAACATGACTATAACTGCACACTCTCTCTCAAAGAGCATTTTCCAGAAATCTTCAGTTGTGTTTGCCATTGGGGCTTGGGCAACAATGATACCACGTCTTTGCTTGTATGCCTTAATTATTTGTAATTGAAATAAATATGAATCACTTAATAAGGTACAAATTTGTCAAATCAGTCATAGAAATCTAGCTTGCTTACATTAACAAAAGAAGCATTGATGTAGGTTGTTTCAATGGTTTGAGCTCTAAGAATAACTCTCCATTTGTCAGCTGTAGAAAATGAAAGCTAATAATTATTGTTTCTTTCCTCAGTATTATTATGCTAGCACTTACGTGGAAGGTAGTTGCTATTTCTGTTTTTATTTGGACATCTAATAGCTGTCGCTCGCTCAATGTGCTTCTGATTTGGTGATATTTGCTCCAGCACCTATCAAAAAGTTTAATGGAATTTCCCAGCTGCTTAGTCTTTGCACTCTCACAGTATCATACACGTGCAGCTGGTTTGGCTCGAGTCCATGGAAACATGTCCCCCACCCACAGACTGTCCCTGCTATTTAGACTTCCAGGCAGCCACACAATTACGAAATTCTCGAGTCTACACTTCCCTTTATAGTATTATGCATTCTCTCTTATTGGATCCATGGACCATATAATTATAATTAGACAATATTGGGATCACCTTGAACTGTGTCTCATATCCATTTTGTCCCGTCTGAATTTCTGTTTGAAACAGTCTCTCCATTGCCCGCTTCATCTCTCCGGCTGGGATCTTAGTGTCTCCACAGATCAGCCACTCCAGCACAGCATCATGGATGAACGCATACTGGTCCTAGAATTTGCCATAAGAGAATGTATTGCACAGAAATATGCCACAAGTATATATTTAATTTAATAGTGCTAGCTGAAGCATAATAATACTGTACCTATAGCTGGTATTGATACCTGCTAGCCACCAAGCTAGGTAACTGTACGTAGTTATGTAGCTAATAATTTAGTGTTGTCATTTCTTACTGGTGATTGAACCATCTTCATCCTCTCAGTCCTCATTTTGGTCACAATTGCTGGAATATTGACAGTCCCCTCTCTAGCGGCTTGAGCAAGAGCAATATCGATGCTTATCAGTGTTCCTGTTCTTCCCACTCCAGCACTGCATAGTCAATACAGTGGTTTTTAATCAACAAGATTACATAAGTAAAAAATTTAATTTTTAATATTCTATTCCGTATAATAATGGAGATAAAAATTTTAATGGTTATGGCTTTAATTATAAACCTGCAGTGCACAAGTAGTGGTCCTCTCTTTGGTTTATGAAGTGTCTTGATCCTTCGTAGGTACTGGAGTAAAGGTCCAGCATACTCAGGCACTCCATGGTCGGGCCAGGTAGTGAAGTGAAACTGAGTAACCTTGCGCAAATTGGGACCCCCTCCTGGTTTTGATGCCTGCATGACATCAATAATCAAATTTTCTACACATATTAACGACTGTTATGAAATTGAAGGTGCATGTGGAAAGTGCCACATGTAGATTTTCTTAGTCCTTTATAAATTAATTAATGGCTTAATAAGTTAATACATACCACAATGTGCATTGTCCGGATTATGTAATCGGCAAACACTTGCTCTTCGATGAGGTTGATCATGAATGGGCCATATTCCTCGCTGCCTGACTCGGGCCAGTACCTTTCACACTTCCTCTGCCGTCCCTCCATCAGGTTGGTGAGCATGACAATATTCCTCACCTTCTCCTGCCACACTAGCCTCCAAAAGTCAGTAATGGTGCCATGGACTGGAGCTAAACCAATGGTATAGTATGCATGAAAATCCAATGTCAGTGTTTAATCTACCGTGCACGTATATACCAATCCTCAAAACCTAAGGGGCAGCCTTCCCATTGCTTGCTCAGGCAAACCTAATCCAGTAAAAGACAGAACCACTTTGATAGGTGTCTATCCTTGATGAATGGGGGTGGTAGAAAAATACATAACGGTTGGTTAACTCACCTTGCACGGCAACGTATTTTCTTGGTTGGAGGTATCCCTATTGTGATCAGAGTATCATGATTGTTAATGTTATCGTATGTGTATACTGTCACATGTTAATATCTTACATCAATGTAGGATGCATTGATGTAGTCATGATGACAATTCATATAGCCAGGGATGGGTTCTAGTATGACCCTGTTGTCATCATCTGTGCAAGGCAATTATAGATCTTGAGTGTCACGTACTAGCAAAGCTAATCAGAATGTGTTAGCTTACAGCACATGATGTTTCTGAATCGATTCCGACTTCTATTTCCTGAAGTTCTTCCAACAATCGCTCTTCGATCTTCCTCCCCACTGGGCAGCAGCTATACATGATGATGATGATGGATGCATGAATTGTTTAATAGTAACCAAAATGTTAGCCGATAAACCAGTGGTGCATGGCTATGCTGTTTCACAGTGTTCCAAGACTCACAAAACCTTACCTGATATTCTTCAATGAAGCCAGTGTTGCCGAGGGCATGGTAGGCTGACACATGTTCTCCAAACTTGTCCTTCTTGATTGGAATACTGGTCACTGCTGATCTACTCTTCTTCTCTTCCACAGGCTGCTTCTCCTTCACAAACACCTTCAGATTTGTACAACCCTCTACACTCCCAACCGAGTTGCTGACGATAAAGTCGTAGATGCCAGCATGCTTTCCCTCAGCTGATGCAATGAAAATGGAGCCGTTATTGCAGTGCTCCCGGCCATCCTGTGACTCCACTTGCATTCTCTTTCCATCAAAAAACCAAGTGACAGTTGGGCGAGGGATTCCGGTAAACGATATCCTAAGGTTGACCTCTTGACCTTCACGCACAGTTATGTTCTTCATGTACTCCTTGAGTCTGGGCTCAGTGGCTGGAAAATGTATAATACCATTCTTACCATAACTATTAGTGATTGTTTCTTTGTTAACTTTAAAAAAGAACAGCTACCCGAGTGCCTCTTTCAAATATCGAGCTCTAATTTTAGATTTGAGGACTTCTTTGCCAGCTGTATTGTGTCTTGTATAGCTAGGATGTTTACGACGGTACTATATTCGCTCAGTGACACTCATATTGAGAATGTCAGTTCTGCACATGTGGCTCTGTGGCGATATTTGGTCTGCAAGAACATCTGCTAATGGCTACTGTAATACAGTTTATCTAAACAGTTCACTGTATAGTTTGTGTTTGTCATGTGCTGGGTAGCTATCTCCAGTCACAGACAGATCGAGCTTGAGAATTCCAGCTTGACCAAGCCTGTTGCACTATTTGGACTATCTGTCCTAGCTGGCATTACCAGTAAGCTATGACCTGAAATTTTGCTTATAAACAAATGTGAGTAGTGTACATGAGAAATGCATGAAAGGCCTTTGTTCTCGATATGGCGGATACTATAGCAAGCATCACAGTACCTGACAGTTTATAGTACTGAGTCTGTTTTTTGCCACGTGAGGCTTTCTACTCAGCATGATTCCTTCTAATCGCCTGTCAAGGCTTCATCCAGGAGTGTATTTGGGTGGCCCATATGCTCCTTCATGCTTCATCATACATCAATTTTCCTGGAAATTCTAATGTAGCCATGAGTGTACTCACGTTTAATTTCATCATAGATCTTCTCTAGTGACTGCGGAGTTGAGCCCAGTAGTTGACTATCTCGATAAATCGCTGGAAATGTTTTGTTCAATGCATCCATGGAACTCACTCTTGCCTGCTTCTTCCATATTGCTCGGTGTTTCCTATTGATAATACACTGATAAGTGCATGTAGAAACATTCCCTGCCAGTGGCATTGTAGTTAAATTATATGGAAATGGCTTTAGATGTTCTGGGTGTTAATTGCAACTCATTCAGCCACACAGTATTTCTTACCAGAGCATCCAAACAACGGGAATAGCTGCTAAGGTGACAATCACTACTATGACAGCCAGTAGAGCAGAGACGATTACTGCAGCTTTTGAACCTGGATTCACTTCTGCACGATAGAGAGAAAATCATGCACAGTGCATGTAATAGAATTATTGGAATATTATGGGCTGGGTGACTTGACTGGACTTACTGGCTGCAACCTCTGTTGGAGTAGTGTTGTGATTTATGTTAATAGGTTCTTTTTCCGCTTCTGACACAGTATCTCTCGACGTTGTTGTGATTTCATCATTATGAATTGTTACCTTTGGTGTGGAGGTACTGACTGATCCTTTTGATGGTTGATCTGCATTCATAGATGGGCCATTATGGTAAGGTTGGCTAATAGGCCAGGAAAGGTTAATGCATTAACCCCTTCATTCATGCACAGACTATACAGATATTCCGGGTCCATATATGTCTACAATTCAGTCATATCTCAGAGTCCCCACCTAATTGTACAATAATGTTTAAACTTTAAGGCTACCTGTAATTGGATTTGAAGGTTTTTGTGTCGAAGGTGTTGTGGTAGTCACTGTAGAATGTGTTTCTGCAATAATCTCTGGGAGTTTGATAGCTGTCACTGGAGGCTGAGAGGTGGTGATAGGTGGAGGTGGTGATGGTGTGGTGGTGGGTGGAGCCGTGTTGGGGGGAGGCATTGTAGTTGGTGGAGGGGGAGGGGGATCTGTGGGGAAATCAATAGTGTAAGAACAACTCTAACATTGCAAGCACATCATGTACTTCCTGTGGCCATGTATAGACCAATATATGGCCACAGCTGCAGCTACCTCACATTAATGATTACATGAATCCAAGGTAGCAAGAATGGACTTAATTACTTGCTAAGAAATTCATAGTATAGCTCGATAAATTTTTTTTACTGATCTTTAAACCGTACGCGTATTCACCTGAAATGAATGGCAAAGGCGTAGCTCTGAATGTGGCACTGAAAGGGCCTTGGCCATCAGCATTCCTTGCTGCAACCCTGAACCGATACTCCTCTCCAATTTGTAGAATCCCTAAGCCGTTGTTAGCATTGGAAATTTCACTGAAGATGCGGGTGTCTTTGGTTGTGACAGTTCTAACTTCGGTGGTGTTTATTCTCCCATAGTTTACGCGATAGTCTGTGATTGGTGAATTTTGCTGCAGACAAATCACAGGCTCCCACCCCATCTCAATACGGTAAGGATCAGTGCGAATTTGTCTTGCAAAGACACTGCGAGGTGGAGCTGATGGTGGAGAACCAGGATTACCTAATTAATTAATGATAGTATTTAATTTATTTCTGAATTATAGTTTGATCAGGTATCTGTCACAGCTATTGAGTATTGGAGAGTTAGAATGTAGTCTCTATCTGAATTTATTTTGAAGTTATAGCGTTCATTTTACCTCCAATGTAAATGGTAAGCGTTGAAGATAATCTTCCAACATTATGTCCAGATGCTCGCACTCTCACTCGGATATTTTGATTGCATGGTAGATCTGGTATGGAGGCCTCCGTGGACAGTGTAGAGCTCAGACAGTATTCGCTGATTCCACCACTTGGAAAATCCACACAGACCCTCTCCCAGCAGGCTGGATGGATGAGTTTCCACTGTACAACTAGTCGGTGTGTTCCAGTCTCGTCCCTCACTTCGGCTGTTATATCGTTTGAGAAGACCTGCTCAATTAGCAAGTGATTTAGTAGGTCATCTATTGTGCATGCATGATCAAGTGCAAGTGCAAGTAATAACATAATAGTAATATGTGCAACTTCATAGTAGTTTTGTTTGCTAGCTAGTGTATAGCTTACCCGAGTTAAGAGTGCATTGAGATTTAGCTGTGGATGCAATGATGAGAATAGTCAAAAGAGAGGAAACCTTGACCTTGAGATCCATATCAGATATCCTTCTTCACTTATAGATGATGGCACTAGGTAGATCTAGCAACCTACATGTAGCTAGGCTAGCCAAGTCTAACTGTCACAATCAATACCCAAACTCCACAATTTGCTTATTGTAGCTATATCTGTTGATCTGAGATGTTGAGGACAAAGGCCTGCTGTCTAAAGTCCCTCAACACCCACTCACGAGATTATAGTATAGACCTGACATGTGCCACAACCCTCACAAATGAGTCAAAACAAAATGATTCATAAGTATGCAAGATATGCATGGTAATATAACTATCTATAGGAAGTTCTGTGAAGTTAGGCTTCATGTAGCTGCTGGTCGGAGCAAAACGATTTACATCACTTGTTTCTTGTCATGGTTGTGATGACATCATACGTGTCTGATAACTCCATATTTTCGTTAGAATGGTCGGCTGTGAATCGCAATTCTGGGTAGTCGTATTGTACGCTGATTTGTCTCGAGCTAGAGACGGGATTTCTGGTTTGAATTTGTGCATTAGTTCCCCCTATAATATCTTGCATTCTATTGTATGCACAGTTTGGTGTGCAAGTTAGTGATTCAGAAGAACATCTTGAAGTATCCACTTGGGTTGGTATTCTTGCATTGAGCAGGAGTCTGGCTTCACTGTGTATGCTAGGTGAGCTGTAATGGGGACTTGATGCCTGTGAACTGGAATGGCTTCTGTGGGGGAGTTGATTCTCACTCCCAGACATGTATAAGTGTGGACTTTGACCTATACTGATGGAAGCAGAACCTGTATTCATTGATGAATGGTTCTCTATGGATCCAGTATTGGGTGGATATGTTCCTTGTTCTTTTGATCTGTTTCTGTGCTTCAATATTAGGCTGAAATTAAAAATGTGTAAAAGTCAATTACAATGTATTGCTTGTTATTAGCTAGTGTGTACTCACCATGTGACTAATAATATGACAATGGTAATGAAGAGGAGTACAGAGACAAGACACAAAATTAAAATTCCCACCAATTGACCAGCATCCAGGGTGAAAATCTAAGAAATTTTATACCAAAAATCTCATCATAAAAACTTTAATATGTATACACGCATCCTTTTCAACAGGATCCTTACTGAAGGTGTTGTGGTAGTCACTTTAGGATGCGTTTCTGCAATAATCTCTGGGAGTTTGATGGTTGTCGCTGGAAGCTGAGAGGTGGTGATAGGTGGAGGTGGTGATGGTGTGGTGGTGGGTGGAGCCGTGCTGGGGGGAGGCATTGTAGTTGGTGGAGGGGGAGGGGGATCTGTAGGGAAATCAATGGTGAAAGTACAACACTAACATTGCAGCGAGCATATCATATACATGTACTTCCTGTGGCCATGTATAGACCAACGTGGCCACAGCTGCAGCTACCTCATAATGATTACGTGAATCCAAGGTAGCAAGGATGGACTTAATTACTTGCTAAGAAATTGATAGTGTAGCTCGATAAAATTTTTTACTGATCTTTAAACCGTACGCATATTCACCTGAAATGAATGGCAAAGGCATAGCTCTGAATGTGGCACTGAAAGGGCCTTGGCCATCAGCATTCCTTGCTGCAACCCTGAACCAATACTCCTCTCCAATTTGTAGAATCCCTAAGCCGTTGTTAGCATTGGAAATTTCACTGAAGATGCGGGTGTCTTTGGTTGTGACAGTTCTAACTTCGGTGGTGTTTATTCTCCCATAGTGTACACGATAGTCTGTGATTGGTGAATTTTGCTGCAGACAAGTCACAGGCTCCCACCCCATCTCAATACGGTAAGGATCAGTGCGAATTTGTCTTGCAAAGACATTGTGAGGTGGAGCTGATGGTGGAGAACCAGGATTACCTAATTAATTAATAATAGTATTTAATTTATTTCTGAATCATAGTTTGATCACAGCTATTGAGTGTTGGAGAGTTAGAATGCAATCTCTATTTGGAAGTTATAGCGTTCATTTTACCTCCAATGTAAATGGTAAGTGTTGAAGAAATTCTTCTAACATTGTGTCCAGATGCTCGCACTCTCACTTGGATATTTCGATTGCATGGTAGATCTGGTATGGAGGCCTCCGTGGATAGTGTAGAGCTCAGACAGTATTCGCTGATTCCACCACTTGGAAAATCCACACAGACTCTCTCCCAGCAGGCTGGATGGATGAGTTTCCACTGTACAACTAGTCGGTGTGTTCCAGTCTCGTCCCTCACTTCGGCTGTTATATCATTTGAGAAGACCTGCTCAATTAGCAAGTGATCCAGTAGGTCATCTATTGTGCATGCATGATCAAGTGCAAGTGCAAGTAATAATATAATAGTAATATGTGCAACTTCATAGTAGTTTTGTTTGCTAGCTAGTGTATAGCTTACCCGAGTTAAGAGTGCATTGAGATTTAGCTGTGGATGCAATGATGAGAATAGTCAAAAGAGAGGAAACCTTGACCTTGAGATCCATGTCAGATATCCTTCTTCTCTTAGGTATATTATAGATGATGGCACTAGGTAGATCTAGCAACCTACATGTAGCTAGGCTAGCCAAGTCTAACTATCACAATCAATACCCAAACTCCACAATTTGCTTATTGTAGCTATATCTGTTGATCTGAGATGCTCAGGACGAAGGCCTGCTGTCTAAAGTCCCTCAACACCCACTCACGAGATTATAGTATAGACCTGACATGTGCCACAACCCTCACAAATGAGTCAAAACAAAATGATTCACAAATATGCAAGAAATGTATGGTAATATAACTATCTATAGGAAGTTCTGTGAAGTTAGGCTTCATGTACTAGCTGCTGGTCGGAGCAAAACGATTACATCACTTGTTTCTTGTCATGGTTGTGATGACATCATACGTGTCTGATAACTCCATATTTTCGTTAGAATGGTCGGCTGTGAATCGCAATTCTGGGTAGTCGTATTGTACGCTGATTTGTCTCGAGCTAGAGACAGGATTTCTGGTTTGAATTTGTGCATTAGTTCCCCCTATAATATCTTGCATTCTATTGTATGCACAGTTTGGTGTGCAAGTTAGTGATTCAGAAGAATATCTTGAAGTATCCACTTGGGTTGGTGTTCTTGCATTGAGCAGGAGTCTGGCTTCACTGTGTATGCTAGGTGAGCTGTAATGGGGACTTGATGCCTGTGAACTGGAATGGCTTCTGTGGGGGAGTTGATTCTCACTCCCAGACATGGATAAGTGTGGACTTTGACCTTCAATTGATGTGTTGATGGAATCAGAACCTAAGTTCATTGATGAATGGTTCACTGTGGATCCAGTATTGGGTGGATATGTTTGAGAAACTCCTTGTTCTTTTAATCTGTTTCTGTGCTTCAATATTAGGCTGAAATTAAAAATGTGTAAAGTACAATGTATTACTTGTTATTAGCTAGTGTGTACTCACCATGTGACTAATATAATAATGGCAATGAGGAGAAGTATAGAGACAAGACACAAAATCACAATTCCTACCAATTGACCAGCATCCAGGGTGAAAATCTAAAAAAAAATTTCACCAAAAATCTCACCGTGAAAACTTTAATATGTATACACGCATCCCTTACTGAATTATTGGTTCCTGGGCGATCGATTTGGAATGCGAATCCATTGGCCGTCCTGATTCCATTCATCCATCCCTCAGCCATTTCCACCAGTGTGCTCGCAGTGATACTCCCATTGCTATTCGAATAGACTATATCAATAGACATCACTACAGTATTGCTCCCATCCGAAGAGCAGGTTAGAGAGGAATTTATGAAATTGTCGCTGCTAATGTCTCCGTCACCAGCACTTGAGAGAGAAAACTCCAATTCCATGCGTAGCATGTTGAGCAAAGATGGTTTTACATCTTCATTTAAATCATGCTATAAATAAAAGAGAGAGGAAGAATAATATTATATTAGAATGAAGGAGACAAAAGTTATGCATTCTTACACAACTAATATCATTGAGTGATTGTAGCTGCATACTGAATTGAGCTGTGGAATCAGAGATAAAAGTTAATATGAACGTGGTATGCAGTAGCTATTGACATATGAAAATTTGTATGGATACATACCTCTTTCTGCTATGTGGACACTCTCTTCTGTCTTATCCTGGCTGCTAAAGGCTTCACATTGATACGTTCCAAAGTAGGACTCTTGAGGAAATGTATTGTTGATACTGGCCGTATCAAAGGTCACTGTCCCATTTTTATGCGTGACTGCAAGCTCTCTGCTTCCCTTCACCCATCTCAGCTGATCTAAGAGCTCTATACTTACATTCTCCACCACGGAACAAGTGAGAATCGGCAGTGATTCTGCACCACCTGTTGAAAGTATTTGTTGTGTTGCTGTGGCAACCACTGGAGGTGCACCTTTTGGAGTAAAATGATGTCAAAATTAATTAAATCATTAGTGCCGACCATATAAATCTTAATGCCTACCATAATGGTGAAGCATTAGTGTGGCTGATCCAACAAGTAAGGTAGACAGTTTCAAGCCATCATACGAGTCTATGAATTCTAGATAGTTGGAGCAATTTGGTGAAAACCCTAGACTGACATCGTTTAGTTTGAGGAATAGCTGTAGTTCATACAGTCCTTCATCATCAGATACTGGGGAGGGTAGCTCTAATGTCACTTGAGCTGCTCTTTCTTCCGTCTTGAGAATGAAATTTTTATAAACATCCCTCGGACGCTTAAGATCCGTATGTATGTATGGATTCAACTTTTCACCGTTATAAAACGCTTTTAATTCAAGTGCAAGCTTATGTGAATTTCGGCGAAAATCAACTTCTCCAATTGGATTCAGCGGTATGTTCACATTGACCTTCAGTGGCACTCCACTTGTGTAGTGCACTCTTGTGATCTGATTGATACTAATAGACTTCATGGGTGAAGATAGTCCTGCATATAATTTAAAAACGTTAATTAAATTTAATTGTCTTAAAGTGCTATATGTTACCTTACCTCCATTGATTGCCTGAAACTCCACTGGCTGAAAGATGGCATAGTTCCTCAAAGCTTGGAGAACGATTGTAGCACATGTCTTATTGACACGACTTGCAAATCCAAATGAATCAATCCGAGAAGAATATGTCCCAGCGCTTGTCGACGTGGTCCTTGGAATTTCCAGTCTGTTCCGAGTGACAGTCATTGGTCTACTTCTGCCTCTGGTTTGACTGTTCAGAATTACAATAGTGTCATTGTGCCTCCATTCGTATGTAATACTTCTGAAAGAATCGAGTAACGTCCTTCCACTATAATCTGGTGCGAGTCCAACCATGAATTGCAAGGGTGTAGGTGGAGTGAATATCACCTCTGCTGTTCCTATCGGACTAAGCAAACCTGAAGAATAATGTAGCAATTATTATAGATAATTTTTGAGCAATGATGATGACTGATGTAAGGATGAGCCTGCATGTACTCGATTATTGATTAGTGTCACTGTGTTAATAGTATAATAGAAAACTACTTGGGTGATGCATTATTGTATAAAGATAACCTCTATAGTCATCTCTAAATTTAAAACTGTGCTGTTAATTACCTTTGACTTGAATATCAACGTGTCCAACCGCAAGTGTTGTATGACTGCTAGCTGAGAGTACGTGGCAGAAGTATCGGCCATGGAGAGGATGGTTTTCACTGATAGTGATGGTTGTGATCGGTGTTGTGCTGGGAAAACTGGCTTCAGGATAGTGGTTTTGTGTGGAGGACCTCCAAATGTACTCCACTGGGAAGGGAGGGGTCGGTATGATGGTGCACTGGAGTGGTACTAGTCGGCGGCTTCTGAAAGGTCCATTCTCTGGATAAGCTGTCACTGCTGCTATGTATTCTACGGTATAGCATATTGTCAATGATTATTAAATTTATAGGTGTTTTTTACTGACCTTGAGATGCAGCAATCTGGAGGTCTGCTATTGAGATACTGAGCATGAGTGGAAGAATTCTTCTAAAGTCCATCATTATTGTTTGATCTGCGATCTTATTTCTCTACTGTGAAGACTGTGTAATCAACTTTGTCACGATGCCTATTATACTTCTGATTGCATAGTGTAAGCTTCTATGCAAAGTGTTGTATAGTTCTGTCCCCCTCTCCCTCCCCCTCCCCTCCCCCCTTGCCCTAACCTGCAATAAATTAATCATGGTGTTTGCATACATGGTTGGCACTAACCTTATAAAAAAGTACAAGTGTGCAGTATGGGAATGGGTGTGGACCAATTTCACACTGGGAGGCAGCCATATGTGGATAGTATATTGTTCTGCAGCCTGACCATTTATCCCTTACAATAGAATATGTGGTTAGTACCGTAGAGACTCTATTGATTCAAACTAGGGTTCATATCTGGATGTCAAATGTGTATCCCAGCTTCTATGGGGCTGTCCGATCTGGATGTTATGGAACGAAGGGTCTGTCCAAGTGTGACCATGTGGTATGAGCGAATCATGCACACTAAATAATATTTCTCATTAACTATTACATTATATGATAATACTATTGTCAATATTGGCCCTTACACTGGAACATACGGTTTAATTGCAAGCAAACTATAGTATTATAATAACTCTTTATGATTTACAAAAAACTTTAACAAAAAAGGGAACTACCAATTCTTATGCATGCCTCAATGTTTATTCTTTCACCATATCGTTCACGCTTTGATATCCCATTGAGTCAGTTTCTCCTGCATGTAAATCCCCTTTGTTCACTGTCGGATAATCATAGTGATGCACACTCCTCTGTCGTTGGTTGAAAAACATGCGATCATTGTCCATATTTTGACTTGGCTGATTTTTTGATTGCAGATGTGGATGGTACAGTCCTGATAGATCCTGTCTCCTATTGTAAGCGTAGTTTTCCATCACAGTGAGTGATGAATATACAACTTCCTCATCTTCATTTGTACCTTGAACTTTTGGCAAGGATGCATCCCTGCTGTGTGTATTATTATTTGGTGCACCGTAATTGAGTGGATTATGAACACTGACTGAAAACGCTGGAGGAATTAAGTCTGGAGGTCCACCGGTTGTATTGAGAAGGAGTGGCACGGATCGAGAATTTTCAACTAGTCTGTCATAATGAGCCATTCTGGTAGGTAGGACTTGAGCGGAACCTTCGCTTTGATGAAAGGCATGGTTCAGGGTTGCTGTCGAATTGTCCATAACAGATTCTCTCTCCGGGAGAGCAATGGGATTAGGCTTAATATGTTTATGCATTAGATCTAGCTTCTGCTTCTTGGAATGCTTTCTTTTTTTAATCGCAATGCAACTGCCAAGGAAAGGTCAGAGTATGAGACGTAATAATCATTGTAAATGGTAATATCAAGAAGCATAACTGCATTTGAGGTTTGCTTACCATGTTACCAGGATGGTGATGCCAACCACAATGACTCCAAATGAAAAAGTGCTCGAAATAATAGCTATCAATCGTCCAGTATCCACTCGTCGAAGAGATTGATTCTAGGATAGAGATGACAAATAATTACCACAATAATTATCAATTTTAGCCTTACAGTTCCAGGACGAGTGATTTGGAATGTGGCTCCACTGACTGTCCTGATTCCATTCATCCATTCCTCAGCTGTTTCCACCAGTGCACTAGCAGTAATACTCCCATCACTGTTTGAATAGATGACATCTGTTGACATGATAATACTACTTCCTTCAGAAGAGCAAGCAATAGAAGAGCGGGCAAAGTTATCTGTGGTGAAGTCAGCCTCTGTCTCATAAGAAAAGGAAAATAGCATCTCCTCAAGTAGCATGTCAAGCATCAACTGCAGTGTCTCTTTACTGACATCCAGCTAGTAAGAAAGGATTGCAGAAAAGCTATGCATAATATGAATACCTAACAATTTTTTTGCTTACACATTGAATGTCATTAATTGGTTCCAGCTCCATCATGAAGTTAGCTACAGTAGATGGATAAATGTTATGATTGTGTGCGCTTCATGAATCACAATAGCATACCCCTTTCTGCAATAAGAATGCTGTTCTCTGCTTCAATTTGGCTTGCTAACATGGCTTCACATGTGTATAGTCCAAACGGGGATACCCCAATTGGGTTAGTAGCTGTATCGAAGGCCAATATCCCACTGTCTTGTACTTCTGCTAGTACTTTTCCATTTTTCATCCACCTCAGCTGTTTTACTGATAGACTATCATCCTCCATCACAGAGCAAGTGAGCTTTGGTAGTGGTTCTGTACCATCGGCTGAAGTTAGTACCTGCTTTGTTGCCTCAACCATCACTTGTGGTGGGTCTATACATATAATTTTTCAAAGAATCTCCGTAGATCAAATAAGTACACAAAATTTATATGCACAAATATTTTGTCATAAATGCCTCCCACTAATTACCTTGTTGATGAACATAGAGTGTAGCTGAGCCCACGAGTACAAGTGGAAGGTCTAGGCCATCAGAGGTCCGTACAAAGTCCGTGTAATCTAGACAGTTTGGTGTAGGCAGCTGTGATATGTCAACAAAGAGCTGTACTTCATACACCCCCTCATCTCCTGGCATAGGGCGTGGTAGCTTTAGTCTCACCATGATGGCCGTTTCTCCTAGCATGGGTGCAACTCCTGTGATCACTTCGCTGGGAAGTCGGATATCTTTGGATGGATTCAATCCGGTAGGTCTTATTAGTTCGCCATTATAGAATACTCTCCGTTGAAATGTAGTGTTTGGATTACGAATTAAACTGGCATGACGTTGTGCTATACATATTTTAGTCTCAATTGCGAGTGGTTCCCCATTTATAAATGACACTTCCTTCGTAATGAAACTCATAGGTGAAGGTTTAAGCTTCAGCACTGCATGAAAATATAATATCCATCACAATAATAATATTATTATCTAATAATAATTACCGGTGATATCGATTGATACTTCACCTAAAATTGAAATATGGATAAATGATAATTGCCATGGTACAATAACAATATTAGTATCTGAAGCATTGCCACTCACTATTGTTGGCAAAAAGCTGCACCTCTTTGAAAATGGCATAATTCCTCACGACGACGAAAACAATCCTTGCACAATTTTTGCTGGTAAAATTCGAGATACCGAAAGAGTCGATCTTAACCGAGTAAACACCGGCATCTTCAGGGCTGGTCCTCGCTACTGTGAGGCTGTTATTATTGATCATGAAGCCACTACTTTCTTGTCTACTGTTCACCACCTTATCAGTCAAGTCTGTGTAGTTATGCTGCCATTTGTAAGTGATACTGCTCAGAACATTCAGTAGCTCTTCATTTTCCGGCTGTAGCTCAACCTCCAGCTCTAGTGGCCCAGGTGGAGTGAATACATTATCACTAGTCCCCACTGGCTGAAGTATGCCTGAATGAATAATAACAAAAATTTGTGATACTCCAATGATACTGAAAATGCCTTGCTTGGTGCATGTATAATGCACATTGCTAGACTAGCTAAATAAGTACTTCTGAATCAATAGCTACTTGAAGAGAAAAAGAAATGGCACTAAACATTCATAGTCTTAGCTCACTATTGGTTATAGCTAGCTATCTACCCCCTGTGACTCACCAGTGGGACTTATTGTGACATGCCCAACTGCAAGTGTTGTGCGATTGCTGGCTGAAAGGACATGGCAGTAGTAGCGACCATAGAGAGGGTGATTGTCCTTGATCAGTACAGTCGTAAATGGTGCTGAGCTGGGAAAATTGGCTTCAGGATAATGGTTTTGTGTGGAGGACCTCCAAATGTACTCCACTGGGAAGGGAGGGGTTGGTGTGATGATGCACTGGAGTGGTACTAGTTGGCCACTTTTGAAGCGTCCATTCTCAGTATAAGCTATCACTGTGACAGCATAATCTCCTCCTAATGCATGCATCAATGTAAAATTGCAAGGTGTCTATAAGGTCTATACCTATACTAACCTTTGGTTGTTGACTGCACATCATAGAGCAGTGCGATGATGAGAATTAGCTGCCCAAGATGGCACCTTAACTTTATCATTTTCACAATTCAAACTAAGAAGTGACTTGGTGCCTCTAGTGTTTTGCACCTAGCCAGCCACTTTAAATGCAATTATAGTGCCTATATTTTGTTTTGCTACCATAATTAAATTAATCTGGGTCTAGGTTTAAAGACACTACTGGCACTGTTCTCACTCAATAGGCATATAAAAAAGTGCATATTGAATAGGAGAGCTGGGAACTCTGTAAGGATCATAGTTGGCATTAATTCTGGCTCAAATAGCATTAGTCTGCAGAGGCTATTTGGTCATTCCTGCTGGCAAACAGCAGTACATTTGTGGCTCAACATGGCAGATATTTTGACGGATTTACTGGGAAATTTGTGACAGACTGCGTGCAGGTATGTAGTTGATCGTGCCACATCATAATAATATGTAACATGATATGGTATGTGTTATGTATTCGTGAATCAGCAACTAATTATGCATGCCTTTGCCTCATGTAGGGTTCATGTTACTTATGGTAGCTAATAATATTAATTATGCAATGTCTAATGTCATTTCTCTAGTCTCTCAGGCCACACTTTGGTCTGGCATGCATAGCTACCCATGGAATGAGATTTCGTGACTGTCTATCTGCTGTTCAGGGTGCATATTATGCAAAAAATTTAAATTAAGTTCAACACATGATCCTTAACTGTCTTGGAGTGCAAAATAGTGCATAATGATTAAGGAAAATGTACATACAGTGTTTGTTCATTTCTTGCTTTGAGAAGATGCATCCTCAGTGCTGACTTGAGTGGTGAACCAGTGCCTCCATTGCTGGCGAGCTTTTGGATTTCGACACCCGTGAAAGAAGAGCAGCAGTGGTCCTTGCACGGCAAAGAAAACAAAGAAGACAAAATTGAGGACCATGTCCACCATGTGCCGCGTTGACACTAGTTTAGTCAACATTCCAGCAATCTCAAACCCGCAGCCAAATCCCACCAACAGGGTGACAGTTATGAGCCCACAAGCAATGCGTAGCTGTTTTTTGAAGAATCGCATGCCCTCTCCCTTGTCAGATTTATCAGTAGCGTGTCGTTTACATTGTGAAATCATGATGGATGCAAACACAATCCAGTTGAAAATGTTGATGAGAATGACTGGAAATAGTAAGCCAACCCAAAAGGCCATTCCAGTTGGTGTGAAACAGCGATGCATGTAGGATTCCTTGAATCCCGTGCTAGTGGCCAGTACGACTATGATCAGGGGTGTCACTGTGTTTTAATGGCAATGATTGCACATTATTTTATCTGTCAGTGAGTAAAATTAATTTAATGTTACTTACGCCAAACAAAGAGAGCTGCTTTGAGTACAAATTTGGGAATGGTTGGCACCAGCACCTTGACGAGATTCCGGTAGAGGAAGAATGCTTCAACAAATGTCCACCCAAAGTAGACAAGTATGAAGTAGTGGCACAGTGCAGCTAAGATTCCACATCCTATTTCACTGTATGTAAAACATAAGATGGTTGTGCTGGATGCCAGCAGTACCACATATAGACATATGAGGCAAACTGAGATGTTGATCAGAATTTTGCTGTGTTCAATTGAACTCAATTCTCTGTTTGGGAAAAAAAATGACAGTGTAGCTATCATAACATAGGGTGAGCTTTCGTGTGGTTCGATCACCTTGTTTTCAAGTAGGTTACTAGGAGGAAGATGAGGCACATGCAGGAAGCAAAAACAACACAGATCAAAGTGATGCATAGTAATCTGTCGGTTACACTGCCAGTTGGCACTATCACTGGATGGTGACAGCTATTATCCTGTATTAACATAATAAATGCAGGAGTATCTTAATTATCTCAGCTGCCACTCTCCCTAGCTCTCGGCTTCTCGCCATGAGGAGGTCTGAGTGGAGGTAGCTATGCTGGCTAGAAACAGGATTTCGTACTTTCTTACCAAAAGCAAAGTAAAATAACCTCCACTAGCTACAAAGCTGCAATTTATATGATTAGCCAGTTCCAGAGATGTGATAATTGGTGTAGAAATGTTCCATATTCCTGTATTTAAATGTATTTACTGTCAGGCAGAAATACAATAATCATTTAGTTACCCTTCAAGGTGTCCCAACTGCCACAGCAGAATAACTGAAGGCTAGTGTTCTGTAAGTGTGTACATATATATTATATCATATTGACATGTTTATAAAGTAGCTATATTATTACCTTTGGGATTATGAATGTGATTACAATTTGTTCCATTGAGCTGGTACCGGTGATCTGTGTACGATTCATCTCATGTATGCCAATGATAACAGATGATACCTTCTCGCTTGTCTCGCTGGAAAGCATAAACAGTTCTTCTTGTACAAACATGCAAAAAGAGAACATCTGCATTGGTCTTGGACTGCCATCGTGGTAGCTTTTAGATCCGTTCAAGTGTGATTCAAGAGTTGTAACTGCCATTGTAATTGGCATGGTGTGTTTGTAATGTGTGGCCAATTCAATATTGAAAAATCTTCCACTGCCAGTTTGGCATTGTTGTTCAAATGCTCTAGTTTCTTGGTGGGTGAAGTTTCCAGTGAAAGTTACTGCTGGGGAGTTATTTGTGGGGACATGAACTATCAGCAGTGCAAAATTCTCATGTGTGAAAAATGCTTTTGGGGTAGAAATATTTGTTCCTTTGATGAAATCATCGAGGAGTGTCAGTAGCCTAATAGTATTTCCAAATAAATACTAATCAGAAAATTTATATATTCTCCTTTGGTGTTGTTACCTAGCTGATTCAGAAGTATTTTTTCCTAATTGACTTGCTGCTAACTGATCTTCATTGGCCAGCATCAAGTTGCCAATTTTTCCCAAGTAATTTTCCTGAACCTATTTATTAATAAGAACGGCCAACCTTGCTTCCTCTCTCCCCCTCCCCTCATGTCTCATACAGCCTGTAGATTTTCAATTTTGCAGCTAAGCTCCACTATTAATAATGCTTAGCTGCATGTTGAGCTTAGCTGCAAATTGAAAATCTACAATGAACTGAGCAAACACACATTCAGCAATATTATTGCAAACACGCGTTCAACAATATCTTTGCTGAATGTGTGTTTGCTCAGTTCATGAGTGCAGTTTTCCTTTAAGTTACTGTTTATCTCAGTCGGTCAAGGAAGCACAGTAGATATTATCATAATAATATTCCATATTAAGAAGTATGATTGTGTACGTACCATGTTTTGGAATAAAGAAGACACATTCCCAAAACTGATATATAATATTTCTACCTTGTTTTCTTGCCCTATCTCAGTAATACATTGTGTTTAAATTGTACGAAAATATGCATAGGCCAACACATGGGTAGTGGTATTTTGGTGTTATCATTTAAAAATT
Organism: Cliona cf. orientalis; assembly: GCA_963930775.1. NCBI lineage: Eukaryota > Metazoa > Porifera > Demospongiae > Clionaida > Clionaidae > Cliona > Cliona cf. orientalis. Next base: position 2,030,621 of record OZ005696.1, read on the forward strand.
GCAACCTTATCTGTGAGGCTCCTTTCAAGAGTGGCTGTAATAGTTGATGTGTCCTCAGCCAACAAACTCTCTCCTTCATTTCCCGTAATGTTCATGCAAGGATTTGGCAGATTATCGACTGTCTGTGACTTGTAAAAAAAACTATAATGATATTATGTAAATTTGTACTTAAAATCATTGCACTTTACCCGAGATTCTTCTTCTTGATCATTATTTAATGCCCTCTCGATACTTGATTGTGTGCCTAATTATTGGCAATAATAATATAACATGGCCATGATTTTTTGTTCTTAGCTAGCAGTTTTATTTATTACTAGCAGCAAGAGTATGATAGCAGTATGCGTAAAAATTAAGCTCTATATCTATACAATAATTATATGTGTATACTATAATAATAGTTACTGATAAGTATGCACATAATTTATGGTAATTCACTTACCCTCGGCTTCTAAAAATGCTATTTTAATTGCCAGCAGTAATGGTATCATCCATAGAGCCTTCATTTTGATCAGTCTTCCACAGCTACTAGTGCAGCATCTACACAATGCCACACCCAATTGATGTAATCATAGTAACTTCCTGTTTCAACTTGTATCATGTGACGGTTGCAGAAGAATCATTATGAGTATCATGATACCTATTCCCATCTGTGTATACAGGTTAGATCCAGTAAAGCCTCCTAAAATAACAAGCATAAATAAATGACAAAGAAAGTAAAACATGCACATGCATGCAGCAAACCATGCAGTGGCAGTTCCAAATTCCAGATTCAGCGCCATCCTTGAAAATTAATGATCTTGGAACGCATCAATGACTGTGTAATACAAGATTCCTATGTCCATAAAGGCTAAATTTAATAATGTTGGCAACAATTTGTAGGGTAAGCCTAGTAGCAGGAATGCTAGCCTAAGGGGAGAGATAGCAAAATATAACAAAAGACTAGTACGAAGGGAAGATGATATTTGCTTGTATAGGGGGCATCATAATTAACATGTTCACTCATAATTTCGTACACTATTCCTGCTTTATGCAAGATCATTTTTTCCACAGCTCAATTACCTACCAGAGAGTTTTGCACCTGCCTCAACAGTTGCCTGGGGTGTGGTTCATAATTATACTCATCTTTTGAGCATGGCACACGCTGATTAATTCACAATAGCGGAGTTATTGGCTAAGGTCCACTGCTTTCTGTCTTGTCAACTAAAAGCCTAACTTTAAGTACTAAGCCTAAGTACTAACTTTTATATTTTCTTGCCTTCATTTTCATCCTTGTCTGTATTGGAGCATAATTATAGCACCACTGATACCTATGGCACTCATGACCATATTTAAACTATAATATTATAATTAATAGAAAATCATACGCATTCTCATCCAATTGAATAATTGTACACGCAATAGTTAAAATTAGACTCAGCTTCACCTCGTCCAATTTTGACTATTGCTAGTACAATTATTTTCCTAGTTGGACTCGAATGTATGTGATTACCTATACAATTAAGTAGTGCCATATCTACTAAGAAATTGAAAAAGAAAAGGGACTGTTTATACAGAAGTATATCTTTTGTAGTTAACAATACAAAGTTCTGTGCATCAGAGTATTATAATAATAAGCTTTATAAAAGCAGGGTACATGACTATGTGTACAATGTAACATTATAGTACGCAATATGTAGTCAATGTGCTATTGAATTTGTAATACTATGGACTGAGACATAAAAAATGTTTGTACATGTTTGCTGCTATTGTGTTCTGCTTTACTATTATAGAGTCTTAATATTCCTCGTTTGTCTCTAGTAGACTTTCTAACTCCGGATCATCATTATTCTGTAGTTTCCTCTGCCAGTACTGCTTGAATCTTCTGCAGGGTGTGTAATTAATTATGGCATATGCTATTGCATACAATAAGGGAGAAGCTGCCAGTAGTCCTATGAGAAACGTTAAAGTATACGAAATCCAGTATGCTTTGCTTTGTGATACTAAAACACAAAGGAAGCAAATGATTGCTAAGATCAACATCAATACAGTTTGATAGTTATTGACCCTCTTTGATTTGTAAGGTTGTAGAAGGAACATCAGAATTACAAGAATTGACATGCATATGCCATACAACATTATAATTAATCCAGCTGCTGCAATATAGCCTCTCGCATAATCTGAAATGAAAAAGATTGCGTACATTATTCCGATTCGACCGAGAAAATGAACTGCGGAAAACCATCGGCAGTCATGAGTTCCAGGTTCAGTGCCATCCTTGAAATGACCTTGAAATGCATCAACAAATGTGTGTAATACAATCCGTAGACTCCCATGGTTGCAAATATTTAGGCATTTTTGACAGCACCTCGTAGGATAAAGCAGCAGAAGCATCAGGGGGGAAATGACAAATATCAGAAACAAAATGATACTCATGGCAGCATAAGGAATGTGCTCTTTACTGAAATACTTGTAGGAGGCATCATAGTAAACATGTACACCCAATATTTCTTCGTGTATGTTGTAAACTACTGTAGGAACAAGTACAGTTAGCGTTGAATCAACTAGTTTTACATACGAAAGGAGCAAAAAAGTCGCAAAGGCTTTGATAAGGGATGCTTGGATGTCCATGATCCTAGAGAATCGAGCACAACACTTACTAAATGGACTCCAAATCCAAATGATTAATCTAAAATCTCTAGCATGAAGTTCTACCAAGGCATAAGTAGCGGTTATCAAAATTAGAGGATAAATAGCGATAGCATAGTCCAGCGTTAATGTTTGCAGTGTTGAAATATTGAGACAGATATTTAGTTCAAGGGAGCGAAAAAAATCAAGGTTCCATATGGTTGTAGGTACTCCTACTAACCTTACTATATATTTGTAGTGTGATGTAGAAGTGCCTCCTAGATTAAAAAAGGAGCCTCTTATGTTTATTGGTGCTGTAACCAATTGATTGAAGGTAATGAATCCATACAGATATGGATTGGTTGCACTGATTCTGAAGAAAATAACGATAAAGTAAAAGAGAGTGAGTGGAATGAAAGCAACAGCTATGAATTTCAGCCAGTTGTAGTTATTGTTTGAGCATTTTATGCAATATAAATCATAAGAGTACACTAATGGACTATACCCATCTCGGCATTCACTGCACAATAAACCATCTCTGTTCATTCGCCCACACATAGCATCATTAAGTTCAGTAATGTTACTTGGTAGTACATGATAGTTGGGATCATAAGTCAAAACCGAAGTTAGGTTTTTGTTACCATACCAATCTCCAAATCCAAATGGGCACGTGGCAGTAACAACACCCTCTTTATCATCATGTGTCATGCAGATGTATGCTAAAACGGATACAGTATCAGGATTAGTACTACATCTGACTGTGCCACGGATATCAGCTCCGCACCAACAAGTGCCCTGAGAATAATACATCCAAGTGTAGTCACAAACCTCAGCATCTACGACTTTATTAGGTGATGGCTTATCTGTAATCCATTTGATTTCTTCATCATTGCTTATCAGTGCTCCTTTTGTTATAATATCTTTGCCAAGAGTGCTTGAGAGTAGTAACAGTAGAAACACGAACATCATTGTTACAGAGAATAAGACGGTGTCTATTCGTGCCACTGAGACTCGGAGCTCACTGTAAATAAATTGCTGTTATCTTATAGTAAACCTAATTGAGGATTTATCTTTCAATATCATGCACAGCTATTATTAAATTTGTAATGTTCATATAGCCTGTGCACACTACATGTGTAATCATTATTTTAGTAGAAACAAATGTTTTTGTTGTATTAAGACATTTCCTTGACTTGAGTCTTAATATGTATTAATTTTATTGAGGATTTATCTTGCAATATCATGCACAGCTCTGATTGTTAAATTTGTAATTATTTGTATAGCCTGTGTATTAGGCTGCATGCATGTGTATTCATTGTGGTTATTCTAAGACTTTTAGTAGAAATGATGTTTTTGTTGTAGTAAGCTTAGACATTTCCTACAACAAGATTATTATTATTCAAATTGTGACTCGAATCTTAATAATCACTGACTCCTTGGCTACACACTACAATATCTAATTTATTGGCCATTAAAAATTATTTCTTCTGGAATTTGTGTGCATGTGGTTCTGGTGCTGTACACTGGCATGCAATGATTACATTCATAGTATTAGAGATGCATCCAGGAGATCCTACTGATTTTGTTCTTCCTCCAAGAAATCACGTCAGCTGCTACTTGCTGCCAAACTATTGGCAAATGCAGAACATAAAATTAATGATATTGCATGTCTGATTGTTTCATCTCAATAATATTGCTGGACCAGCTAGGTATAGAAACATGTAATGAAGATCCACTTTAGTAAAAATATATCTGTTGAATCAACAAAGCTTGATCACTGGGGGATAAATGGGTGTCTTCCCAAAAAAGGTAGTATGTTATACAAGTCTCTGCTGGTCGATTCCAGTAAGTGCTTTGGCAGTATTACCCATATGAATTAGCAAGGGCCTGCATGATTGTATCAATTTTTTCTGATTTGGATATTCACAATGATCAATTGAAAAGGGTATAGCTACAGTTCAATGAAAACATGCTTTCAGATGCTTATAGCTATAATAGGCATCCCTGAACATATTAGACACTTATATTGTTGGTGAGGTATTAACATCTTCTGTAGATATGAAGTTATTATACATCAGTATGAACCAGATCATACATGTGGCTGTACACTAATAATTTATTATGATGTGACTGCGTTACAGATACTATAATAATATAGTATGTATGTGGATATATCACCAGTATTGAAGAAATACAAGAGATCACAAATTTTATGTACTGATGTAATATGTGACTGTTTACTATCATGTCATTCTTCTTTACAATAATACTTAGTCTTCGTTGTTTGTCTGTAGTAGACTTTCTAACTCTGGATCATCATCGCCCTCAGGTAGCTTCTGCCAGTACTGCTTGAATCTTCTACAGGGTGTGTAATTAATTATGGCATATGTTATTGCATACAATAATGGAGAAGCTGCCAGTAGTCCTATGAGAAACATTAAAGTATACGAAATCCAGTATGCTTTGCTTTGTGATACTAAAGCAGAAAGGAAGCAAATGATTGCTAAGATCAGCATCAATACAGTGTGATAGTTGTTGACCCTCTTTGATTTGTAAGGTTGTAGAAGGAACATCAGAATTACAAGAATTGACATGCATATGCCATACAGCATTATAATTAATCCAGCTGCTGCAATATAGCCTCTCGCATAATCTGAAATGAAAAATATTGCGTACATTATTCCGATTCGACCAAGAAAATAAACTGCGGAAAACCATCGGCAGTCATGAGTTCCAGGTTCAGTGCCGTCCTTGAAATGACCTTGAAATGCATCAACAAATGTGTGTAATACAATCCGTAGACTGCCATGGTTGCAAATATTTAGGCATTTTTGACAGCATCTCATAGGATAAAGCAGCAGAAGCATCAGGGGGGAAATGACAAATATCAGAAACAAAATTATACTCATGGTAGCATAAGGAATGTGCTCTTTGCTGAAATACTTGTAGGAGGCATCGTAATAAACGTGTACACCTAATATTTCTTCGTGTATGTTGTAAACTACTGTAGGAACGAGTACAGTTAGCGTTGAATCAACTAGTTTTACATATGAAAGGAGCAAAAAAGTCGCAAAGGCTTTGATAAGGGATGCTTGGATATCCATGATCCTAGAGAATCGAGCACAACACTTACTAAATGGACTCCAAATCCAAATGATTAATCTACAATCTCTAGCATGAAGTTCTACCAAGGCATAAGTAGCAGTTATCAAAATTAGAGGATAAATAGCAATAGCATAGTCCAGCGTTAATGTTTGCAGTGTTGAAATATTGAGACAGATATTCACTTCAAGGGAGCGAAAAAAAAATCAAGGTTCCATATGGTAGTAGGTACTCCTACTAGCCTTACTATATATTTGTAGTGTGATGTAGAAGTGCCTCCTAGATTAAAAAAGGAGCCTCTTAGGTTTATTGGTGCTGTAACCAATTGATTGAAGGTAATGAATCCATACAGATATGGATTGGTTGCACTAATTCTGAAGAAAATAACGACAAAGTAAAAGAGAGTGAGTGGAATGAAAGCAACAGCTATGAATTTCAGCCAATTGTAGTTATTGTTTGAGCATTTTATGCAATTTAAATCATAAGAGTACACTAATGGACTGTACCCATCTCGGCATTCACTGCACAATAAACCATCCCTGTTCATTCGCCCACACATAGCATCATTAAGTTCAGTAATGTTATTTGGTAGTACATGATAGTTAGGATCATAAGTCAAAACCGAAGTTAGGTTTTTGTTACCATACCAATCTCCAAATCCATATGGGCACGTGGCAGTAACAATACCCTCTTTATCGTCATGTGTCATGCAGATATATGCTAAAACGGATACTGTATCAGGATCATGCAGTACTACATCTGACTGTGCCACGAATATCAGCTCCGCAATGACAAGTGCCTTGGGAATAATACATCCAAGTGTGATCGCAAACCTCAGCATCTACGACTTTACTGAGTGATGGCTTATCTGTAATCCATTTGATTTCTTCATCATTGCTTATCAGTGCTCCTTTTGTTATAATATCTTTGCCAAGAGTGCTTGAGAGTAGTAACAGTAGAAACACGAACATCATTGTTACAGAGAATAAGATGGTGTCTAATCGTGCCACTGAGACTCGGAGGTATACCACCACTAGATAGAAACTCAAATTTTATGCATGTAGGAAATATGTAGGATAGGGCAAAATTTTCTACACATTTCATTTATTTTACAAATACTCTACCCTATCCTGTGCCAAACATGTGTCGGAAAGCTCATGTTTTGGTAAGCGCATGCAAGACATAAAGGAAATCTTACTTTTGGTCCAGTGCACTGTAAATAAATTGCTGTTATCTTATAGACGGGTTGCCTTAATATGATTAGCATGGCAAGGTCATAAATTAGAAAAATCAGTACCCTCAAGACATGTCGTTATGGCAATGATTTTTTTTTAGATAATGCTATTGACCCATGTAATCATCACACTGAAGTTTGAGACTTGTCTGATCTATTGCTGATTTTATAAAAATCTTAGAAGTGAGCAATTTCCCCATATGTTTGTATTGCGGTAGGGCACATTTTGCCCTACTGCCATACAAACATATGGGAAAATTGCTCACTTCTAGGATTTTTATAAAATCAGCAATAGATCAGACAAGTCTCAAAGTTGGTGTGATGATTACATGGGTCAATAGCATTACCTTAAAAAACATTCATTGCCATAGCAACAAGCCTTGATGGTATTGATTTTCCTAATCATGGCCGCATGTTCATGTGGCTTGAACTTTCATGTCATGAATCACATTAAGGCAACCCGTCTATAGTAAACCTAATTAGTTGAGGATTTATCTTTCAATATTATGCACAGCTATTATTAAATTTGTAATGTTCATACAGCCTGTGTATAAGGTTGCATGTTTAATCATTATGGTTATTCTTTTAGTAGAACGATGTTTTTCAACCGAAGATATATTCAAATAAATCTTAATTAATCACCGACTCCTTGGCTATACGCTATATCTAATTAATTGGCCATTAGAAATTTTGTGGTGAAATTTGTGTGCACATGGTTCTGTTGCTGTACATAATAATTACATTCATATATCTGTACCAGTTCATGGCTATTTTTATCAATAGTCGATTTAAGTGAAAGCAGATCTGGTTTTAAATTACAAATTCCAAGCTCAAAAAATGATTGTCAGAGATGCATCCATCAGATCCTACTGATTTTTTTTCTTACTCCAAGAAATCTCGTCAGCTACTACTTGCTGCTAAACTATTGGCAACTTCAGAACATGATATTGCATATCAATTGATGTTTCATCTCAATTATTGCTGCCATAGACCAGGTACAGAAACATAATATTATAATATAAATCCATTTTAGATCTATGGTAAAAGGGAGTAACCATGTGATTTATCTGTTGAATCAACAAAGCTTAATTGATCATTGGGGGATAAATGGGTTGACTCCCGAAAAAAAGGTAGCATGTTGTGCAAGTCTTCGCTGGTCGATTACAGTAAGTGCTTTGGCAGTAATACCCATGGGTCTGCATGATTGTGTCAAGGTTTTTGATTTGGATATTTCATATTGATCAATTGCAAAGGGTATACAGTTGATAGAATTAGTGAAAACAGCTTTTTGCTTTCAGATGCTAGAGGCATCCCCGAACATGGAGATTATAATACTTACCATCAATATTATAATAATATTATACTCTCTGATAGATGATCTTTCTGTTTATGAAATAGATGCCTTTGAAATTGGGAGTTGGATGATTATCACTGAAGGCTTTATTTATCGCTAACCGGTGCAAATATGTGATTGTTAAAGTATGTATCTGCATAGCACCTCAAGCTCAATTGCAAACAATTCTCACATGCATAAACTTGCAATTGCTGTGTCAGCCGAAACTATATGACTGGAAGTTGATCTTGACTCATTATAATAGTATATATATGCTCATCAAAAGTAGACAATTAATCTATAATATTATGTATCTTACCATGAGTGTAATTTGCGCAATGTGTGGCTAGCTAGTATAGCAGTCCACCTATACAAGCTGAGATTTGGTCTTCCCTTTGTTATTGTCCATCTGTATCTATATATAGCTGGCTAGGAGCGAGACTACCTCTTAGCTGTTTCACATTTGGACAATTTCATGATCATCCAGAAGTTGGTTGCTAGATGTTAATTATAGTTCCAGCTGTTATCATATAGCTTGGTCCCTATTAATATCATTTTGAGCGTGCATGATGGTAATACAATATTGAGGATAAAATATTAATTGTATACTACCTATACTTGATTGATTAATTTTTGGTAGTGAGCTCTTTCACTTTAAATTTTTCTACTCCAGATCGATGTTCGAACTTTAAATAGCAAACATGCACATTAATAATTGCTAAATATTTTTTTTCATTAGCATGTTGGATACTCTGACAAGATGGTGGGAGGATAATTAGACTTCAACTGTGCTAGCTGTGTGCATCATTATCTCTGCAATTATTGGTCTAGTTACAAACTAGCTAAACCACCCACTACTAGAGCTGAGATCTACAGGAGGTATCTGTAGTGGGCCTACACATTAGTAATTTATTGCACTTCAATAATGTGTACACGTGCTGCTTGTGAGAGGTACTACCTGCATGTATGTGCTAGTACTATAGCATGGATGTCTGTCACTATAATGATGTCATAGCAATTGCACATACATATAATTTCAATTTCAATTTATTTATGCACCACAATAACATTATAATGGATGTGTATACATGTGCATACATAATAATAATTTATAAAGAGCATGCAAACTATAATTATAGGTATAATAATTATAATTTATTATAATATACAGTGCAATAATAATAGCATTACACATGCAAATGCACATAATATTATACTATAGCATTATGCAATGCAGGGACTTATGATTAGAAAGGCCCTATATAAATAGCCACTATTGGATGCAGAATCGCCAAACTGGCCAGTACGCTCTATTGGTTATTGGATAGCTACAAAGTCTGCTAACTAAATTTGAAATCTATTTTGTGTAGCTATTGAGCTAGTTCTGAAGAAAAGTGACTTACTTATAGAGTTTGATTAGCAGATGTGCATTAACTTAATGCAGGCTAAGTAAAAGATTTTCATTGCAGCTATACTAAAACATATACAGTTGCAATGTATGCTGCAGCAACATTTTTCATACTGATCATTTTGCAAGTGTCTGGCTGCTACTGCAGTACTGCAGCAGCTGCTGGCCAGAGAGCAGTGCACACGATCTATGTACAGCCTACAGATTCAAATGCAACATTCTGTTCACATAAGCCGTGCGAAACACTGGCTTATTATTCAAAGCATCCTAGTCAATACTTTCAGTCCGACACAACGGTGATATTTCTCAATGGAAGGCACGACGTTGATACCGGAGGACTGATAACCATCCGAGATGTGAGTGGTCTTGAATTTAGGGCAGTAAAGTTTGCTGCGATAATATCTTGCAAAAACTCTACTGGGTTTGCTTTCCTGAATGTGTCAGATCTTTCTATCTCAGGTATTACATTTCAGTCATGCGGGGCTAGGGTTGGGGCAATCATAGCAAAGGAAGTACTGCACGACTATACAAACGCTTCTCGGTTGTTTTGCATGAGTGAGCGACAGCAGGTCGCAGTGCTGTTTGCTAGTATTTTCAACCTCACTCTATCTTTGTTCACTGTTGAAAATAGCACTGGCTATGGACTGTTGGCATTTAATGTTTTGGGAATCTCAGTGGTCAAAAATTCAAAATTTTCATTTAACAATTACTATACATTGAGCTCTCAAGTTTGTGTAGCACTTCCAAAACTTGAAACAATCCAAGATTGCATGGGAGGCAATGCATTGTTTATTTTTTCTGAGCTCACTGAATGTAACAATCAAACTCACATACTGCTGATAGAGAACTCTACATTTTCGTATGGAGTAGACCTCACTGGAACAGTTGCACGAAAAATTGAACGCTGTCCTAATGATAACGTTGTGTTTGGAGGGGCAGGCATTAGTGCCAAAATTGCACCCATTTCATACAAACTTGAAATCATCTTAGATGGAGTATATTCCGTTGGTAATAATGCTGATTCAGGGCCAAATATGAATTTTCAAACATTTGATTTTGTACAATACTTTACATTGATCGTCCTAAACAGCATCTGTGAGCGAGGCAATGCACTTTTGAGTGTGGAGATGTGGCCTTTCAATTCTGGCTTTTACTACTACAAAGGGTTAAAGCTCTCGGCAAGTTATTATCCTGCATGTTGGATTCATACTCCAGAAATGCCATACAAAAGTGAAATGATTATCAAAAATTCCTTATTTGCTGGAAATATAGGTGCAAATAGCGGAGCAATGATGTTTTTCTTTCATCCACAGTACAATTATCGAGTTTATGACATCGTCAACATAGAAAATTGTATTTTTCAGAGTAATTTTCAGGGTGCAATAATTGTGCTTGAGGAGCATGGTCTACTAAAGCATGATGTTTCACCCTTTCAGTTCACGATACGTAACTCTACGTTTTCAGACCATAGTTTCTTTGATACTGCTGTTTATCGGCCTTTTGACACCACATTTTATGCGGTAGTCATTTTTGATTCAGCACAAAACATAACAATTGAAAATTCTATTTTTTCTTCAAATATGGGTTCTGCTATTCAAGCCAAGCATTCAACACTTTACATTCTAGGGGAAATCATTGTATGGAATAACACTGGAGAAATTGGAGTTGGAATTTCTCTCCTTTATTCCTCATACATGGTCTTACGATCAAACACATCAATCCTTTTCCTGGATAATCATGCCCACAGCAAAGGTGGTGCCATTTATGTTCAGAAAAGTGCCGACGAAGATACACAGGCTTGTTTTTTCCAGGTAATGAATCCCAATGCCTTAGAGATAACGGAACTTCATGTGAATGTCTTGTTGATAAACAATACCAGTGGTGAATCAGGTGATGCAGTATACGGAGGAACAGTGGACAACTGTATGCGAAAGTATGTATCTGATAAACCTGGTCCAATAGCCCCCTGGATTTACTTTGACCAATTATTTTTTGGTAACAGCTTTAAAATGATAACAAACACTGCAGAGCAACCATCTCTAATTTCTTCTGACCCAAAACAGGTGTGTCACTGCCAAAATAATACTGTGCAATGTCCTCAAGATCAGAAAGGAGAACTATTTAGACCTATAGTAGTTGAAAAATCTGTGTTCCCAGGAGCATTGTTTCCAGTAATGCTAACAACTCTCGGCCAAAGAAAGGGATTAGTCAGAGGGGTCATCCGTGCAGTACCTTACCCAGATCCAAACGGAGAATTGCCATTAGGAAGGTTTCAAGCCACTCAGAGCGTGCATGGTTGTGTCCCTATCAGTTATCAGGTACTTTCTTCATCGCCCATAGCACAGTTTGGTCTTGCACTGGACCGCGCTGGTGAAGGTATCCCTTATGTAAGCATTGATATGCGCGTCACTCTACTTCCTTGCCCTCCCGGATTTAGCATCACGAATGCACTGTACTGTAAATGTGCGCCACCCCTGCTAAAACGAGGGCTGCAGTGCAACATTACCGAACAGACTATTGAGCGTAAAGGAACAGTATGGGTCAGCATTACAAGTCCAGGCAATGAGAGTGATAGCTTTTTAGTGCACGACCATTGTCCATTTGACTACTGCAATGCGTCTACCATGAAAGTAAATTTGTCAGATCCTGATAAGCAGTGTATGTACGATCGTTCTGGTATCCTCTGTGGTCAGTGTAGCACGGATCTCAGTGCTGTGTTTGGAAGCTCGAAGTGCAAGAAATGCAGCAATCGATGGATTAGTCTTCTAGCAGTGTTTGTGGTCGCTGGTATTGTGCTAGTAGCTTTTCTAATCTTCTTTAATTTGACTGTCTCAATTGGCACAATAAATGGGTTGATCTTTTTTGCCAATGTGGTGCAAGTAAATCGTTCAACATTCTTCCCACCAGCGAGTGCATCGCCATTTCTTTCCGTCATTCAAAATGCTTTGTCCCTTTTTATAGCGTGGCTAAATTTAGATCTTGGAGTAGAATCATGCTTTTATAATGGTATGACGACAGTAGATAGGGTGTGGCTACAATTTGTTTTTCCTCTTTACATTTGGACTCTTGTCGGCATAATCATCTACGCTGCCAGGCGCTCAATACTTATTGTCAAGATACTTGGTTCCAGTCCTATTTCAGTTCTGGCGACATTGTTCCTTCTTTCGTATGCCAAACTGTTGCAAACCACAATTTCGATCTTCTCTTTCACAGATCTCACCTTTCCTGACAAGTCTGTCTCCCATTGCTGGCTTCTTGATGGAAATGTAGTGATGGCCAGTGGTAGACACATTCCTCTCTTGGTCATAGCTCTTGCTTTTAGTGTCTTCTTCATTATCCCATTCACCTTAATGCTTATTTTTGCTCAATGCATTCAAGCTCAGTCGGGGAGTGGGCTGTTTGACAAACGATGGATATGTAACATCATTCCTCTGCTTGATGCCTATCAAATCCCATACAATTCAAACTTTCGTTATTGGACTGGATTACTGCTGGTTGTTCGAATCATACTGTTTCTCGCTTTTGCTGTCAATGCGTTGGGTGATCCGAAGATTAACCTGCTGATAATCACTACAATGGTGATCTCCCTTCTCACTCTGAATGTACACCTGGGGCATGCGTATAAATCTCGTCTCCTCAATCTCATTGAGTCATCCTTTATCATAAATTTGGGTGTGCTTTCACTGTGGTCGAGTTTCATCGTGAAAGATTCCACTAAATCTGTTGAATCTCAGCTGATTGTTTCCTCTCTGATGATTGGCTTAGCTTTCGTGAAGTTTATGCTGATATTATCCTATCACATTTATCTTCTTCTTAAGCGCAAAGAAATGCTTCAGTACTTGCATTGCGGCTGCAAATTTTGCCGACGTGATGGTTATGTGAGGTTGGTGAACGAGGATGATGAAACTGGTGATGAAGAGCCAGTTGGGGTAGTGCCCATTAATGCCTCACCTCTCACAACCAAGATTGTCTTGACTGACTCACTCACTGCTGAAAAGAATTGACTGAAAAACTTCAATATTGTAGTACAGTAATTGGCCAGCGTACCCAATAGAACTGTAGCCTATAGATGTTTTGTGGTTAGAGTAGTCACTGTTGAATTTTAGTTTTATATTTTGCTTAGTACATGCAGTTAAGACAGCTTTATAATTATGTGTGGCATAACAGAATTTATTGATTATTAGTATGTTGTTGCAGAATTAAACCTTTAGGCTTTACCCTGTACTAGTACTGGTTACAGATTAATTTTAATACAAGTATCAATAGTACTAGCAAACACATAATAGTGTACATTGTTATTACGTTAATCTTCAAAGTTAATGGTGATTACCCAACTCCATGAAATAGTGTCAGCTTTAGTCCGTTTGGCTTTCATTATTGTATAGCTATACTGAGATGAGGAAAAAGTAACACTATAGCAAGGAGAAAGCCCCATCATAGCACATGTGCAGGGAAGATGTTATTCTGTAGGAAGTATCATAATAGACACACACACAACCATTTCTCGGTGAATTACAACAGGTAGTAAAGTTGTAACGAGCTGTTTCACATACGTGAGTAGCGAACTGTGTTGCAAATGCTTTCACAGTGGATGGCCTGGCGTCCATGCATTGTCCTCGTGAATCAAGTAGTTACACGTAGCTTCTCACTTGCATGGCCCACTTCGAATTCCGTTTTGTACGAACAATTTAGAGCACTGCTCAGTTTGAATCAATCAGCTTCATGTGCCCCCTCCCCCCCCCCCTCACAATATTATAGTGCATGTTATGTGCAGGCACAACATTATGCTTAGTCATGATATCACACTTATAAGTAACTGTTCAAGGTATATTTAAATTCAGCCATAGTGATAGTATGCAAGATAAATTGAATCATCAGTAATTATTGTTGCAGTTCAGTTATTTGTAGTATCTGATGCTATTAAGAAATCCATCTCTGGATCCTGGTCTCGTTGAAAAATGTGCCATGGCATCTTCAATGTTAACAATCCGTGGAGCATGCAATAGCCAAAGAGTGCTACAGAAGCCAATGTGAGAACAGTGCTAATCAGTATTGTTAAAGCCACTGCCATTATAGCTACCCAGTGATCCTTATCAGATGCTTGATAGGCTGAAGTGACACAAAAACAGCTAAATGCCATGCCAATTAGCAAGACTGCATGATAGATGTTCACTCTTATAGATTTGTAAGGTTGTAAGAGTAAAATCAGACATCCAATGAACAGCGTACTCATTCCAGCCAGATTATAGCATGTCATATCTTCTGTAATCCCAAAAATAACATACAGAATAACTATTCGGCCAAGGAAGTAAATTGCAGAAAAGTAACGGCAGTCACGAGCTCCCTGTTCTGTACCATCCTTGAAATGGCCCTGAAATGCATCAACAAACGTGTGAAGTACGTGATTTCTGAGCCTTGAAAGGCTAAGGCATCTTTGAAAGCATCTCAGTGGGTACAGCAAAAGAAGAATTAAGGGAAAGAGAATGAAAGTAACAAAAACGAATATTGCCAAAATTGCGTACGGAAGATGATCTCTACTGAAATATTCATAGGAGCTATCAAAATAGACATACGTGCCCACAATCTCCTGGTGTACATTGTAAGCTCTAGCTGGTAGTAGAATGTCCATGGTTGTGTTGAGTAGCTTCACGTATGATAAGAGTAGGAATGTGGCAAAAGCTTTCACAATGGACGATTGTATGTTCACAATTTTGCTGAATCTGATACAGCATTTATGAAAGGGTCTCCACAGCAAAATAATTGGTCTGAAGCCTCTTGCATGTAATTCTACCAATGCATAAGTGGCAACAATAAGAATTAGAGGGTAAAGGGCAATGGCATAATCCAAAATCAATATCTGCAGCGTTGACAGGTTTAGACAGATATTGAGTGAAATTGCTCGAAAAAAGTCGAGGTTCCAAATGGATGTTGGTAATGCAAACATCTTTGCTGCAAGTTTGAGTTTGTAATTCCCTATGGATATGAAGGCAGCTCTTAGGTTTGCTGGTGTTGTGAGTGCTTGATTTAGCGTAATGAATCCATATAAATATGGATTGGTTGCATTGACTCCAAAAATAATGACCATCACATAGAAGAATGTGAGTGGAATGAAAGCAACAGCTGCAAATTTTAACCAGTTGTATGCACCATTAGTACATTCTATGCATGAGTAGTCGTAGGAGTACGCCAATGGGCAGAAACCTTCTTGATATTTACTGCACAGACGACCATCCCTATTGAAACGCCCACACATTGCTTTGTTAAGTTTTGAAATATTCGAAGGAAGTGAATGCTGCTGGTTCCTATCAAGTATTTTAGCAAATCCACATCCGTATGGAGATGCTCCAACAAGAACACCACCTTCTTCATCATAAGTTATGCAGTTGCAGTCTGAGACAGACACCTTATCAGGATTGGTGCTACACTTTATGGTGCCATAAACATCACCTCCACAGTGACAACTGCCATTTGCAAAGTATATCCAAGTGTGCTCACATATTCCATCATCGATCTTGAGCAGTGATCTAGTCATTGATCTGCTACTGATCTCTTCAACATCAGCTACTGCTTCACCTGTGCCAATTAGAACATTTGTTACACTGTACAACAAGAATATCAGCTGCAACATCATTGGAATAGTCTAAGAACGTAAAATTCTGCAAATGTTGATCAGTGTGAGAGTATGAATTGATGTATCAGCTCTGCATAACTGATGGATGAGTGTCTATAAATCTATAATTATATATAGATCTCGATTCCATTCATGGTTCATGTACATGCATCACTGAATGCTTTCCTTAAGCACTGAAAATGGCTACATAGTATGTGTACCGTGAACTCATCAGCTTTGAAGTTGGTTTCCTCTGGTTTCGGTAACAGTTGTACTTTCTGAACATCATGATCCCCATTTGTGTAGGAAAGACTACAGCTGATGGTGCAAATGTTTGCAGTAATAGTTGCCATCGTAGTATAGTATGTTGTTTGGCTTTGATTGATTTTTGCACAATGGACTCTGAGTTGCATTCTAGTGATCATAGTTATCAGGATATTGTGGCAAAACCTATTCTGCCAAATCTAATGCAACATAATTTGACTCTATGCACACATGTATGCTGGTTTGCATTCAGCAGTAATATCGGTAGATACTGCTATGGTATATATTATAACAGTTACTATCATGGCTATTTACGTAGCACAACATGAAAGCTAAGGCTGTGTACGTAAACTTGCCACACATCCAAATTTAATAATAATTGCTCACAGTTATTAAATAGTTATAGCTATACCATTGCATTCTACAACAATATTAAATTTTATTTGTGGTAACTACTATTGACAAACTACATGTAGTCAAAGGTTGTGTTTGTGTTGTGTTTCCATCATTAAAATTTGGTTAATCCATGAGCAGTGCCAGTGGGCTCTTTATCACTCATTGTGGATGCTTGAGCTGCTGATAGGTCTTCCTTCTCTGGCTTCTCACTTGCATCAATCATTGACTTGCTTTCATTGATAATATCTAATGTTGGAACACTGCAGCCTTTCTTCTCCCCCCTCTGAAGTGCAGACATTTCGATTCGTGAATCGGTGGCTGTTGATACTGACTTGACAATACTGTAGAGCTGCATTGATTTGCTACTGACTTTAGTGAGCCACGCCTTCCATTGGTCTCGTGCTTCTGGCTTTCTCACTCCATGAAGGACAAACAGAATCACTCCTTGCAAGCCAACAAAAAGACTGAATAGAAGCTGAAATGTAAAGGTCAGTTCATTTATAGTAGTTCCACTAGCAGCGAGACCAAATCCCCAGCCAAGGCCAAAGAGTGTAGCTAGTCCAATAGCAATAGCCACCTGCTTCTTTGCAGATTTATGTTTATCCTTGAAATCAGCTATCTCTTTGAAGTTCGCTGAGCGCTTTATCAGCGAAACCATGATCACGAAGAACACGCACCAGTTGAAGACGTTGAGAATAAGAAACGGAAGAACAAAGCCAAGCCAGAAAGGTAGCCCCTTGGAACGACAGCTGCATCAAAGAAAGTGATTTAAAATTCTAGATTAATTATCACAATAATGAATCCTTACAAGGAGCGATCATTAATGTGGTAATCTCTGTAGCCTGGACCAGCAGACAGCACAACAATAAGCATTGGCAAGACTGCAAAGGCAATTGTTATTATATTTATCATAAAACTCAAACCACATGTGTACTTACTCCAAACTATCAGCCCCGCCTTTGAAACAAATCGAGGTATTTGTGATACAAACACTTGGACCAGATTTCTGTAGAGATAGACAGCCTCCACTGCAGTCCAACCAAAGAGTACCAATAGGAAGTATTGAAGTAGAGCTGCTGATATACCACAGAGAGCAGGCACTGGTGCTGCATGGGCTCCAATTAGGAAGGTTAAGTAAAGGAAGGCAAGGGATACTGACATGTTGATTAAAATCTGACCATGGTTGTTGTTTCGTAGCTGCCTGCATACAATAAATACACAGAGATGCGTGTGAATATTGTTGTAAATATCACTGTCAGCTACACTTACTTGGTGCAAATGTATGTAATGATTAAGAATGTAAGGCATACGAATGACGAAACCAAGCATATGTAGCTGATGACTTCCAGTGATAAGGTGAACTTGTGTGGTAAAGGGTCAACAATTCCATATGTCAAGTCCTAATTAAAGCAACTTTAGCTAAAATTATTAATGATAGCCACCCCAGCTCTTACCAGAACTAGACCAAAGTATCCAGGTTGATAAAATTTTGTTTCGTACACTGCTGGTTGTGGTCCTTCGGGTGTTGTATGATTCTTAGTAGACTCCCAGACAACCCTTGTCCTCTGCTCATCTTCAACCTCCAAATCCGTGAAATTGCGTATCTGGCAATCATGTGTCAACCACCCTATATTAAGATTAATGCATATCATATGACTTTGCAAATGTGATTTAAACTGACTTAGTATATAATGCTTTGTAGATTCAACTTACCATGTGTAGTGGTATTCCACCTTCCACATGTTAAGTCCCCACTGCTATTGCTGATAGACTGTATACATGTATACATCACAGAGACTTAAGTTAATATTCTCATTTTAATTACCTCTTGACGTTGTAGATATACAGTGATTGGACTCTGAAGCATGTCAGTACCATTCACTCTAACACCAACAATGATGGATTGCTGAGAAGCATTCTGATCTAGAAATAAGCTTCCTTGTACAAAAACGAAATAGGATAGTCTTTGTTTCCGATCCATATTGTTATCCTGGAATATTGACTGTGGCACTTGCACTGTAGCAGTAAATCTTCCTTGAAAGGAACTGTTGGTTCCCGCTTCCTTATTTAATGCACTCTCTTCAATGTTGTTCCCTTGTTTGAAAGCATTGTCCACTGAACCCAAATCAACAGTTAATGTTTCCCCAGTGAAGGAGTCCGTGTCGATCTCCTCAATGATAATTGCATATGATTCCCTTGTAAGGATTGTGGATGTGTTTGATAAGTTTACTCTATTCGTAAAGTCTGCCAGGCTCAACAATAACCTTCAAGTTAGAGAATTTCAGTTCATGATAATTATTTATTGTGCATTTGTAGCTGAATACCTCATTGGAGCTGCTCCAACCATTTGGCTTCTAGCTACTTCCTCTTTATCCGCTTGAATAAGGTTATCAATCGTAGTCAAGTAATTTTCTCTGATCTGTATGATCACAGTATAGGTAGAAATGCTGTGATGCATGCTATTATCTACCTCTTCATTTTCAATGGCATCATCAGTTAGACCTTCAATGAGGGTTGTAGCAATTGAAATGCCTACTGCTTGAATTTCTTCACTTCTGTTGGTAATATCCACTAGCGACTCTGCTAGCTGTTTTGGATTATTTTTGGCTGACTGCACAATATTTATAATAATTATATATTATGCAACATGTATATATCTGCATCATCATTAGCTCACTATATTAGCTTTGCACAATTCAATTGCAATATCTGTGAGATTGCACTGAGTTTGATAGTCCACCTCTTTCCAGTGGGCACCCATCAAATAGCTGCCCCCACACCTGCGAGTGATATTGAGTGATCTATTTTGATTGGCTGGATTGCCTATTAGATCCTGACAGGGACAGGGCAATGTGATGGAGTGCCGTATTTCAGTTTCAGGCCACTCTAGTATGACATTATCTTCAGCATGACAACCATCTGTATCAGTGTATGCAAAAGATTATTAACTTACAGAAAGTTTATATAGTTCTGATCTTCATTTAATAATAATATTATTATTATGATCATATTTACCATATCTTTTGATATCAAACGCCAGAGAACTGTATGCTGATTGTAGTATTTGGGCCAGAGCATTCCATGTACGATAACTTGAATGATTTTCAGATGTGTAAACTGTTACAATGATAGCTGCTGAATTTGATAATATTTCATTCCTAGATTTGCATTTAAGCAGTAGCAGTAGTATAAGTGCTGCTATAATCAATAGTTATAGCTTACTCTGTGATTAATCCATACACTTCTCCATTTATGTGTAAACTGAATAGAAGAGCACGTATCTGTACAAGCAGCAGAATATTTATTATTGCATATAGCTGTTGCTACTTATTTTCTTAACCTCGGATACTATTTGTTCATTGACGGTTGATAGCATGCTTGATGTTGATTCAGATACAGATTCTGTTATGAGAATATGATATTGACGAACACCTGTAATATTTAGGTATAATTGTACACAATGTGATTCATAGAAAACTAAGACTTCCTTATGTCGTGCTTTCCAAAACATGAGCTTTCCTACACATGTTTGGCAGAGAATAGGGCAGAATTTATAAATGAAATGTGTAAAAATTTCTACACATTTCCTACGTGTACGAAATCTATATTTTCGTCTAGTGAGAAACTCAGCTTTTTTTTACCTTTTATGGTCAACAAGGCACCATCAGATTTATCCATTCCTTTATCATTAATTACGTCGCAGGTGTAATTGCCTCTATCTTCAGGGGAGAACTCTGCTATGTAGAGGTATGGTCTGATCTTTCTTTCCAGGAGCTGGCCGTCTCTGTACCAGCGATAAGTAAGGGGCGGGGCTCCAGTGGCCTCACATGTCAAATTGACTGGTGATACCAGTTGAGTCTGAGTTATACTTGATGCAGTGATGTTCAAAATTTTAGGTGATGGTAGGGCTTCTAAACCAACATCTATAATGTGTGTGTGTGTGTGTGTGTGTGTGTGTGTATGTACATTATGTGGCACCCGAAGTCCAACCTGGATCCCACCAAGTCATGGCACATACTGTTGATAGGACAGATGTTTTTGCTACCCCAGCTGAAGCCAGGTCCCTATTTTATAGCTATATATAATATGACTGTATCAAATAAAAGGGAAACTCAAAGCACAGTTTCAATTTTGAGAAAATCAACAGTTATTTTTAACAGACCATTTCTGTTTATTACCTCCGAGTCAATATATCCAACTTGCATGCTTTCTACAAATTGTTGTGAGTATATATACTTGTACCAGAGTAGCTATTACCACAAACATAGAGTAAATCCACTACACTTAGAGTACACTGTATGGTACCAAGGGCTTATAGATATGCCCTCTCCCCCTTTGGGGTCTACAAGCCCTTGATGGTACATAATAATGTTTGAAGCTACATGCTACAAACTACTACTATAGTCAAGGGCTTATAGACTCCAAAGGGGGAGAGGGCATGTAACTGCCATACAAGATAGTGTACCTAGCAAAATTCAAATCAGATAGTGGTTTGTAACTAATTATAGCTGTCTGGATTGCAGTGCTATGGACTGATAATGTGGATTTTACTATTTTTAGCTAGGTGTATGGATTTGGTGGACTGGAATGATGGAATGGAATGGAATGGAACAGTGGAATGATAGAGGACCTGTCAGCACTCTATGGTCAGCCAGTGTATAATTCACGGCTCAAGTCTCAATCGTATTGCAAGCCATTAAACAACAATTACATTAAATTCTAGTCATCCTAGTATGGGGGGCACATGCATAAAAGAGAAAGTTGAGTCCTTTTTTTGAAGGGGCTGGTTTCGTATATACCAGCACTGTGAACATACACTATAGTAGGGGCGTGGCTGGTCCAAGCAGTTAGCGAGGTTATCCCTACTTGTAGTCTTACTACCTTCAGGTGATAATTACATTAAAAGTTGCCATGAAAGTATATTTAGCGCGTAATTATTATTCATCACACGCCTTGAATATGTCACTCTCATCCATGTAAATGTGGGTGTGATTGAAAGTTACTGATCACTCTACATAATAATAATTATTATGGGGTTCTACTACACTTGAGGGCATCTCATTATGGTGCGTGCATTTATACTGTACTAACTTAGCGCTTGCTAGCTATAGTGTGCATGGCTGATATATTGTGTTGTTATGCAATCACTTACCATGTTGTGTATTAGTGTATGCGTGTAATAATCTATTAAGAACATTTGAATGATCATGTCTGCGTGTAGTCAGTCTATAACGCGTTGTTGATCCTTGCGTAACAATCTATTAAACATTAAATTAACTATTTACAACTAGGTAAAAAGAGGGATTCAAAATGACAATACAAGCTATGCCAGATTTCTGCATGATCCAACTTGTATGTCACATCCCAACACTTGATTGCTGTATTGCCAAGTGGAGTGAAGTAGTTATAAATACCATCTGTTAGCTCGTGCCCTGGGCAAGGGAGTGTGTGCTCCAATCACCTGAGCCCATGCATCTCCCCCTTGACAATATCCTAATGATACAGCACCACAAACCAAAAACTTCTCTGTATAATGAAAGATGGTACCAGATGCGCATGCGCCTTAATACTCCGTTGCTTTCCGCGTTGCATTCCATTCCATTCCACCATTCCAGTCCAGTCCATTCCCACCATTTCATTCCATCGTTCCAGTCCACCGAATCCAAACACCCTTTTTAACCTATGGATTTGAATTTTGCCAGGTGCCAGTTACATGCCCTCTCCCCCTTTGGGGTCTATAAGCCCTTGGTGGTACATGATAATGTTTGAAGCTACATACCTACAAACTACTATTATAATCAAGGGCTTATAGACCCCAAAGGGGGAGAGGGCATGTAACTGCCATACAAGATAGTGTACCATCTAGCAAAATTCAAATCAGACAGTGGTTTGTAACTAATTATAGTAACAGCTATGTTATCATTGTGTATAGTAGTTTGTAGTATATAGCTTCAAACGTTACATCATCAAGGGATTAGCTATAGACCCCAAAGGGGGAGAGGGCATGTAACTGGCACCTGGAAAAATTCAAATCCATATGCCAAAAACAGTAAAATCCACATTATCAGCATAGCACTAATGCACTCCAGGCAGCAGTTGTGAGTGTACTTGTAGCAGACCAGTGTAGCTTTAGCCATAAACACAGAGCTCGAGGCATACTGCAACTGTAACAGTAGATTGCTTGCTACATACATACTATATGTATAAACAAAAACAATCCCAAACAGTCCCTTTTCTCACAGCTGGTAAAATAATATTATATTCATGCCAGGTATAAATTCTATGTATAGTTTCCTTTTTACTTGATGCATTCACGATTATGCTAGAGCAATGGGGATAAAGTGGCTTGTTCAAATTAAGTTGCAGCAGTATATAAGGCCCAAGTGGGAATCGAATCCCCAACCCTAGGATTGGGAATCCAAGACCTTAATAAGTGCACCAGCTGCTCGCACCATACCAGTGGTACTGTTGATGAGTGTCTGTGAGTTCCTAGCCCAGCTCTGGAGAAATATGCCAAATGTGCATGATCATTGTGTCTCTGCGTAGTGCCCAGAGGGTCCTAGTCCTTATGGATTGGGTGTGTGACCACATTTGTGACAGTCCTTACACCATTTGCCATTTACCGTTACCATGTGCACGTACAAGTACAGTCATATATAATTATTATACACATATACAATGCCAGTGGTAAAAGATAGAGATGCATGGACAATTAATGGCTTATCCGGGCCATCCCTACTTATAGAGTCTACCGACTCTATGATAAACTCACTATGCAATGGCTCTTGACACTGAATACCAGTGTGGTTTATTCCCACACAGTTACATGAGAAGGCCAAATATTCATCAACACACACTCCTCCATTCTGGCATGGAGATGAAGCACATTCATCCAAAACTGTTGTATTAATTTTAGTGGTTATGGTAATACAGATCACTAGTACAATAATCGACCCACTTTGAACAGCAATTCTCAGCCGTTTAGATGCCACAATATTGGGATGATCATTCTGAGCTTGGCAAATGTATTCAACTCCATCTTCTGCTCTCGAACTACTAATCTCAATAACACTTTGTTGAACACTTACATTACATGGCACTGTCTCATCTGTACTAGTGCTGTGTATATGAGTGTCCTCCGATAATCTTACAATATTATTTGGACCAATCTCTCTTTGCCAGGTGATCACAAGTGGAGGGCTCCCTCTTGCTTCACATGATATCCTGATGGAGTCTGACTCGTTAACAATCATCTGATCAGCGGTTAGACTTGTGATCTCAGCAGCTGCATGAATATAAAAAGTAATCATGCATCTATAGGGCTGCTTAGACGAACTGAGTCTTATTTACGTAGCCAACTGAAGGCTTCCTATCACTAATACCATTATTAAGACTCTCTTAAGAATGTATATACCACACAGTAGCAGTTTACTATGGGATGCTGTTTGTATCAAAATTCATTGTTGGCAGGCATTTAGAAAAGTCTGGGGATTTACGAAAGAAGTGGACATTTACATAAATCACAGTGGAAATTTGACGTGAATCACATAAGATATTAATCTTAGAGATGCTACAACTGTGGGGATTTATGAAAGTAGTGGATATAATATATTTACGTAAATCTCGCTGATATAAATCGCAGCGGATATTTACACAGTTTGTGATAAAATTCTGTAGTGGCAGACGTTTAGTGATGCCACAGGAATTTACGAAAGTAGTGGATGTTTACAAAAAAAAAACACAGTGGACATTTAACATCATCCCTATCATGAGCTCCATGTAAACACACACATGAATACAAAGACTGCATCCAAGACTTGTGCCAGTGGTTAAAAATATTGAAAGAAAAGTCTGGGGATTTATGAAAGTAGTGGATATTTATGCAGATCACAGTGGAAATTTGATATGAATCACAGAAGACATTATGCTACAACTGTGGGAATTTATGAAAGTAGTAGATATTTACATAAATCTCATTGGTATAAATTGCAGCGAATATTTACACAGTTTGTGATAAAATTCTGTAGTGGCAAACATTTAGTGATGTTGCAGGAATTTACAAAAGTAGTGGATGTTTACAAAAACACATTAATTTTAATGTCATCCCTATAGGTCATGTGCCCCATGAAGCGCACACAGACTACACCCAGGACTTGGGGCATGCCCGCAAGATTAGTTAAAGCTTAATTTTTTGTGCCAGTGGATAAGTATTGAAAGATCTATAATATTATGTGGACAATTAGGAGCCTTTCCAATGACTTGCATAATTATCCCTGGCTCTTACTCACTTCTGACCAAAAGTACTCATAATATGATTTGCTAATTATTGTATTAGCCAATAATAATAATTATTATTATTATGGATCTCTGTCAACACATCTTTGCTTTGGTGGTAGTTTAATCCCCACAGCATCTCTAAGATTTGTATAAATCTCCACTATGTAGCAGTATTGATACTTTCATAAATTAATGTCTTCTGGATTTATATAAATCTCCACTATGATCAAGTTTAATGCCCACTACTTTCATAAATCCACACAGTTGTAGCATCTCTAAAATTATAATGTCTTCTGTGATTTATGTCAAATTTCCGCTGTGATTTACGTAGATGTCCATTAGTTTCATACTTAATCCCCAGACTTTTCTAAGTGTCTGTCAATAATGAATTTTGACACAAACGGCACCCCATGCTATGGCATAGTTTATGTCATGGCTTAATAATACTAATTGTATATTTACCATCATAATTGACAGAGAGATTGAAGTTTGCTGTGTTCCTGCCAATATCATTTTGGATACTGCACATATACTGACCCCTATCCTGATATTCTATAGTAGTAATTGAAATACTTGAGCTAACGTAGGTCGTTCCATTTGATTCAGTTTGATCAACTATTGCCATTGAAAGTGTAACACCATCATGGTCCCAGGTGATAGTTGGTACTGGTATGCCATACCCTTTACAGGTAAGGGTTATGTTGGTGCACAAGTCTACAGCTACATTACTGGGAACTGAAGAAAACTGAGCTGCATAGATAATGAAGATTTGATAAAATTATAACGGATATAAGTACATAATTTACCTGGTACAAGAACTTTCAGTATAAAGTGGTGAACGTCTGTACCATTGCTGTTATTGGCTATGCATGAGTAACTCCCAGCATCTTCTATTTCAATGTCACTTATTATCAAAGTAGATGTTGTGAACTGGTATGTACTATTCTGAGATACATATCTTTGATTTATGACAATACGGGAATCATTTGAGAGTTGTTCTTCATATTTATTCCATACTATGGCTGGAAGTTCATTGCCGTATCCATGACAACTTATTGTAAATGTGCTATTAATAACAGCTGTGAAATAAATATCTGGAGTATGAATTATTTTAGCTGGTTCTGGGTCTCCAATTACGTAGGGAATATGCGTATGCACAGAAATTATAGAGTCTGATCATACATACAATATGCTTACTATTTATTCCATAATCTGATGTTGCACTTCCAAAATCATTTGTAACCATACATGTACATAGTCCAGGTGGAACAGTGGATGTGAGAAAAACAAGCTTATTTTCGTATGTTGAATGCTGAGTGTCGATTACAGTTTGTGAGCTGTCAAATACTATGCCATCAATAATGATAGGAACTCCATTTCTCTTCCAAGTTACTACAGTTGCTGCACTGTTGGTGGAGATGCAAATCAGTGAGTGTTCAGGTGCTTGGCTGATGTAAAAACTCGAGATCGTGGGACTAGCTGTAAAATAGTTTACAGTATATAATAATATTATCATATATATTATCAAAATTGATATTAGCTTCATCATTAGTAAATCAGTGAGTGTTCAGGTGCTTGGCTGATGTAAAAACTCGAGATCGTGGGACTAGCTGTAAAATAGTTTACAGTATATAATAATATTATCATATATATTATCAAAATTGATATTAGCTTCATCATTATTAATAATATTATTGTTATTATTTAGCCTACTCCTATGCTTACGTATATTGCTACCAGTATCACTGTAAATTCCAAGGAACAGTTGCTGTAGCTCTCCATGACGATCTGGAATCAAACAGTGATAGAGTCCAGAGCAACTTTCTGATCCAGTGTATGATTCTCCAAGTGTATATACAAGACGTGGTAGTGTAATTGAGAATGAATACTGTGAATGATTGTATTGAACAAAGCATTGTTGTTGGAGTAGTGAAAAATTATAGGAGTAAACATAGAGGTCTGAAACTCTTCCACCCATGGGATCGTACCAAGTTGAATCTGAGTATCCATTAGTTTGTGAGTAAAAGTTGGAATTATCTGTTAAACAGCTGATAGCTGGTTGATTGTGATAGATAAAATTATTACGATGGTGAATCAAAATCACACTGTTGTTTTTGTAAGATCTATTCTCATATGAAAAACCCAGATCTATACATATAAAAATTAATACACACTAATATTAATTTTTTGTAGTTGCCTGTCTTAAACTTACAAGTTGAAATGTCAGCTGAGTGGTGGTGTGAATTACCAGTAACAGCAGTACATCTATAAACGCCAAAAAGAGCAAATCCACTCGCAATTGTAAGCTTATTGGTGTAACCATTTTCAAGGTTGGTGGCCTGTATTGTTGACTGATGGTATTGATTTCCCAAATCCAGCGGAAATGCAGAGTCATGTGTGAGCCAATATCCATAATATCGAGTATAGACATGTTGTGAGATCCAGTACCACTGAACTTCATACGCATGTCCTTGAAATTTGCATTGTAAAGAGGAATCCGTTGAATTATAAAAA
The DNA here is from genome assembly GCA_963930775.1 of Cliona cf. orientalis. Lineage (NCBI taxonomy): Eukaryota > Metazoa > Porifera > Demospongiae > Clionaida > Clionaidae > Cliona > Cliona cf. orientalis. The sequence goes on from OZ005696.1 coordinate 2,058,363, forward strand.
ATTTGTATAGAAAAATTGTTTTCTATTATTGTATCTGAAACAGTAACATGTATGTTTAAACATGCATGGCAGAATTTTATTGATAACATAGTATTACCTGTTTGAAGTGTGAAATAGCAATCTTGATCCTGGCCTTGTTGATTAGCTACTGTACAGTGGTATATTCCATCCATGTTAGTTACATTTCTGAAGTGTAGTTCAACTGTTTGCTCACTTCTACTGACATATACTTCCGAATCTGAACTAGTAGTTTCTATTCTTGTACCATTTGGAAAGAAACACTGTGGCCCTGTACGTGAATGATTGTTGCTACAGCAAATATTATAAGATGTTCGATAAATAATTCTTCCCGACACTGCCAATCCACTGAAATGTTTTTGTAGATCAGTGTTATTGTTGAATTTATGTATTATCTCTTGATCATCTTGTGCTATGCTTACTGAGAGTGTTATCCCTGACTCTACAAGCATAAAATTCATCACAAAACACAAAAGCTATTGATTCCTTAATTTCTTACCAATTATTGGATAAATCTGGCTTAATCCTATAGTGTTTGATATCTGGCATGTGACTCCAGCAATGGATAAGGCACTATCAATTATTATCAATTGGTTATGATAGTTAGAAGAACGAGTTATCATTTGCTCCCTCTCATATACATCCCCATCAGTATTGATGACCACTCCATTCTTTCTCCAGATAACAGTAGTTGCCGGACTCCCCGTTGAAATACAAGTTAACGTGTGAGAGGAAGCATTGTAGACCATCCGCTCGATATGAGGCCAATAATAGTCCAATTCTGTATAAGGAAAATTACATCACAAGTCAAACTACATGGTATACCTCTCACCATCATATGGAATAAATCCAAAATAAATATATTGTGTCATGTTAGCTGCATTTGGTAGACGACAGTGATGGAGCCCAATTATTTCGTACGACAAAGGAATGATGTGCAATATGATTGTGCCATTGTTATATCTAGATCTGCTTATCTTCTCAGGGGATGATAGCCAATTGAAAGAGTAATGCCACTCTCCCTGCTCTGGATCTGCACAGCATGGTCTGAGATCAGTCACACAATAAATACTGACAAATCTGTCAGCATCATGAACAATGGCACTGTTGTTGGGCAAAATTTCCCCTTCATACATCAAATAGACACCTGCACGTTAAAGCAAAGTTAGCTAATTGGAATTCTATCTTCTCTGTACTATATGACTATATTTGTTGCTACTTTATATTATACAGAACTACAGTAGCTGCAGTACCTGAACTGTTGGTGTGGCTGTGGGCTGCAGCATACTGAGTCCCACTGTACTGACTGAGTATCAGCCCTAGCAACAGCTTAAGCAATAATAGTCGTTGCAACATCATTAAGTATAGGCTCTGACAGTTTCTATGTAGTGTTGGCAGGCCTTTTTATGTCCCCGTAATGTATTATGGTGACATCATCGTTCTCTCGAATTCGAATTCCGAATTCCGATTCCGATTCCGGAAGCGGATGTCCGCTTCAATAATAGCTAGCTACCTTGTTCGTGGCGGTCAGTTGATGGGAGATCATTAATAACTGGACAGAATGTCGAAAGATTTGTGTGTCCTTGTCAGTGTCGTCTCGGTGTTTATCGCAACGATAAGGTGTGATAAGTTTCATGATCATCAAGTCTGATCTGATAGAAATAATAACATCAGTTAGCATTTCACTCATGGCTGAGTGCCATGATATGAAAGAACCAGAAGAGGCTTCATATCATGATGGTACTGCTCTTTCTTTCAGATTTCTTCAGTGCACCAAGTTCACAAATTCCATATGAAGGTGACAGAGCTACCTTAGTCTGCCACGTCCAGGGTAATGCCTTCTGGCAAGTCAATGGCACAATTTACAGTGAACGCAATGCTGCCTTCATTGACAGTTCATTTGTATACAGGAAACACTACAACTGATGGTGCAAATGTTTGCAGTAATAGTTGCCATTATGGTATTTTATGTGGCTTTGATTGCAATGGACTCTGGGGTTCTAGTGATCTATAATAGTTATCAGGATAATATTATTGTGGCAAAACCTATTCTGCCAAATCTAATATAGTGTTGACTCTTTGCACACATAGTGCATTCTACAACAATATTATTGAATTTTGTTTCGTGGCAACTAGCTACTATTGACTCAAGTACATAATACAGTCGAAGGTTGTGTTTGTATCAGACTGATCTATCTACAATATCTACTGTTATTATTAATTATTATGATCACAGTCATCAGTCTGTTCCCATTATTAAAATAATCCATGAGCAGTGCCAGTGGGCTCTTTATCACTCATTGTGGATGCTTGAGCTGCTGATAGGTCTTCCTTCTCTGGCTTCTCACTTGCATCAATCATTGACTTGCTTTCATCGATAATATCTAATGTAGGAACACTGCCCCAGTCCTTCTCCCCCCTCTGAAGTATGGACATTTCCATTTGTGAATCGGTGGCTGTTGATGCTGACTTGGCAATACTGTAGAGCTGCATTGATTTGCTACTGACTTTAGTGAGCCACACTTTCCACTGGCCTCGTGCTTCCGGTTTCCTCACCCCATGAAGGATGAATAGAATTACTCCTTGCAAGCCAACAAAAAGACTGAATAGAAGCTGAAACGTAAAAGTCAGTTCGTTTACAGTAGTTGCACTAGCAGCGAGACCAAATCCCCAGCCAAGGCCAAAGAGTGTTGCTAGCCCAATAGCAATAGCCACCTGCTTCTTCACAGAATTAAGTTTGTCCTTTAAGTCTGCTTTCTCTTTGAAGTTCACTGAGCACTTTATCAGCGAGACCATGATCATGACAAACACACACCAGTTGAAGATGTTGAGAATAAGAAATGGAAGAACAAGACCAAGCCAGAAAGGTAGCTCCTTTGAACGACAGCTGCATCAAAGAAAGTGGCGAATACTACGTGTAGCACACACTCATAATTATTATTGTACTTACAAGGAGCGATCGTTGATGAGGTAATCCCTGTAGCCTGGACCAGCAGACAACACAACAATGAGCATTGGCAAGACTGTAAAGGCAATCATTATTATAGTAATAATTTGATCACAAAATTCAAAACGCATGCATGCTTACTCCAAACTATCAGCCCCGCTTTTAAGACAAATCTAGCTATTTGTGATACCAACACTTGAACCAGGTTTCTGTAGAGATGGACAGCCTCCACTGCAGTCCAACCAAAGAATACTAATAGAAAGTATTGAAGTAGGGCTGCTGAGATACCACAGAGAGCAGGCACTGGGGCTGCGTGGGCTCCAATTAGGAAGGTTAAATAAAGGAGGGCAAGGGATATTGACATGTTGATTAAAATCTGACCATGGTAGTTGTTTCGTAGCTGCCTGTAAATTTTTTGATACACAGTACAGTAATGTAAGTGAATATCTTATCCGCTATACTTACTTGGTGCAAATGTATGTAATGATTAAGAATGTAAGGCATGCTAATGACAAAACCAAGCATAAGTAGCTGATGATTTCCAATGTAAAGGTGAACTCGTGTGGTAAAGGGTCGACAATCCCATACGTCAAATCCTGAAGATTGTATTAAAATTCCAATCACAAACATAATGTACTCCTTTCGCTTAGTACCAGAATTAGACCAAAGTATCCAGGCTGATAAAATTTAGTTTCGTACACTGCTGGTTGTGGTCCTTTGGGTGTTGTGTCATTCTCAGTAGACTCCATATTCCTTGTCCTCTGCTCATCTTCAACCTCTGAATCAGTGAAATTGCGTATCTGGCAATCATGTGTTGACCACTCTATATTAAATCAAATGTACATGAGATTACGCTTTGTATCCTACTTGCGGGTTCAATTTACCATGCATAGTGATATTCCACCTCCCACATGTTAGGTTTCCACTGCTATTGCTAATAGACTGTACATGTATACATCACAGAGATTAAAATAATAATTGTTATCAATTTAATTACCTCTTGACGTTGTAGGTATACAGTGATTGGATTCTGAAGCATATCAGTACCATTGACTCTAACACCAACAATGATGGATTGCTGTGATTTAGAAGCATTCTGGTTTAGAAACAAGCTTCCTCGTACAAACACCAAATAGGATAGTCTTTGTTTCTTATCCGTATTCAATTTATCATCATTGAATATTGACTGTGGCACTTGCACTGTAGCTGTAAATCTTCCTTGAAAGGAGCTGTTAGTTCCTGCTTCCTTATTTAATGCACTCTCTTCAATGTTGTTCCCTAGTTTGAGTGCATCGTCCACTGAACCCAGGTCAACGGTTAGTGTTTCTCCAGTGAAGGAATCTGTGTTGATCTCCTCAATGATAATTGCATATGATTCCCTTGTAAGGATTGTGGATGTGTTTGATAAATTTACTCTGTCTGTAAAGTCTGCTAGGCTCAACAATAACCTTCAAGTCAAAGATAAAAAAAATATTATAGCTAGCGTTTTGGTCATTGTGCACTTATAGTTGAATATATACCTCATTGGAGCTGCTCCAACTGTTTGGCTTTTAGCTACTTCCTCTGTATCTGCTTGAATAAGGTTATCAATTGTAGTCAAGTAATTTTCTCTGATCTGTGTGGTCACAGTGTACTAGGTAAAAGCACTATGATGCATGCTATTATCTATACCTCTTCATTTTCAATGGCATCATCAGTTAGACCTTCAATGAGGGTTGTAGCAATTGAAATACCCACTGCTTGAATTTCTTCACTTCTGTTGGTGATATTCACTAGTGACTCTGCTAGCTGTTCTGGATTATTTTTGGCTGACTGCACAATATTATAATTTATTATGCAGCATGTGTAAATCTGCATGATCATTAGCTCACTATATTAGCTTTGCACAATTCAATTGCTATATCTGTGAGATTGCACTGAGTTTGATAGCCCTCCTCCTCCCAGTGGGCACCCATCGAATAACTGCCCCCACACCTGCGGGTGATATTGAGTGGTCTGTTTTGATTGGCTGGATTGCCTATTAGATCCTGGCAGGGACAGGGCAGTGTGATGGAGTGCCCTATTTCAGTTTCAGGCCACTCTAGTATGATGTAGTTTTCAGCATGACAGCCATCTGCATCAGTGTGTGTGCAAGACTAGCTAGTTACGTTGTGTAGTTCTGATCCTTGTTTAATATGTATATGACGGTGTTTACCATATCTTTCAATGTCAAATGTCAGAGAACTGTATGCTGATTGTAGCACTTGGGTCAGAGCATTCCATATACGATCACTTGAATAATCTTCAGATGTATAAACTGTTACAATGATAGCAGGTGAACTTGACGATGTTTCATTCCTAGATTTGAATTAAACCGGCAATAGCAGTAGTATAACAACAGCTGAATCTAAATTTGTGGTTTACTCTGTGATTAATCCATACACTTCTCCATTTATGTGTAAACTGTTATTTCTCAATAGAAGAGCACGTATCTGTACAAGCAGTAGAATATTTATTATTGTACATAGCTACTGCTACTTATTTTCTAAACCTCGGATACTGTTTGTTCATTGACAGTTGATGGGATGCTTGATGTTGATTCAGATCCAGATTCTGTTATGAGAATACGATATTGACGAACGCCTATAATATTTAGATGTTGTACACAATATGATGTTTAAATATTCACAGAAACTCAGTTTTTTTACCTTTTATGGTCAGCAAGGCACCATCAGATTCATCCATTCCTTCATCGTTAATTACCTCGCAGGTGTAATTGCCCCTGTCCTCAGGGGAGAACTCTGCTATGTAGAGGTATGGTCTGATCTTTCCTTCCAAGAGCTGGCCGTCTCTGTACCAGCGATAGGTAAGGGGCGGGGCTCCAGTGGCCTCACATGTCAGATTGACTGGTGACACCAGTTGAGTCTGAGTAACACTTAATGTGGTGATGTTAGAAATATGAGGTGATGGTAGAACTTCTAAACTAACGTCTATAAATAAATGTATGTGTGTGTGTACGTACATGTGTGTTGCACCCGAAGTCCAGTCTGGATCCCACCAAGTCATGGTATATACTGTCAGATCCTTATTTTACAGCTACATATGCTAGAGCAATAGGGATAAAATGGCTTGCTCAACCAACAGAAAGGCCCAAGTGGGAATCGAACCACCAACCCTAGGACTGGGAATCCAAGATCTTAATAACTGCACCATGCATGCAGCTGCACGCACCATACCTCGTCCAGTGGTACTGTTGATGAGTTTCTGCGAGTTCCTAGCCTGGTTCTATTAAAATATGCCAAAATTAATGTGCCTGCTCGTTGTGTCTCTGCATATAGCGCCCAGAGGGTCCTAGTCCTTATGGACTGGGGGCATGACCATATTTGTGACACATTTGTCATTTATTGTTACCATGTGCACATACAAGTATAGTACACATGCACAATGCCAGTGGTAAAATATAGATTTGCATGAACACTAATTAATAAACTCACCAGTATGCAATGGCTCTTGACACTGATTACCAGTGTGGTTTGTTCCCACACAGTTACATGAGAAAGCCAAATATTCATCGACACATACTCCTCCATTCTGGCATGGAGATGAAGCACATTCATCCAAAACTATTGACAATGTATTAAGACTTAGTGGTTATGGTAATACAGATTTTGCTAGTGCAATAATCAACCCACTTTGAACAGCAATTCTCAGCCGTTTAGTATTGGGGTGATCATTCTGTGCTTGGCAAATGTATTCAACTCCATCTTCTGCTCTCGAATTACTAATCTCAATAACACTTTGAACATCTATGTTGCATGGCATTGCCTCATCTGTACTTGTGCTCTGTATATGAGTGTCCTCCGATAATCTTACAACAGTATTGGGACCAATCCCTCTTTGCCAGGTGATCGCAAGTGGAGGACTCCCTCTTGCTTCACATGATATCCTGATGGAGTCTGACTCGTTAACAACCATCTGATCAGCGGTTAGACTTGTGATCTCAGCAGCTGCATGAATAGCAAAGTAATCGTGCATCTATAGGGCTGCTTAGACAAACTGAGTCTAAATAATTAAAACTAATAAGTTAAACGTAGCCAAATTAAGGCATGCTATCACTAATACCAAACGTATTATTTAAGACTCTCTTAAGAATGTATATACCACACAGTAGCAGTTTACGTCATGGCATAATAATAATAATAATTATTGTATATTTACCATCATAATTGACAGAGAGATTGAAATTTGCTGTGTCCCTGCCAATATCATTTTGGATACTGCACATATACTGACCCCTATCCTGATGTCCTATAGTAGTAATTGAAATACTTGAGCTAACGTAGATCGTTCCATTTGATTCAATATGATCAACCGTGGCCATTGAAAGTGGAACACCATCATGGTCCCAAGTGATAGTTGGTGCTGGTATGCCATAGCCTTCACAGGTAAAGGTTATGTTGGTGCACATGTCTACAGCTACATTACTGGGAACTGAAGAAAGCCGAGCTGCATGGATAATGAAGATTTGATGAAATCATAACAGACAAGTGCATAATTAAATTTTACCTGGTACAAAAACTTTCAGTATGAAGTGGTGAACATCTGTACCATTGCTGTTATTGGCAATGCATGAGTAATTCCCAGTATCTTCTGTGTCAATGTCACTTATTGTTAGTGTAGATGTTGTGAACTGATATGTATTATTCTGAGATACATATCTTTGATTTATGGCAATACGGGAATCATTTGAGAGTTGTTCTTCATATTTGTTCCATACTATGGCTGGAAGTTCATTGCCGTATCCATGACAACTTATTGTAAATGTACCATTAATAATTGCTGTGAAATAAATGTCTGGAGTGTGAATTATTTTGGCTGGTTCTGGGTCTCCAACTATATATAGAAAATGTCTGATCATGATGACATTGTATACAATGTCATGTAGTAACATAATATTATCATCATCAATAATATAATATGCTTACTATTTATTCCATGATCTGATGTTGTACTTCCAAAATCATTTGTAACCATACATGTATATAGTCCAGGTGGAACAGCAAATGTGAGAAAAACAAGCTTATTTTCGTATATTGAATGCTGAGTATCGATCACAGTTTGTGAGCTATCAAATACTATGCCATCAATAGTGATAGGAACTCCGTTTCTCTTCCAAGTTACTACAGTTGCTGCACTGTTGTTGGAGATGCAAATCAGTGAGTATTCAGGTGCTTGGCTGATGTAAAAACTTGAGATTGTTGGACTAACTGCAAAATTATTTATAGTACATATTATATCAAAATTGATATTAGCTTCACTATTAATTATTATCCGGCTAGTGCATGCAACTCTTATGCTTACGTATATTACTACCAGTATCACTGTAAATTCCAAGGTACAGTTGCTGTAGCTCTCCATGACGATCTGGAATCAAACAGTGATAGAGTCCAGAGCAACTTTCTGATCCAGTATAATATGATTCTCCAAGTGTATATACAAGATATGGTAGTGTAATATTTGATAATGAGAATGAATTCTGTGAACGATTGTATTGAGCAAAGCATTGTTGTTGGAGTGGAACATTATTATCTTGAAGATAGTAGAGGTCTGAAACTCTTCCACCTGTGGGATCGTACCAACCTGAATATCCATTAGTTTGTGAGTAGAAATTTGAATTGTCTGTTACACAGCTAATAAGTGGTCGAAACAAATTATGACGATGGTAGTAAATCAAAATCACACTGTTGTTTGTGTAAGATTTATTCTTGTATGAAAAACCCAGAGCTATATAAGAAAAATTAACACACATGTACTATAATTTTATTAAAATTAATACGGTAGCCTGTTTTAAGCTTACAAGTTGAAATGACGGCTGAGTGGTGGTGTGAATTACCAGTAACAGCAGTACATCTATAAAGACCAAAAGGAGCAAATCCACTCACAATTGTAAGCTCATTGGTGTAACCATTTTCAAGGTTAGTGGCCTGTATTGTTGACTGATGGTATTGATTTCCCAAACCCAGCTGAAATGGAAAATCATATGTATCCAGATCTTGATATGGAGGATCAAGGACAAGTGCTAAGATCAAATACCACTGAACTTCATATACACGTCCTTGAAACTTGCATTGTAAAGAGGAATCCGTTGAATTATAAAAAATTTGTACAGAAAAATTGTTTTCTGTTGTTGTATCTGAAACAATAACATGGATGTTCAAATATGCATGTAATTATTATTGACATACCTGTTTGAAGTGTGAAATGGCAAACTTGATCCTGGCCTTGTTGATCAGCTACTGTACAGCGATATATTCCATCCATGTTAGATATATTTCTGAAGTGTAGTTCAACTATTTGCTCACTTCTACTGACATATACTTCTGAATCTGAATTAGTACTTTCTATTCTTGTACCATTTGGAAAGAAACACTGCCCTGTATGTGAATGACTGTTACCACAGCAATCATTGTAAGATGTTCGATAAATAATTCTTCCCGCCACTTCCAATCCACTGAAATATCTTTGTAGATCAGTGTTATTGTTGAACTTGTGTATTATCTCTTGATCATCTTGTGCTGTGCTTACTGAGAGTGTTATCCCAGACTCTACAAGCATAAAATTCATCACAAAACACAAAAGCTATTGATTCATTAATATCTTACCTATTATTGGATAAATCTGACTTGATCCTAAAGTGTTTGATATTTGGCATGTGACTCCAGCAATAGATAAGGCACTATCACTAATTATCAATTGGTTATGATATTCGTAAGCCTGAGGAGTTGAAAGGATTATCATTTGCTCCTTCTCATATACATCCCCATCAGTATTAATGACCACTCCATTCCTTCTCCAGATAACAGTAGTTGCCGGACCCCTCGTTGAAATACAAGTTAATGTGTGAGAGGAAGCATTGTAGACCATCCGCTCGATATGAGGCGCATAAAAATTCAATAATTCTGTATAAGAAAATTAACTCACAAGTCAAATTATATGGTAGCTATGTCTCTCACCATGTAGAGTCTGAAAATAAAATCCAACATAAATGTATTGTGTTATGTTGGCTGCATTTGGTAGATGACAGTGATGAAGCCCAAGGCTGTACGATAAAGAAATGATATGCAATGTGATTGTGCCATTGTTGTATCTACTTATCCTCTCAGAGGATATCGGCCTTCCATTTTCGTTATACCACTCTCCCTGCCCTGAATCTGCACAGCATGGTCTGAGATCAGTTACACAATAAATACTGACATTGCTGTAGACATCATAAAGAATAACACTGTTATTGGGCAAAATTTCCCCTTCATACATCAAATAGACACCTGCATGTTAAAGCAAAGTTAGCTAGTTGGAGCTCTATCTTCTCTGTACTACATGACTATAATAATATTATTCGTTGCTACTTTAATACAATAAGCAGCACTACAGTAGCTGCAGTAGCTGCAGTACCTGAACTATTGGTGTGGCTGTGGGCTGCAGCATACTGAGTCCCACTGTACTGACTGAGTATCAGCCCTAGCAGCAGCTTAAGCAATAATAGTCGTTGCAACATCATTAGGTATAGGCTCTCAATATGGTATTGGCAGGCCTTTTATGCCCCACCATAATTTATTATGGTGACATCATCGTACTCTCGAATTCGATTTCCGATTCCGGAAGCGGATGTCCGCTTCAATAATAGCTACGTACTTTGTTCGTGGCCGATCAGTTGATCGGAGATCATTAATAACTGGATAGAATGTCTAAAGATTTGTGTGTCCTTGTCAGTCTCGTCTCGGTGTTTATCGCAACGATAAAGTGTGGTAAGTTTCATGATCATTAAGTCTGATCTGATAGAAACAATAACATCAGTTAGCATTTCACTCATGGCTGAGTGCCATGATATGAAAGAACCAGAAGAGGCTTCATATCATGATGGTACTGCTCTTTCTTTCAGATTTCTTCAGTGCACCAAGCTCACAAATTCTGTATGAAGGTGACAGAGCTACCATAGTCTGCCATGTCGAGGGTAATGCCTTCTGGCAAGTCAATGGCACAATTTACAGTGAACTCAATGCTGCCTTCTTTGAAAGCCGCGGGATTACATCATTTGACTTTTTTGTTGGTGATTCTGAACTCAATAAGACACTGACAATAGTTGGATCAGTGTTGGATAACAATAATACAGTCATACGGTGTATTTCTGTCCAACAAAATGGCATCACCAATTCCAGTGATAATGCAACCATAACTGTGTTAGGTAAGCAGTGTCACTCCAGGTCCAAAGTGCATGCACCCTATATACATATACATCCTGGATCACTATTGGTCACATAATAATATTACCACTATGACACATGTTGGCACAACATAATAATATTATAGACGCACTTACCCGTGGTACACTATAATAATATTATGGCCTGCAGTGTGTATGATTCATTACAGTGATAACGTACCAGTTCAGTCGTCAGCATTTTATGCCCATGCACAATGAGCGGATATGGAAGCCCAACTGTTTTACGATGATAATGTACACTATGGTACTCTATTGAGATAAGCTAAGCAGCTACAAATTTTAATAGCTACCCTAGTTTAGTGCAATACATTAGCTTTATGTTTACTATTTCAGGACCCCCATCCAATGTAACTCTTCGTGAACTAAACTCCATGTCTGTTGAAGTAACTTGGTCTGAGAGTTTCTTCCCTCCCACAGTCACGCTAGAGAGATACTCAATTACAGTATTCAATACTAGTGAACCAAACAATCACCAACAACAGATTGACATTGTATCAGACGTAGGGCCACCAACTAGTGATGGTCGGTACTCTAGGCTCTTCAGCTTTGGCCAAAGCCTAGCCCAGTGCACACAGATCACCTTCTCCGTGACTTCAATAAGTTCCATTGGCACCAGCTCAGCCTCCAATATCTCATGGGAAAGGCCTCTTTACATAGGTGAGTAGGTCTGTGATATAAATAATATTATTGTTAATGTCACGGCAGCCCATCCATACAGTGAATATGTTCATAACCAGATAAGAATGTAGCACACATGACTTAAATAATGTGTTGCCATGGATATGACCCACTTTCAAACATCTGATAATATTATGTTACTGAGTAGTTTGTTAGCAACATGATACTCCAAAACTATTGATGCCTTACAGTCACAAATTTAGTGCTATGATCTCAATGCACAATAGTATCCATAATAATTATAGAACTAGGATAGCATAGCCAATTGGGTATTCAAGAACCATAACTCCTTTCATAATTATTATTCTGACCAGTGATACTCAAATTTTAATAGGTTGGTCTATGTTTGTGTATCATGAAGTCAGTAGTGACCTTATGAGGCATTGAGCAGCAGCATAAGTTAAGATCATTCATCAGTGGGCAATACCCCTATTAAGTAAACAGGAAAAAGCCTTGATAGCGTTCTGAAATTCCCCCATTTCTTTCTCATAGTACAGGTACTGCACACATTATATTATAACCCTATTTATTTGGTATTGTTAGTAGTGGACAGGTGTGCTATAATACAGGTGTGCTTAGTGATTCAGAAGTTCAGCTATTGCACCAGCCTTGTATGAGTGCATGTTTTTGTGCATAAGCTCTTTGTTATGACATGCTATCTCTCAAAATTCCCTGCCTGATTGATAGTGTGTCACATGCTCTGTGGGATAAGGGAAGAGCCTATTGTGTACCAGGAGCACTAAACTAAATCCTTATCGTACATGCCATACAACTTGGATCATTATGAAGTCGTACGATTGATTATGCATTGTTTCCTTTCAAGGGAGAAGTGGTTCTGAATTCAAGGACAGCTTGTCCTGTTCTGGCTCCCTGAGCTCCAAGACCTTAACAGTGTCATTCAAGGTAATATCTCCAGCAGTATTACCCGAATGCACACAAACACATACATACATTAATTTTACACGGTAGGTAGCTATTAGCCTCGTGCCAGGCTCTTTTCATGCGAGAGAGCCTGGGGAGGCTTGGTGGCTGCACGATAAGGAAGCTAGCTATGGGAGGAAGAGTGGAAGCCAAGATTAATTTAATTTGCTATTCTACTCTTTCACCTTTGGTATTGTTGCTATGATGCTACCATTCCTTGCAGCCCCACAAATTGTGTGCTTTTCAAAGTGCCAACTACCTCCTGTCACTTACTGAAAACGGGCAGAGTATAGCCTCAACTGGTGGAACATTTAGTGGAAGTCAGCAACAGAAAACCATACAACATTCCTTCACTGATCAAAATGTGCAGGCTGAGCTGGTTGCACAAGTCAGTGTTACTTCTCCGTATGGAAGTGAGCAAGCTAGTATCAAGTGCTACTATTTGAAAGGTATATTATTATTATAGCTTTGCATGACATTATCACCATCATGTTAATTCTGTATTCACAATAGGTAATCCTAGTACTGGTGGTTTGAGCATCAATTCTGGTTCTGGATCAGGTACATACATTATTCACATCAATTAAGGCTTGTTGACCAGTTTTCTTTGCTTTACTCCTGTGAATGTATAATTCTGCAGGTGGAGTCAGTGGTGGGTTTGTTGCTGGAGTCGTTATCAGCTCCATTGTTGTGATACTAGCGATCATTTTGATTGTTGGAGTAGCGGTATACCTTTTAAGGAAGCGATTTGTTCATCCTAAACACATTCATAAACCATTATGATGAGATTTGGTGTGATTTAATTTGTGATAGACTGTTTGTGCAGCACAATAATATCATTGTACTAGTGTGTGTATGTGTGTGTATGTGTGTGTGTGTGTGTGAGTCAATAATTTGAGTATGTGCTTTCTGGGAATTTCTTTGTGTGTGTATTCATGATCAGCTATTTCAAGTACAAAAATACTTGGCAAACATACGTAATTTTTATTATCACAATAGTTGTGTTCAATAATAATCAAGTTATTTGGTATGGTATGAAATCAAGACAGCTACGTACATGTACACATAGTGCTAAAAATATCATTATTAATAGCTACTATACGTTGTGCTTGATAAATATAACAATCAGGCTATAATTAATTATGCACAACTGTCATGTACAATATCTTTAAAAACAACTTTGGTACATAATAAAAAATTATTGTTAGGTTCATGGATCAATAGTATCCAACAGTTCCTGCATAAGGACTGTATGCGTGTGGTGAGATTGCGGTCATCCCATGTCCATAGGGGCTCCTTGGACTCAGTAGGACCGTTGCAGGGCTTTGCATGTTTGCCAACTGGGCCATCTGCAGCTGTCGCTGTTGCTCGGCTGCCAACAGCAATTGTCTCTGTTGCTCTGCCTCAAGCTGTCGTTGCTGTTCGTAAAGCAGCTGCCTTTGGTGGTCAGCCATTGCTAACTGCTGGAGCTGTTGCTGCTGCTGCTGGTGTTGCTGTAAAAGACCTGGCTGAAGCTGATGCTGATGCAGCTGTGACTGCGGTCCAGTTTCTCCCCCATCACCTTCTCCCTCTTCTTCCTTGGCACTTTTCTTTCCACCAGCTAGTTCCTCTATGATTTCTTTGAGATGTTCTATTAGTAGCATTTGTTGTCCTAGGAGTTGCATTTGTAGTGTCTGGTCTCCTTCTTTGTCCTTAAGCGTGGTCTGAAGTTGCTCTAGTTTCTGGAGATCCTGTTGGAGCGTTGTGTGCTGGTGAACTTGCAGAGACTTGGCTCCAACCTCTTTCTGAGTCTCGCCAAGAATAGCAAGTTGCTTCTTGATTTCTGCTTGCTGTGATTTGATTCGTTCATCGAGATCTTCTGTCTCTGCTCCAGGACCGAGGGCCCAAGTGGCATTGGTGAGCTCTGAAGCACTTCTACTAGATTTGATCTTCTTTCCTCTTCTGCTATCATCACTGTCGCTGGCAGAATCTGAGTAGTCGGAGTCTGAGGTCTCACTGCTACTGTAGGACTCACTTGTATCACTGTAGTCATCTGAATCAAAGTCATCAACATTCGTTGGGCCACGTCTCTTGCTACTGTGTCTACGTCCCTTCTTCTTGCGTTCATCTCCATCACTAGCATAGCTCTCTCTTCTCTTCTTTCCACCTTTGCGATCACGACTATCGTCGGAGTAGCCATCAGATCGACTGCCCCTACGCGATTTAGATCTAGATTTCCTCCCTTTGCGATCTTCTTCATCGGAATACGGTCTTGATTTGCTGTCCTTACGAGATCTGGACTTCTTTCTGCTGCGATCACGTCGGTCATCCTCTTCATCTGAGTCCTTACGAGAACGAGAACGCTTTCTCTCATCTTTACGCTTCTTCTTTCCGTGATCTCGCGACTGCTTCCTCTTCCTCCTGCTCTTTTCATCGTCAGAATAATTATCTGAATATCGTCTCCCTCTTCTGCCCCTCCCATCGTCAGAGTAATCACCAGAATAGCGTTTCTTTCTCCTATCCCTTTCATCGTCGGAGTAATTGCGTGAATATCGGTTGTCCCTTCGTGAGCGATCTCGCCTTCGTCCTCGAGGTAATGTGTCATCGAGAACAGTCTCTCTTCCGCTCATCTGCTCCATCTTCTTTCTAAGAAGATCTCTCTTCCATTTTGGCATCTGTATAGTGAGTAATTAAAACATGATTATGCTTAACCTTCAACAGTAATTATGTTATTCTACCGATTCATCTTCCATTTCTGATTCAGTAGCTCTCCTATTTCCCCATCCTCGCTTGAGAGTTCCTTCACGGGAGCTGGCGTAATCAGCAGCAGTTTTACGTGAGCGCATCAATTTCTATATCAAAGTGACAAGATTGATAATAATATGCACTGCAGTCAGTTTTCCATAATAAATAAATACCTGAAACTCTGACTCTTTTCCTGCTCCAGCCTCCTTTTCAGCCTAATGAATCGTGAGAAAAAAACATTATCACTAACTACAACTACCTCAGTACTCTACAATATTCAAAATTTGGTTACATCTACTCCCCTTAACCCATGAATTTCCTATCAGAGCTCTAGTGCAAGCTATTCATAACCGTGTTAAAACATGCAGTCATAAATAATATTATAGCCCCACCCCCCTGGATCAGCCCCTGCTGACGTACTAGGATTCTTACCCTAGATCTGTCTCTTTGCAGCTGGCTGAACAGTCTAATCCCAATATTACTCCCAACCATTTCCTTCAGTTCATCACGGCTCAACTTGTACACCTGCTCCCCGATCACACACCGCACATTGTCAGCAACACTGCATATGTGGTATAAATTCAGCTTTCGATATTGTACTCTAGTCTAGGTTGTTTCTTACTCTCCATATCCCTGATCCCTCATCCATCTTCTGATTCTACCATTATCAGCCTTCCATGGCAGTACTGTATATGCACCTTCTGGGTCATCTAAATTAATACACATTCATATATTATACATGAAAAATTTTAAAGCAATGCATGGAAGTTAGAAATACATGTAGTTGTGTCCTAATATATATACCGTGAGAAGCAGCCCTTCTTGCCTCAAGTTTCCTCTGGAACTCACTCTTGATTTTACTAGCATCACTAGCTGGTGCAGTAATCCCTGCATACATATAATTTTACATAATATACACATTGAGTTTGGCATATGCATTGTATAGGTATACCTTCTAAAGCCAAAGCCGTAGATGTTTTCCTCAGTGGTTTTCTGCTCTTGAGAGCAGCAGCAATGTCAAATTGGCTATCACTTCTTTCCAGTAGTTTCTTCTGTGATTTTCCTAATGATAATGGTAAAATATCACGTGAAATATGAGTATAAGTGGTCCAAAGGGGGATACAACAAATCCTACCATTGGATGGTGAATTTTGTAATAATTATTACCTACCTTCTTGAGCGGTCTTCAATTTGTGCTGAGCCAGCATGTCAGCAAAGCTAGTCTGCTTCTGAGGTGCTTGAACGGCGGGAGGTGGTGGTGGGGGTGGAGGTGCCCCTCCCGGGCCGGGGGGAGGGGGAGGAGCAGGAACCCCTCCAGGAGCAGGCGGGGGTGGAGGGGGCATAACCGATACTCCCCCGACAGGAGGTCCAGGAGGCTGAGGGGGAGGGGCTGGTGATCCTGCTTGTTGGGGTCCAGGGGGAGCTGGAGGCTGAGGGACCTACACAAGGAGAGAAGTTTGATCTTCCAATCCTTAAGACTAAAAAGGCTTCATGTTTATTTCAATAGGCACATTGTTCACATCATGCAGTGCTACAGAGAGCTAAAAACAAAACATAATAGTTATGCAGATGACTCACAGCAGGGGGTGGGACAGGACGAGAGATGGTTGATGTTCGTGACTCTGAGGTCTCCACTAGAGGTGTCAGCGTTTGAGGCTGAAAGCCTTTCTTGGGATGACCAGACATCTGAGGAGACTTGTCATGTTTGTTGGATACAACTTTCATAAATATTTTAATACTGACTAGCTACTTGAGGGTTTATTAACCTGTCTGTTTCCGTGCCTGGTTCCAGGGCTGGGAAGAGGGGGCGGGGCAGCACTGGGGGGAGGAGGAACTTGACGACCATGGAAATTCATCAGGTTCTCTTGTCCTTAAGTGAAATCAGTCCATATATGATAACAATCTCATTCTCTCTCTCTCCCTCTCTCTCTCTCTCTCTCTCTTTCTCTCTCTCTCTCAAAGAATTACCACCACTTGGAGCAACATTCTTCTGCCTCTTGACAAGAACCTCCAGCATGTTTGAGGCTACGTATCCTGTGGCTCCTAACCTATTCTTCACTTTCCACCAGTTTCGAGAATCATCCAATACTTCAAGTTTTTCTCCCCTGTGCACGGACAGCTCCTCTAGAGAACTTGCCTGCATGTACATTGTCATTGAGAAAATCATCAAACTCAGTGCTTAAGGGTACTTTGTTTGGGAATGGGGAGAGGCAAATATACATATCTATAACACTCGGTACATGTAATATCATAACTTACTGAATAGTCATATAGGACCTTGGCCATTTTTGCATCCGTTTCCTGACTCCCAAATGAGGTTATGCTTTGCTGTGACATGTTCAGTGAGGAGTGCAGCCCTCGAAGGGATTGAGGAACGCCTGCATCACTCTGTAAAAAAATTACACATAATTATTATCATAGGGTGATTATTAAGCGTACTAACAGTCCTGACTTTGCATATACGGTAGATACTATTTGGAAATGGTAAAGGGTTGACAACATCTACTGTTAAGTTGCCAGGGATTTATGGCAATGTAAACTGCCCTTGTCCTCGGGCTACGCTCTTCAATTCAGGTCAGTTTACTGCCATAAATCCCTTGTCCCATGCTATAACTATAACATACAGCGATACGTTATATGGTAAAAGTACGTACTGGTCTCCTAGAAGATGAACTGCCAGGTAAGATTGGGGTAGACACCATAGCTGCTTTAGAGGCAACAGCTTGCATTACAGCTGGATTGATCAACAGCCCAGTTGACTCTCCATCTGCTAAGTCTCCATCATAGGCATCAGAGTAACTAGGTCCCCTCTGCTCACGTGGAAGAGTATCCAAAGTTGGAAAATTGGCGGGACAGTCACTGGCATTGTGGAGGTTTGAAGTAATACATCCATCAGTGAATTCAATGTGATACTCAGGAATAGGACGTCCAGGAGGCCATTGGTCACTGTATAGGGGA
Source organism: Cliona cf. orientalis (assembly GCA_963930775.1). Lineage (NCBI taxonomy): Eukaryota > Metazoa > Porifera > Demospongiae > Clionaida > Clionaidae > Cliona > Cliona cf. orientalis. The sequence goes on from OZ005696.1 coordinate 2,076,869, forward strand.
TGGAGGGAGGGAGAGAATGAGATGAGGGAAAGATAGTGTTAGCTATGGTTTCATACATTGTTATGATCCAGTTTCCTCCGAGAGCATTCCAAAGTTCCTTATCTTTGGCTTGAAGCTTACGGGTGAGCAGATCACATGCTTGACTAGTGAACAGGGGAGTCACAACTGCTGATGCAAGGCTGTTCCTGAAAAGGAAATTAGAGTTAATGATAGCTATACATACTGTCAGCTAGCTTGAATAAGGGCTATACAAGCCCTTGGTTTGTAAAGGGAAGCCAATGTATTGAGACATACCCTTTGTTGATGTGGACTAGTTGTCGAAGGTAGACAAAGATGCCCTTTACCAGTTCTCCAGGGCTGGGAGAGCTGAGATGGTGACCAAGCTTAGCTATCAGATTGATGCCATATTTGCACTTTTGATAGGTTTTGATAAACTCTGTTTCGCTTGGAGGTTCTGCTTTCTTCTTGAGTGCTTCCAAAACGGCTGCAAGAAAACCAGAGAGTCAAGTACCGTATAGCGGGAAATTTTCGAGGGAGAAAACTTTCGCGGATCGGTAGGAAAGGAGCATTTCGCGGAGAAAACTTTCGCGGAACGTTAAAACTGGTCGCATAATGGGTGTGGCATGCCTAGAATTTCGTGGAGAAAACTTTCGCGGATGGCTGAAAAATCGCGAAATTCGTGAAAGTTTTCTCCCTCGAAAATTTCCCGCTATACGGTATTAATGTATATATAGTATTATGGCATAACATTTCTTCCACATAATAGAGTGAAAATTATTACCAGCTTGTTTTTTTCGTTTAGATTTCTGTCCTTTGAGTTTCTCCAGATCATTCCACGCTGCTGTTGTCACACGTATACGCTCCATGAACTCATCCAGATCATCAATAACATGGTTGACAATATCCTGAGGAAAAATAAAAGTTTAGACATGCAATTATTTTAGAATAGTAGGATTGCTACAAGGTCAGCCTTGTCCCAGGCTGAAGCTACTGCATGAGAGGCAAACATCGTCACCATAATGATACATAGAGTACAACTCACCACGTCTCGCTGAATTCTAGAAGCCTTCATTGTTCTCTTAATCTCACTAGTACTCCCTCCATTTTTCTGTGGCTTGGCGTGAACATTGCTCACATACTTTGACACTAATTCCTCTGTCCTATGTGCTGGTTGCTGCAGTGATAAAATCATTAGTGCTTAGCTATGCAGGACTGAGATAATATACTACACTCACAGTGTCCTGAGAGTTGAGAGTTTGGATTGACCCCCCGGCTTGATGGGAGGCGGCTTGCAGGAATCCTTCACCACCTCGTCCACTGTAGTCCCCTGGAAGGGCAGGACTGTTGGACGCATTCGGTCCTGCAAGGATAAGTGAAGGTTGAAACTATCAACAGTCCCGGAATCATAATATTGCTCTATGAATAGGTGAGTCATTATATTTTTGGCCTTATTCCCAGGCTTTGTTCAGCTTTTCATGGTTGCAACGATGTAGAAAAATATTATCAGGAAGCATGGGGACGTGTGTGTGTGTGTGTGAGGTGGAAGGGGGAGGGGCTGAGTCTATTGCAAACTTACTTAATTATTTGCTTACCAGGTGGTGGGTGAGGCTGTGAAGGTGGTGGAGCTGGTGAGGGCTGGGAGGGTGGCGGAGAGGAGGGAGGCTGAGAATGAGAAGGTGAGAGTCCATTGACTGAGCTGCCGGGAGGGGAAGGTGGCTTTATGGTCGGGCGTGGTGGGAGGCTAGAGAGCGAGGCGTAACTTGGACCATAGACCCAATTCTCACTCAGGTTCTGCTCCACTGGAGTCCCTCCTCTTAGTCGCTGAGAAGATATATATAGCTCGCTAATCATATTATGTGTCAGTGATCTATTTTTTTCCCTTACCCGTCTTGATTCATCTTGTTTTTGACGTTTGCGAGTTGCAATTGCCATCTGAATCTCATTGCTAATGGTTTCGGCCTATAAATTAGTGTAGAGAATTAAAAGTAGTGATATTTTTGCTGAAAAATGACAACAACAAGAATCTTACTGGTATCTTTGAGCATTGAAAGAAGTGCATTCTTTGTTGACTTGTTGCTGGATCGTAGGATGTTAGCATGAGTATGCTTCCCTTGGGATCTGGTAGGTGGTTGAAGCCACTCAAAGCATCAATGGGGATCACAGTCAAATCACTCTAAAGAAAATCAATAAAACAGTATGCAGTAAAAGTGCATCAAGGCCTAAAACAAACATGTAGTATAATCTGGAATAATATTATGGTCGAATTAATAGTATTTTGTGCACCAGCTATTAACTATAGGAAAATTTCCTATATTATTATATTACCCAATATTATAACTGGAGCGCACATAATATTATGATGTGGTATAGCTCTGGGATAACATTAATCACTAGCCATAATATATACCCTAGTTGATCCATCTTTGATGACAATCTCTGTTGGAGAGACTGATAGGAGCACCTCCACTTTCTCAATGTCCCCTCTCTTGAAAAGATCTCTAACTTTTCTGATGCTCTTTAGTGGAGAGATGCTCTTCAAATGTCCTTCAACTGGCATCACCGTCAAAAACTGTGCATTTACAGCGATGAATCTTCAATGCTCTTTGACAATAACTTTTTGTTTTACCTCAACATTGAATTTGCTCTGTTGTGCTAGGGGGTCACCTAAGTGCACAATATTCTGCATGCCCCCAACATGACGTGGACCAAGGGAGCCAGGTATCAGTTGCATGCCATCTTTGCGTTTTTCTATTGTATCAAAGTTATTGCAATCGATAAGGCATAATTCCATTAGCTGTTCGTGTAATATCCACTTACTATCTTTACTCTTTTTCTTGTCCTTATCTTTTTTCTTTTTATCTTTTCGCTTCAAATTGATTGGAGGAGGCTGCTCTTCTGGCCAGCGACTCTGAGGGTTATTGAAGTTCATCTGTTGCTATAAAGTACAACAGTACTATTATGATCATACATCACATTTCAACAGTCATTATGACAAGTAATTGCCATGGTAGCTGGTAGTTAAGCTTAAAGTTGCACACTTACCCTCATCTGAGTTGCTGGCTCATAGACGGCCATCCCTGCTGGCTGTACAACAAACGGTGGCTCTTGAGTGTCAGAATGGTATCCATACCCACCACTGTAGCTATGTATGTACAACCATGTGTGTGGGCAAACGCAGTAACATATGCTGTAAATCTATTCATTGTTTGTACACAGCTATGTATATTGAAATTTGGATATTATTCATTTGTGTACAGTACCAGCTAGGGCTTGCAGGCAGCATGTGGTGCAGAACATGAATAGTACAGCGACTGTATTATGTCAGCTGGTATATACTAAGAGATCAGAGGTCAACATGGTGGTATATAGTTACAGTGTAGACTTAATTAAGGACAACATATAGTTATATCATTGGCTTACTTCAGCTGGGTGTGGTACGATGATGATAGACTCATTCCGCTACTGTGTAGACCCTGTATAATACATCATGCAAATAGGGAATTATCTGGACGTGCCTGACCTAGTTTAGCACACTGACTTACCATCATTCCATCACCTGAAGTGAAGAGAATAAGCGGACACAAGGAAGATATAATATGAATTGTCGTGAAAATGGTAAAGGCAATAGACAGCACATTGATAATTATAATATTAGTATTGGTAATCATTATTATGTAACTTACCGCGATCAGGTTCTTGAGCCCATAGTGGATTAGCACTATTGGAGCTCCCATCCCTGCATTTGGACGAATGCAAATCAAGGCAAATGCAATAATTAATGTACAGTTTCCCATTCGTATTGTATTCAGTTATATTATGCACACATAATAATAAATCATTAATTTTAGATTGTTGACTTGTGTATGGCACGATGCTACAACTATTGTTCATGGACTGCTAGGCTGAAGCCTTAGGTGTACTATGAAACTTTGAAATGGTCTTACTTCTTTTTGCCGAAAGGCATGGTATGTATCCAGAAGTTCAAAGTCTGCCAAGATCTCTGTGAATGATAAATATGTGATTTAGCCATAATATTATTATGTTACGAACACTAGTCTATCTACAAATTGACCAAACATAGTTAAAATTTTTATGCAAGACTTACATGCAAATTTTATATGTTGCAACACACCAATTTTCATGATAAGCATAGTACATTAAAATATCTTCTCCAAAAGATTATACTATACAATTCAATGACAATGGAATTTGCAACAGCACAGTAAACAAGGAAAACACCAACTAGACAAACACATGCTCAGAACACACACTTTGGCTCACTTCCAGGTACACTTATTGACCTCTATTAAGGTCAGCTTTCAGGTTTACGAATCATAAACAAGAGTAGTTTGTAGTTGAGTGGCGCAACTCACCTGGTTAGTTGACACTTTTCGAAGTTACAAGGATTTAGGTGTTGCACCCGCGCTCCAGAGCGGCATTGAGATCCTCCCCTTTTTGCTGTAGTACGTGTACTTAACTAGCCACACCCATGCCGTTATGCAACGCGCATGCGTGTACGTACGTACACGCCCCAACCGGAAGTAAAGTCCAGCATGACCAAAAGAGGTCACGAATTGATGAGGAAGGGTTCACTCGTCCGTCCCCATTCGCCATCGAGGTAGAAGTATCTAAACTTGGTTTGGTGACTTGCAGACGTTTCGCCCGTGAAAGAGGAGAAAGATGTCCACCCCAGAAGAGATAGCAAGCATCCGCGAGAGCTTCGACCAGGTGAGTCAGTGATATCGATCAACTGGCAACAAATTAGTATGCGTTGCATGTGATATAGATAGCCTAGCAGGCAGGAGCAAATTATAGAGCTTTGGAAATATTGCTCTCGCAATTGACTAGCTAGTTTGCGTGTACTGGCTGATTGCGTTGGATCGTATCAGACTACATGACGTGATTGTCCACGGATGATGAGGATTTATACTAGAGGTGTACTAATCTTTCTAAATTTACACCAGTCAGAGCGAAGTAGCCAATATCTCTAGTATAAATGTACCATGGCTGAGCTACCAAAAAGGTGTTTTAATAGTGTGTCAGTTTATGGGACACCTGTTGCAGTGAAAAAGGTCTGCGTGGCTGTGGTGTGTAGTGTGGATAGTGTGTAGTGGAGTGTGGAGTGCAAGGCTGGCCCCAGTTCAGCCACATGGACAGCTTATGACTTGACCCAAATTAGTGCGGCTAATTAGATTACTTAAGTAGGTCAGGGCCTGTGCAAACTAATAGTAATACTATGCTATTCCCCAGTATTGCTACTGGGGAATTTACATGTAGGTACGCTGTATGAAGTGTAGCTTTTTCCCACCACTGCCCCCCTCCTTTAAAGTATAGGGCTTAATTGCCTAAATATTTTCCCCCTGCTAAAGAACTAGCACCTGAAAAAAGTATCCCTGGCTACTTGCAGTGTACTACACTCGTCTAATAATGTAGTGGGATGGGCAGTACTTCACTTCATTTCACGGTTCGTTGGAGTTACAATGTGCATATTGTAGGTGTGGCTGTGAACTTGAAGTGTTGCTGTAGCTTTCCGATAACCAAAAATGGAGTCGTTCCTGTTATGACTCTGTGCTTGTACGATGGTTACTTTGCAGATGCCCTGGCTTCAGCTGAGATACATGTATATGTACATATAATTACAGAACTGAAATAATGTCATCGATCAGGCCCTAGGTGCTAATGTAAAGTTTCATTGAGCCAAGAGAATCGTACATAATTTACATGTATATAGTGGTGAATTGGGATATCAGTAATGGTCACCCCCATGGGTCGAAAATCAGTTACTGTAGTAGAGAGCTGACTGTGGTGTATTTCTCTAGCAAGGCTTGTGAATGACCTGCATGTATATAATGTACATTGTTTTGAGTCTTTCCCATGTCCCTGGCTGTTCCTGGTAGACATGAATCGGAAAGAATACTCACTGTGTTCACATGGGTGCATTGTATGTTACAAGAGTTGTATACATACGCTTTATGTATTCCCATACAGGCTTCAATATATAATAGTATGTACGTGTATAATAATATTATTATATTGGTTATTGGCGGGGTAGGCCCCCAAGTAATGCCCAAATGTTGACTTCTCTCTCCAGAGTAAATTGTTGTCTGGAATAGGTGATTGATGTGGGGGTTGCCTCGTTTATTAATGTCTCAGCGTTGAAATTCCTTTCAACCGTAATATATCTAGCCAATTACATGTATAGGCTAATTATTGTGGGTTAGCTCCCTTGAGATTATAATATTAAGCAATGCACAATGTGAATGACCAAACTTAGAGTAAGTTGATTATGGGGGTTATTCCTTTAGATTGAGTAATGCCCCCCAATATTAAAATCTGTTTCCCTTTCCTTCCAACCACAAATTTCTAATGAGGTCTTCAAAGAGGTCCACATTCCTTATTGGCGAGCGGACTTGGCTCATGGACCAGTCCATGAGCGAGCTAATGCCACCGTTTGGGAAAGACGGTGAATAGCAATGCTATGAAAATGGCTTCTATTAAACCGTAGTTATAATAGACTGTGGTATGAAAGTTATCATTCTGTATTTTTAGACACTGTTTATGCAGTTTATGCAGCATGTACATGTACGTGTAACCCTACGCATAGTGTATAGAAAGTATTGCTCAAGTGCATGTCTCCGTATTGATTGGATCGAGGGAGGGGAGAGGAGGGAGAGGGAGAGGGAGTGAAGGGAAGGAGGGGAGAGAGTGTGAAGAGAGAGTGTGAAGGGATAGGGGAGGGGAGGGAGGGGAATGAAACAGAAGAGAAAGGCCATGTTGTGGCAACACCAGTGTCTACAGCAGATTAAAGCTAGTGTGTTGGGACTATTGTAAACTCTGAGCATCTGGTCGATGTTCTATCATAAGTTTCATCTTCACACTAGCTGTTCACTGCAGTGTGTATAGAGTGTCCTACATGTATATGAAAGTTTGTGAGAGATTAGATACATATTTACTTTCGTTTCAGTTGTCCCTCCCAGTATCCTCCATTAGCTTCTAATTTTCCTCTCTGAGTCTCTCTCCATCTCTTCCCTGTATGGGCATGTGTACGTTCAATTTTATTGTGCACGAGTCATCGCATACACAGCTGGTCATATACACATCTCTGTGTGTGCACATGTGTGCATACACTGCTTATAGACCTTTCCCACGTGTTTGAAAAAAGCAACAGAGAAACTAGCTCTGGGGGGCTAGCTATTGAGTATAGACTTGTTTGCTTTGGTGGGTACATCCGCCTTATATATATAGAGAGAGAGAAGGGGGGGGGCTCTCTTTGAGAATTTTGGGTGGAAATCTGCAGGAAACCAGAATTCATTTTCTGATTGTTTGTTGGATCAGCTTGCTGTGTAGTTGAGTAATACCCTCATGGTGTAGCACATATAAATATTGTATTGATTGAAGGTGTAGTTTTTTGGTGTCAGTTTGATAGTTTTCACTGCTGGAGGTTGCTCCCAAATGAAGTAGTCTACTGACTCTCAGTCTTCCCAATGAATGACAGTTTATACTCTACGATATCACTCTATGGTGTAACCATTTGATCGAGTGTTCACACATATCTAATCATGATATCATGAAAATAGCGGGGCTTTTGCTTGACACTTTTTATGCATGGCTATATACAGTACATGCAAAGACCGTCTCAACAGTAGTGTACTTGATTACATGTATATGTACATGTACTTCACTTGCAGCTTCTGTATTCATAGGTCTGTGGTATGACAATCCATTGCAATAAAAAAGGAATAACTTAATTCATTACTTATCCACACATGGTTAAATATGGTCATGGCTACGCTGGCCAGCCACAGACAATAGGCAATAAAAACTATTAGCTAATCTGTAGGTATTACAACAGTGTATGGGGCACAATACTCAAATTCACAAATATGTCAATATGGAATTCTCATTATACTAATGTTACCCAAGCATTCCTTTTATTGTGTATGAGAGGTGTGTAAATGTTGACTATGTCCTTAAAAGTAGCACAATGGTAGAGGTTACCAGTAGACAGCTAGTCCTGTAGCTGTAGGGACACTGCGCTGCAGCATTCATCATCCTGCTTTGTTGAGTGGCTTCATCTTTGAAGCTTCAGTTTTGACCAAATAAGGTCATTTCCTGGCTGGGTAGCCTCTGCTGTGTGGGCACACACCTAGCGCCTTCTGATAACCTAGTTAGTGTACGCTTGTTTTCAATGAAGTACCTCTCTTGTGGGCCAACTCCTTTAGCTAGCTAGTGTGTGAGTGTAGCATATGGAAGTGTTTAGCTATACATGTATGGTATAGCATGCACCAAAGTCTCTGCATGTATACTAGCTGTTGTGAATATGCAAGAGTACGACATTGTGCACATGCATAGTGATTTAAAGATACATGTACATGTACTAGTTATTTGATTTGAATCAGGTACATTAGTCCCAAGCGATCATTGAGTGCTGTATTCAGGACGCATTCACATGTACATCTTGAAGTGCATATAATTATTATGTGTATGTATATTGTTGTACTGAGCCGTCAGCTATGGTATACCGGTACGGTGTAAATGCTAGCTACAATGTACATGTAGTGTGGCTGTGTGTATAATCGTTAGCAGCTGCCAATCTTGGTAGGTGTCAGGTGCAGTGGCATTGTCTACCACATACTTGGCTAATTGGCTGTTCCATACTAGGATTGTAATACTAGCTGTATGTGTGTGTGCAGCTACATATACATTGTGACACACATACCATAGGAAACTTTTGAGGGAGAAAACCTTCATGAATTTCGTGATTTTTCAGCCATCCGCGAAAGTTTTCTCCACGAAATTTAGGCATACCACACCCATTATGCGACCAGTTTTTTTAACATTCTGCGAAAGTTTTCTCTATGAAATGCTCTTTCCTACCAATCCATGAAAGTTTTCGATCAGCTATGCAGTAGTATAGTCAGCATACATTGAGTAATTATAATAATTAGTATATAATTGTGTAGGCATTTCTTATTCCCAACATTATTGGTTATTTAAATCGGTCGACAATAATAACTCACATTCACTGACTCATTCATGCTCATTCTCTCTCTCTCTCTCTCTCTCTTCCTCTTTCTCTCTCCCTCCTCGATCCCTTATAATTAAGTTTGATGCTGATCGCAATGGTCATATCACGGTGGCAGAGATTGGCAATGTCCTGAAGGCGCTGGGGGAGAGCGTACCTGGCTACAAGATCAGGGACATGATCAGAGAGGTGGACATTGATGAGAATGGAACAGTCGAGTTCAATGAGTTCTTGGCGGTGAGCTCTATTTAGAATACAACTTTCCGTATACTCTTGTACGTGGTGTGTGCTGTACATCACATGAGAGCTAGATCAAGAGTACAGGCAATTAACTAAGTTTGGTCATGAATGTGGGGTACCAGAAGCCTAGGTTGATTCATATATGTTAGTACATGTGTACATACATGCACTGTACTGTATGCATACGAGTGTTAATTCATGGTAATGTAAGCTATATGTTGGTGTAATTGAAAGGGCTTATAGAGCACAATTGACCTTAAATGGTAATAATATTATGGAATAGTGTTCTAGAACCCTAGTTCCAAAATGTGTACATGTACATGTGCATGTACATGTATGTAAATATGTGCATATACATTGTACATTGAATTGTTAGACATATACACACACACACACTCGATTTCTCTCCCTCCAAACTGCAGATGTACGAGAAGATCAAGTCGTCTAAGGTGTCCTTTGGTTTGGCTGCCAAAGCTGAACAGGCTAAGAAGCTTGTCCAAGTTGGAGGACTGTCAGAGGCTTCTGCTGAAGGTGAGTCAAGAAAGATAAAGGCCACCGTGGCAAGAGACACTGAGCTTTTAGCTAGGATCGAGGTTGTTTCGTGATAGAAACCAGCAGTAGTTGGCCTATAACTACATGTACATGTACACATGTACGTACATGTACATGCATATATGGTCAGAAGGATCAATAGCTCTTGTGCAGTGTTGGGTATACATGTAATTCCCACCTATACTAGTTGGTTGAACTAATGGTGATAGTATCTATAGCGGTTGATTGTGAAAGCTTCCTTCACTAGTAGCCCACACTTCCTACGCTAAATACATACCTGTACTCATATACATGCACTTGTACAGGGTGTGTATGAGCCTATAGTGTGAGGAATCATGGGAGGGAGGGAGGGAGGGAGGGTGAAAGAGGTGGGGTTGAAGAGAGGGAGTGAGAGATCGAGTGAATATGTATTTTAATCAGACACTTGTACCTTGCCAGAAGCACGGAAGCCACACATGGCTTGCGCTCCCCTACTGATCATTAACTTATCGTCCATCCCCCCTCCCCTCCCCTCCCCTCCTTTCTCTCCGCAGGCACGACTCACAGTTTCTCCGAGGAGGAGAAGCTAGCCTTTGTTGACTGGATCAACTACCAACTCGAGGAAGATGCTGACCTCAAGAAGCACCTCCCTGTGCCGGAGGACGGAGATGCTCTCTTCCAGGCCGTCCATGATGGACTCATCCTATGGTACGATCAGTTACATGAGCACTCTACTTTGTATATGTACAGTGTATGTGTGTATGTATACATGTATGTAAAAATCATAGTAGCTTACATGTACAAGCGGGGGGGGGGGGGGGGGGGGGGGGGCTCGCTTTGCTCAATTTAATTTGTATTTCGTAAGTGAACACTAGTCTGTGGTAGCTTTTCTGTTGAAAGATCCACTGTATTTACATGCACACGCACACCCTCACAGCAAGCTGATCAACACCTCCGTCCCCAACACTGTTGATGAGAGAGCCATCAACAAGGGCAAGTTAAATGTATTCACGATGCAGGAGAACCAGACACTGGCTCTCAACTCCGCCAGCTCCATCGGATGCAACATCATCAATATCGGACCCCAGGACATCATGGAGGGGAGGCCTCATCTTATTCTGGGACTGCTCTGGCAAGTCATCAAGGTTAGTATGCAGCTATGTGCTTTCTCCCTCCCTCCCTCCCTCCCTCTCTCTCCATCCTCTCTCCCTTCTTTCTGTCTCCCCCTTCTCCATTTTCTGCCATAGTTTCCAGTTTAGTGTATCTCGCTCGTCCTATACAGCTATCCCTATGGTTGTTAGGGAGTGTTCCCCTGGGGATAGTCCACCATTGATCATTATTGCATATCATCAATATACATGTAATAATAATCATACCTTATTAGGCTGACCACCTAATACTGCTCTGTCTAAAAATCTACATCTGTCAGTGTATTGTACACTGTATCTGATCTATCTTCAATATTCAGTTGATATGTACATATACGTGTGTACATACAAGTGTACATAATATGTAGATATTCCAGTAGTTCGTGTTGGAAAATACTGTAGGACAGTGCGTTTTAGGCAAGTCATGCAATCCAATAATTCTAACGGTTGGTCAACCTGGTGCTGTATTACATACATGTATATTATGTAGTATTTACATGTTTTTGTTGTAAATCTTTTAGTTATAAGCAATTCTCAATTAATATACATGTAAGTATCAAGAAACTTTCCCCATGGTACATGTATATTTTTACTATTGTACATATTATAATAACTGTACATTGTTTTAATTCTCAGTGTTTTTGTAGCCAATGTACAAACTGCTGTGATTTTTCTTAGCCTTTGGGATTTTATATTAGTGTCTTCAGTATTCTAAATCCTGTAGATCCCCTGTCTTCAGTGTCTATTACATGTATGTAGCTATATACATGTACCTATTCTGCTTTGTGGTATTTCAAAGTATGTATATTTGTTAATTTTTTCAGATTGGTTTGTTTGCCAAGATCTCTCTTCAGAACTGCCCCAACCTGGCGGTGCTGCTCGAAGACGGTAAGATGATCGATCGATCACTACGATCAAGAGCATACTCTTGCTATGAACCTCAGCCATCTGCAAACATGTAGAAACTATGAGTATTTGCCTTGTTTTCCCAAATTACATGTATGTCATTTTCTCTGCATCAATGACATGCTGCAGTTGCTTTCTAAGAAAATTGGCTATTTCCTTACCCCTCGGACCTCCTCCCCCCCCCCCCCCCCCCCCCCCCAAAAAATCCCCAACCATCCCACATGACAAGCATACTCGTTCGCCCTTCTCTCTCCTCTTGGTCTTGTGGCAAAATATTAACTAGCCTCATGCATGTATATTATACATATATTATAGATTCAAAGGAGCTTTGAGCTTGTAGCCAAACCATTGATAGGACTATATAGAGCCTTGGGTCCCAAATCCTTTTAGCATAGAAAAGCTGGGAATGAGGTTAGCTTGGACCTAGCAGTCATTGCTGAACGAGAACCTACACTCATTGCTTATACATTGTACTGTATGTGTACATGTAGGTGAGACTTTGGATGATCTTCTTGCCTTGTCTCCCGAGGAGATTCTCCTCCGCTGGTTCAACTACCACCTGAAGGAGGCCGGCTCCTCTCGACGAGTCAACAACTTCTCCGGGGACATCAAGGACTCCGAGTGCTACACCATTCTCCTCAACCAAATTGCCCCAGAAGACTCGGGAGTCGACATGTCACCAATGCAGGTACACACACCAGTTTCAAGATTGTGATATTATGGTTCATTTCATCCACCATACTAGAAACAGTTAGAAGTAACCTCTCACATTTGTAGTTGTACGTGTACATGTAAGTGGGCTATTATATTATTCACTGTTGCATAATTGTAATCCGGGGCAGGATTACTTATGCTGTGCAGCTGGCCTTCCGTGTTAGCTGGATTATCATATTATATTATATAGTGCTAGCGCTGGTTGGATACCGTACATGTAGATCGGGATATTTTCGCCAGTAAAATATTTCGCTTGTAAAATTTTTGTGTAGTCTAATTTTCGTCACATACACAAATGTACGTAATACATCATTGTATTAACTAATGTGCACAAAGTATTTAATTTTCATCGGGAAAGATCATCGACGAAAATTTTTAATGACGAAAATTTCCCAATGTACGGTACATGTATACTATGAATAACATCTCACAGGTGCATGGTGACCCTGAGAAGCGAGCAGAGAAGATGCTTCAACAAGCCCACAAGATTGGCTGCAGGAAGTTTGTCCGTCCCAAGGATGTCGTCAAGGGCAACCAGCGTCTCAATCTTGCCTACGTTGCCAACCTGTTCAACATGTACCCCGCCCTCAAGGCACCCGATGGACTGCCGGACTTTGACCTTGGTGACTATGGCGAGACTAGGGAAGAGAAGAGTAAGTCATGTGATAATATTCATAGTCATTAAGAGAGTATGCAATTCTTGTTTGGCTAACTACATTACATTATTTTGAGGGGATTGTTTTAATTTGCTGCAGCATTCCGTAACTGGATGAACTCAATGGGAGTGAATCCATTCGTCAATAACCTCTACCAGGACCTCAAGGATGGGCTAGTCCTACTGCAGGTAATAGACCATGACGACCCTTTACCTATGTATTAGGGACAAAATCCGACGACCCCTTACCAACAAATATTGTGCACCCCAAAGTTGAAAACTTGATTATCGCAAACACACACAAACTATATAATCATGCATATACTGTCTTTGTTCTGTAGCTGTTTGATAAGGTTCAGCCTGGTATTGTGAACTGGGACAAGGTGAACAAGAAGGAATCCTTCAAGAAGATGGGAGGAAACATGAAGAAGCTTGAGAACTGTAACTATGCTGTTGAGCTGGCCCAAAAACTCAAATTCTCTGTGGTAGGAATCGACGGAAAGGATTTGCATGATGGCAACAAGACCCTTACCCTGGGTAATGATTCCGTTTGCTAGTGATACATGTACATGTATACATATTATATGGGTATCCTGCACAATCTTTGTTGGTATGGCTCAATTGTTATCATTGTCCTCTTCCCTCTGCCTTCTTTCTCCCCTCCTCCCTTTCATGCAGCCGTTGTTTGGCAGTTGATGAGAGCTTACACACTCTCTGTGCTTCAGAAGCTCTCTGGCTCCTCCAAACCGATCAAGGACCAGGAGATCGTTGAGTGGGCCAACACCAAGCTGGAAGAAGGTGGAAAGAGCTCACGCATCACTGGCTTTAAGGTAATCCAATCGCATTTTGCATAAAGTGTATAAGAACCAATAATTATGCACAGTTTGAGGAATGTTTGCATGTTTGGTTGAAGAAGTATTATTATACATGTAGATTGTTATGCATTTTTTTTTTGTTCTTACAGGATCCTGCTATCACCACCAGTATGCCTGTCCTTGACCTTGTGGACTGCATCAAGCCTGGGTCTGTTGTCTACGACAATGTTGCATCCGGCACTGATGAAGAGGTAGGAGGTGTACATGTATCTACATGCATGTACATGTACATGTTGATAGTAGAAAAACGTGCATAAATCATAGTTCCAAATGCAGAGTTTTTTCATGTAGGGCCAGAGGAAGGGGGATCCCCTTCAAAGATTAACATTCCTCTCCCTCCCCCAAATTTGAATGCATGTACACGTACACGTGCCCATGCACAACAATGTAGTATTATCAGTGTGGGCTTATTGACTAATCATTGAGTGTACCATTAATGATTATTTTCTTATTGTTCTACGCAGACACTGTTGAGCAATGCCAAGTATGCCATCTCCATGTCGCGAAAGATCGGTGCCCGAGTCTACGCCCTCCCTGAGGATCTAGTGGAGCCCAACGCCAAAATGTGCCTCACTGTCTTTGCCTGCCTCATGGCTCGCTCAAAGCAGATCAAGAACTAAATGTTGTCAGCTACGTATAGGTGGGACTTTCGTAAAAATTGTTTTTCGGGGGGTATATGGGAGACTGCTTATATGTGTGTTATTATGAGCATGAGTAGAGCACTAATAATTATTCTACTGTACTGTAGCTAGCTTTGAGTTGCTTTTGTGATCAACAAAAGAATCTTAGGTGCATTTGTTTTGATCCCTAGTTTTTTCTTTCTCTGCTAATTATTTACATGATATTATTATAATTATGTTTGATATTAATTGCATGTGATTTGTTTGTTTGATTTTGCAATGAAAACGGAAGCCACTTTCAGAGGGGTCTAAGAATTAGGTAGGCATTGAAACCTATGATATGATATTGTTTAAGTACATCATGCATATTATGCATAATTACGCATACACAATGACATTGTTACAGTAGTTAACAGTAGCTTAAACAATGATAATGTTGTAATTGGAGATACAATGCAATGTCATGTAACAACCAGCGTGGGACCGGAGGGGAGTTATACTATAGGGGGTTGTGTGCATGGTCAGATCTTGACGCAATAACATCAAACATGCTTGTGGCCACTGATGCTGAATGTTGTTGGAATAACACATGTCTACTCTAGATCTACCTGTTTGTCTCTACTGCACGTTTTATTTGGGGGATTATTATAAGTACCACAAAGGCACTTTCATATTGATGCTCACTATAATAGTCGAAACCCAAAATTATATTATTGCATCCAAGAGTCTCAAATTATACTGGCGTACATGTACACACTCCTAGATCTATTTTCCCATGGTAACATTATGATTATGTGGTTTAGATACTATCCAAGCTCGGTGGAGTCCCAGGGAAACTTACGATCCCACTATAACTATCTATTAATTCATTATCACACTGTAGTGATAGTGGTCAGCAAGACCAGACTGATGGTCCCTCCATTGCAATATTCATGGATCGTTATCTCAGCTATTTTAGCTGCATGTATAATACTAGCATGACATTGTGTACTATTTAATATTATAATTATTTAAGCATCAACTTCGGATAGGGAAGATTTCAACTGACCAATCTAATTAATAATGGTTTTCACTGTTTGCCGAAGTGGAACTAAGAGTGGGTGGATGTTATCACATATCTACATGTACATGCATGTACATGTATAATACGTACCTGTTTTTCACTCCTCCTGGGGTATCAAGTATCATGCTTTGTTAAGAAACTTTCCCTGGGACTGCACCGATCGAACTCAATTTTGATGTTGAATACCGTTTTAGGATTAAACCAAGTTATGTCTTGCATGTGGAGTGTGAGCTGCACAATCAGCGTGATCAAAGGCTATATAAGCAGCGAAGCTTGTAGTACTAAAAAGCTAGAACCAAAGGTCCTGGAGAAGAATAGCTACTACAACTGAAGACGAAGATTAGCCAACTCGTTTGGTATCAAGGTCACATTTCGGATGTCCATACACTCAACTATTTCAGAAGGTGGTTGCAATCATACATAAGTGCTGCAGCTCAGTTGCATCAGGTAAAAGAACATGCAAACTCTGATCATGAGTAGGTACATATGCATACCATAACCGACATCCACAATGATTACAGATTTGTCTTTAATACCCAAGAATGGCATCTTTAAACGGCCACGAATACTCAGGAGAATCTGGGGATAAGAAACCAGACAGTACTAGTGGAGATCAACCTCAACCTTCAGTCTGTGAACGGTACAGTGCTACTCCAAATAGTGCCAACCTGAGCACCACATCTCAATCTGTGACAAGACAACGTCCTCCACCCAAATGGAAGCTAGTTGGACTAGCCCCAGACGTACCTCCAAACGGTGGAAATCTGAACATACCCCGAAATCACTCTGCTCACTTTAACCACCAAGACAGTGCCAGTCCACCGGATTTGCCACCCCGCCGTCGAATGTCTGACAACTTTGAGAATAGAAGAGAGAAGCCACCTGAGCTTCCTCCTCGTAATGCGTCAGATTCTCAAGCTAGTGGTCAAGCAGCTGGTTTTGTGCGTGGAAGAAATGGAGGATTTTCTGGTACTCCAGGCAAGTGGAGAAATGAACGAGAGAAAGTTAATCGCACAGGCCGCTTCGCCTTTGTACCTCCGACCCTTCAAGAAACATGGGGAAGTGGCATCGAAACTTTGTCACTTTTGCAGTTCGTTGAGAAGTATTCCGACTCCCTACCTGCCCAAGTTAGTGTCGAGAAAGGCCACTATGGATCGAATGACCCTGAAACCTTGGGTAGTCAAGAGCAGCTGATCATATCGTTTGTGAAGAGCCGGAAAGTTCTAAACATCGTCACTAGCACCAAGCAGAAATTTTCTTTACCACTGGGATCTGCAATCCAGTTGAGTGTTCTCTACAACCCTGAAGGAAATGAAGAAAAAGCTTGCAAAGGATACGAGTTCGAATCAATTGATGAGATGATCAAGAAATTTCCAGGAAACCTTCCAACAGTTATCTGCGCAACAAAGGCGTACAGCGGTGATGGATTGAAGTCAACTGTGCGAGAAAATGAGGTGTTGGTGGTTCAAAGCTATGATACACACACCAAAAGGCTACAAGTCATAAGCCATGGCAGAAATCCAATATCCAAGTTTCTCCCGGATCAGTGCAAAGGTCAATTTACAACCGTACCATCAAAAGTATGCTTGTATGTATCCGATATCAATGCCTACATTGGCACTCCGCTGAGCATTCTCGAGCTACAAGCAATCTTAGATATGAGTGAGCTTGCGTCTATGTCACCAGATACCCAGACAGACAAGAGCCTGAATGGTGTTGTTACACTTTCAGGCTTTGTAACAGAGCGGTCGCTCATTGGTACAAGAGTCGAGGACAAAGGAGTTCCAAGAATTCAATCAAAAGCTTTTGAGATCCCTGTGAATGATAACCTTTGCAATGTTGAGGTTACAGTGATGAAGATAAATGTAGCAACAAAGCACCCTCCTTCAACAACCACAGATACTCAACTTGAGTCCTGGTATCAGGAGGAAAGCCTGGCCTCAACTAAGATTCAGAGGTTATTTGATGACTACGTGCGACATGGCCATGAAAGGGATGGAGTAGCTATCAACGCAGAATACAATGTCTATGATGTGCTAAGCGAGCCTCCACCACAAGTGCCACCACGTATTCCACAAGCATCTCCATATTCGGTCACAGATCTCCTTAAACCACAGCAGCAGAGTTCACATTCACTAGATGATTCTGATGAAGCTGATTCCGGTACTAGCTCCAGAGATCCAGATGAGCACAGCAGCCTGAGTGAGTCACCAACTGCAGTTGACAGTGCCACAAATGACTACTGCATGCAAGCAAGCCCAGGGGATAGTGTTGGTGTGACAAAATCTGACCTGGAAATGACAATCAGGTCAGTGCTGAATGAGGTGATGGGTGAAAAGCAGCAAAGGGTCCAGCCAGACCGGTATTCTTGCTACTACACAAGCATGGATTCTAAAGAAGGTATATACTGCCTATGTATACAGATATTATAGTAGCTAGTTTGTGATCTTACCATAATAATATAATAGATGGAGCAGATTCAATTGGAAAAGTGAAGCTGAGTGATGTTGCTATGGAATTGAGTGAAATTGAAAATCTCTGGTACATACTTGGAATTCTTCTTGGTGTACCAAAGGCCAAACTTGACCAGATACAGGCCAACTATGGCTTTGGCCCTTGGCATGGACGGTGCCTGATTGAAACCATCAGCCAGTGGAAAGACAACCATGAGAATGCCACTTGGTCCAGTATTGTGCAGGCACTCTACTCCATGCAAAAGAAACAACTTGCCAAAAGAGTAGCTGCCAAACACAGTAAGCTGTTGATCATGACATAACTACAAAAACTTAATAATCACTTCAAATCACTTCATTTCTCAGAGGTAATGCTACCAGATCCAAGAGAATTTCCGCAGGATCAATTTACAAAACAGCTCAAGGTGAGTGTTACCTGAATGAAAATATCAATTATTTGCTTTTAACTTACCACTATCTTAACAAAAGGAATTTATTCCCGAGGACACACTTTCTGAAATCAATTCCCGACAGCAACAGCTGCAAAAGCAAGATCAGAGTCTCAACGAAGTCCAGGAGAGGCTGGGAGAGTACGAGCAGAGAATGGACGACAATCAGAAGAGCCTGATGACCATCAAGGATCACCTTCAGTTCAACGAGAGGTTCACTCGGATGCTGACTCGGGAAAATCAGGTGCTACGAATGAAAGTAGCACACAAGGAGCAGCTCTTCAGGAGATTGAGCCCCAGCCATGAAGCTGGGAAAACCAAGGATAGAAAAACCTCTCAAGAAAACTTGAGGAGAGAAATTCATACACTTCATGAAGCACAAAAAAGTCACGAAAGCAGGTACTAAACAGCCTTCAAAATTTATCCTCAAAATACACGGTTTCATCTATATTTAATAAATTTAAGGCTTAATGTTGCTCACCACGATACTATGGAGTTGAAGAGGCAGCTACTTTCCATTGAAGATCAGATGGAAATGACCAAGAAGCATCTGCACAGTCTACAAGACCAGAAGCATAAACTAACGAGAGGCCTCCGTGAACAGGAGTGTGAGCTCAGTCACATCATCACCGGCAGTTTAAACCATGATAGCAAAGAAGAGGATGTAAGTTAATGATTGAAGGTATCAAATATTAAATTTTATTAACGTCTTTAATTTTAGGATCTTCCCCAATACTACAACATCATTCGGTGTGATGGAAAGGTGGAAGTCAAACTTCACGAAAAAGAACTTGCAATGCTACAGCAAGATCTTGACAGAAAGACGAAACAAGTTGGCAGTTTAAAGAAGGAACTTCAGCAAAAGCATGAGCAGATGAGCCAAGTAGAATCACTACTGGCAAAGCAACAAGATGACGAACTGATGTACACATACACCGATGGCGCTGAGGGAATTGTCCTTGAGAAGCATCAAAACGATCACCTCAAAACCAGGTTGCAAATGGAAAAGATTGATTGCCAGATCCAGCTAACCAGAGCCCTACTACAAAAGAAGGACATTGAGTCAAAGCTAGAAGTTGTGAAGCAGAGCTTGGAATTAAGTGAAAAAGTTTGTCAAGAAGCTCAGGAGCTCTATCAGAAGAGCACAAGTACTAGTCGTAAAAGCAGTCTCGTGTCCCCATCAAGCAGAATGAGCAATCGCTCCACATCTTTCTCCAGTACAACATCTGAAGATAGCGATGTTTTTATCACTAAAAGTGCATCAGTAAGTCATTCTCATAAAGGGCTGTCATCAAGCAATGGCTGTGATATCACTCCCGGTAACTCAGAGGTTGACGTGCATCATCAAAGTACAGATGTGCAGACTAAATCCCTTTCGATCAAAAAGCCTGCAGCTACCCGATCATCAACTCCTAATGCTGAATCCGTGGCAGAGGAACAAGAAGGCACCTCAACGACAGCAGCGTACCTCAATGTAGACAGAAAGAGCAAGGGACGACCAAGAGCAAGTGCTCTTCCCCCTGGAGCTCAGAGAAATTATCGCACGTCCTCCGCTGGTTCAAGTCATGGTGCTCACCAAAGACGGTGTCAGGGTAAACAAGGTCAGACATATCGACCAAGCCACAAGACACAAGTAGCGAAAACTGAGTAACATGAATTCAAGCATTGTGATTACCAAAACAGTCTATTAGTCATAGTTGTAAATGTGAATTAACTACATACAATATGAATATAAATTGTGACCCCCTGTTTATGCCTTTTTTTAGTGATGCACTGATATAACAAAATCTTGCCCACCTCCACATAGGAGGGATTACATTGCTTTTGTGTTATACTGTAATTTGTATTAATTTTGTTTACAAAATTTTCACACTAGAAACTTTCGTGTAATAATATTATTTTTGTAACAAGCGTAAACTATTTTTGTGTAAAATAATTTTTTTAACTATGAAAAATTTTTGCTATGGTATACCGTATAGCGGGAAACTTTTGAGGGAGAAAACTTTCACGAATTTTGCGATTTTTCAGCCATCCGCGAAAGTTTTCTCCGCGAAATTCTAGGTATGCCACACCCATTATGCAACCAATTTTAACATTCTGCGAAAGTTTTCTCTCCTTTCTTACCGATCCGTGAAAGTTTTCTCCCTCGAAAATTTCCCGCTATACGGTACCTAATTCCCTGCACATTGGACATCTTCAGAGGTATATATAATCCCCAGAGTACTATTTGGTCTGTCCAGCTATCATAACACTTAGGTTGCTTGCAATATACACAGGTAGTATATAATAATTGTGTGCAGGCGCAAAGCATGTTGACCTTTGACCCACATGGCCCTACGTATACTACTCAATCTCAGATAGATGGCCTACTGCAGGGTACTCCATAAATATCGCCACTATCTATGCTTGGTAGGGTCAGCCCTCTACACATAAAGATTATTGAATCAAATCTCAACAGTTACTGTGAGTATATAGCTAGCTACATGTAGCTAGCTACTTCATGAACATAATTTGAAAGATCTAGCTAGCTACCTAAGCTAAGGTAGCTATCTCTTTCCCTAGCTCTCCCCCTTACTCTCTGTTATTCAGAGTGTACACAGCTACATATGTACTTGTAGCTAGCTATGACTTGTGCATTTGTGATAGTTAAGGCTTAGCCTAATATGGAATGATGCAATGTTTACATAGCATATGACATTGTGGGATGAAACCATATTTATACATGAACTAAGCTATGTGCATGCGGTAGGGGAAACTGCATGATCCGTAGCTAGCTAGTATAGAGAGAGTACAATACTCACTTTCTATTATGATATTAGCTTCACTTTCAGATATAGCTATAGAAGTGTATGAATAACTTGATGATTAGAACCAAGACTTGTTAGAACTCAGTAGTTCCTATAAAGCTATGGCACGTGAACTGATAGTGGCTCAAGAACCCACGTTTCACTACCAAACCTTTCGAATCGACAAGACCCACTCACTTGGCCATGGGGCCTATGGAGCTGTCTACAAGGCCAAGTGTGACCAGCTGACATGTGCTGCTAAAGTCCTCCACCCTATAATTGTTGATCCTGATAATCCTGGAGTAGCAAGGGTCATGGATAGATTTAAACAAGAATGTGATTTTCTTCAATGCATCAGGCATCCCAATATAGTGCAATACCTTTGTGTGACTACAGATCCCGAGTCAGGACTACCAGTATTGGTGATGGAACTGCTTGATGAGAGTTTGACAAAGCTGCTTGAACGCTCACAACACTCACTAGCCTACCATATTCAAGTGGACATCTGTCTTGATGTAGCCTTAGCAGTTGCGTACCTCCATTCTAACGATATCATCCACAGAGACCTCTCCAGCAACAATGTACTCATCATTGCTAGGAGAAGAGCTAAGGTGGTAGATTTTGGCGTGTCTAAACTGGCTGGAAGGGTGAATTTAATGCTTACTCCTCTAACAACTTGCCCGGGAACAATGGTGTACATGTCTCCAGAGGCACTAAGAGAGCCACCTAGGTACACAACAAAGCTTGATTGCTTCTCAGAGGGAGTGATCATGATACAAGTGTGCACTAGACTGTGGCCCAATCCTGGACCTCGCACACAACAGGTTCCAGATCCCAGATCTCCAACGGGAACAATGGAAATGCCCGTATTGGATACAGAGAGAAGAAAGAATCACATTGATATGATTGACCCCACCCACCCTCTTCTACCAATTGCAACAGACTGCCTGAACTATGTGGATACAGACAGGCCTTCCAGTGAGGAGATATGCCAGGCACTGCATGGCCTAAAGGATTCAGATAAGTATCGAGACAATGTACAACAACACTCAGGGGAGACCCAAGCCAAAGATGATCAAATCGAGATTCAATCTCAAATGATTCTCAACAAAGACAGATCACTTCAAGATAAGGACCTCGAACTCCACAAGAAAGAACACCAGCTTCAGGAGAAAACCAATCAAATGGAGGACATGGAGTATAGGCTACAAGATGTGATAAGACGACTGGAGGAACTAAATCGACAGCTTGAAGATAAAAATCGTGATCTTTTGAATAAAGAGGGTCAAATACAAGATCAGATGCATGAAATTAATGAAAAGGAAAAGGAAATTCAAGAAAAGGATGATCAGCTTCAGCTACAGAGAATGCAACATCATGAAGAGAAACTTCATCTTGAAGAAGAGATCGAAGCTCAAGAAAGAAAAATTCAACAAGAGAGGGATAAGGCAGCTCATGATAAGGAGCGTCAAATTCTTGATGGAGATTGTACAATTCATGAAAAAATCCAGCAACTTGAATATCAGAGCAAAGTGTATCAAGACGAGAAATTACAACTTCAGCAAGAGAGGTCATTACAAGAGAGACAGCTACAAGACAAGGATGAAGCACTCCAGGAAAAGGATAGGCAAATTCAGTTTAAAGATCTGCAACTTCAGGAAAGAAATAGACAGTTACAGGACATGAACAATGACATTCAAGACAAAAATTGTCTAATTCATGACAAAAACTGCCAACTAGCCGAACAGCACAGATACCACCAAGAGGAAAAGCAAAAACTTCAGGAAGAAATATCTTTACGAGATAGAAAGCTTCAAAATGAAGAGAAATCAATTATTTGTCAGCTTCAAATCAGAGATATTCAAGTTCAAGATATGAAAGAACAGCTTGAAAACCAAGAGAGTGAATTTAGAGAAAGAGAAAGCCAACTTCTTGGCAATATCCATGAACTTCAGCAGCAGAATTTTGCTCATGAAGGAGAAAAGATGTCCCGAGACATGCAGCTAGAAGAGTTGAAGCATCAACTGAAAGAGCAAGAGGAAATCACTGCAGATATCCAGCAGGCTAGCTACTCATTTCAGACACAACTTGAACAAGTGCAGGAACAGCTAAGACAGAAAGAGCAGAGAGTAAAGTTGCTGGAAGAACAAGAGCGAGCCATGAATGAGCGTAAGCAAAATCAAAGTGCACTAACACCTGCACCCAAAGTCAAAGACAAACCACATGAAATTGTGCACAAAAATCTAATCTCACTGGAATGGAGAAATTGTTCAAAGGCACCAGACAGTATGTTCATGGGAGCTGCAACTGTGCATGGTGATATCGCTTACTTTTTGGACTACTGTCGTGGAGTATGCTCATACAATTCAAAGACCCAGCGCTGGAATCAACTCCCTGAATATCCATACACTGGTGGTTGTTTGGCTGTTGTCATAGGCCAACTTACAGCTATTGGAGGGTACACACATTATAATGGCCAGTGTATCAACAAAGTGCTCACTCTGTGCAAAAAATGGGAAGAAATTTTTCCACCGATGCCATCTAGTCGAAGTAAAGTTGCTGCAGCATCTAATGAAGATCACCTGATCGTAGCTGGAGGTATGTGCGATGCAAGAGGTGATATTAAATTTTCAATAACTACAGTTGAGGTAATGGACACTGAGACTCTAGAGTGGTCAACTGTGGAAAATCTACCTCGACCACGCGGAAAAGCTTCACTAACCATCTGTGGAGATGCTCTGTATGTTGTGGGAGGATGGGACGGACGGAATAAGATCAGTTCTGTTCTAAGTTGCTCACTGAAGAAACTAGTGCAACAGTCAAGATGGCATTCAAATGATAGGTCATCAGCGTGGCGTGAAATTAGTAGTCTTCCCGTGTATAACTCCACACCAGTGTGTGTCAATGGAGAGCTATTGGCAGTAGGCGGTTTAGATGAAGGAAAGAAAGTGGTGTCCGCTGTCTACAAGTATAATCAATCGTCTAACAGCTGGGAAATCTTCAGCAGGATGCCAACTGCTCGATTCAGCTGTCTGGTTGCCGCTCTTCCTACTGATGAACTTTTAGTTGTTGGTGGGTGTCTGTATGTTAACAGTTTTGCATGTGATGTGTTAGAAATTGCCAAAATTATCCTTTTCTAGACCAAGTTTAATTCCATGCATCATTCCTCAATGCCTCTTTCGGAAAATGCAAAGGTGTGCACAATATTATTTTGCTATTATTCTAATTGTTTTGTTCGTTTGCACTATGATTCCTGCTTCTTCGTTTCGGCAGTTTTTATTTGTATAAAATTATTATATCAATCTGCTGTACTACTTCCACATCACACAAGCATACATGTAAATAATCCAAGTTGGTTGACTGTTAGAGGATAGTTAAGGAAGGTTGGATTCAGTGAAGTACATAATTCAAATATGCGCTGACTATTCTAAAAGCAAGAAACTTATCACAGATAAAAGTAGCATTGCACATGCATCATCCCCCATCAACCGAAAGTGTATCCTGCTCTACTATGATTATTATGCCAACCCTCAGAGCCAAGCCAAGTTAAGGGTCAGAGTACATAAAGGTGTTCAACTCTTTTCAATTGTGTGAGAGAAAAGATCGGATGAGGCTAGTGAGGTGCTGAAAAATAATACTCATGCAAATCTAATGGTATTCCTATCATCCTGCATAATATCATATGTATTATTCCCATGAGAATGGAAGCTGTTCAAGATTCCATCTCCAATTTCTAGAGATATCGATATCCTTAATTCGCTAACAGTCATTAGCTACCAACAATGCAAGGATTCCAAACCACTTTCTTCTGCAGTTCTCAATATTATGACTGCATGCGAAAGGCTTCTAGTTCCTTGTAGGAGAGGAGCCAGCTGCTGCCGGAATAATGAAACAAACTTATTATCTACCAGTAATTTTTGATCTCAGACAAAAAAAACAACATTACATGTAGTATAAAGCTTACTCAAAATATTTGCAAACGACCATTAATTGAGTCACTAACATAAATCAGTCCATTCCTATCTACTGCTACTCCACATGGGATATCAAACTGTCCTGGTAATCTCCCTTTGGTACCAAATGAATGAAGGAGTGTGCCATTCGAGTTAAAGATACAAATTTGATTGCTATCTCTATCACAGACGTATACTATGTCATTTGAGTCGATACCTACATCAAAGGGACAGTAAAGTTTGGAGTCTCCTACCCATCGTAAGTGTTCTCCTTCAGCATTGAAGACTTGTACATATGTGTTTTTACTAGCTCTACCGATGTATACATTCTGTTTACTATCAAAGGCTATCCCCCTAGGACAGTATAACTGTCCTCCTTCAGAGCCAAATACCCTATGTGCCGTAAGATCAGAGTTCAGAATTTGAATTTGATGGTTAGATGAGTCAGATACATACACCCTTTTATTAATAGGATGAATGGCTATACCTGTGGGACAATTAAATTGTAGAGGTTTAGCTCCAAAACATCCCACTGATGTGATAAACTGTCCATTGGCACTGAACTTCTGGATGCGGCTATTGTATGAATCTGCCACCAAAATATTTTCATCATCATCCACTGCCACACCACGAGACCCTATAAACTGTCCCTTTCCACTTCCCCATGACCCAAATGACTTCAGTTTCTCTCCTGCCTGACTGTAGACTGAGACCCTATGTGCATCATTCTCTGTGATGATGATTTTTCCTGTTTTATTCACAGCCACACCCCAAGGCTGGCTCAATCCAGTGATGGTCATGACTGGAGTTCCTAAATTCTTAAGTAATGTGCTCACTGTGACAGTAAATGGACTAGCTTTGATGTGTTTGCCGTCAAATATGATGTGCAGTTGATGCTTTCCTCGATTAATGGGACAATAGCTAATCTCATATTGGTTATCCTTCACCTTCCTTATGCTGCCCTTAATTGTGTTTGCACCAATTTTAGAAGTAAGCTCACATGTCATTCTAGCTATGTTATAAACCCAAGGTTTTCCATGATTATCGAGGGCATACACAGAAGCAGTGGCTCTCTCATTCACTGTGGCCACCTCAAGACCTTTCCCAGTAGCATAGGTTTTCTCTGCACAAGCTTTCAAATAAACTTCACCTACTTTCTGGCAGTCCTTGGCAAAGCTAGGCAAGGTGGCAAAGCCAACGTTGGCTTCCTCACAGGGTGCTAGAGAATCTGCATTGAATTCAGCTGTCATCTCCTTGATCTGTTTCACAACTCCCTTCTTCATTTTCACGATCTCTCCCTGGCTCCCTGTCCTCAAGCTTTCCCTCACAAACGACAAACAGCTGCCAAGCTGAGCATGAATGGTCTCCATCTCGTCTCTCTGTGCTGCAAGGTTCTTCAGCTTTGGCTCTACTTGCTGGTCGACCTGCCTAATAAGCTCCACCTCCCTTCTCTTCAACATCTCAATAAATCCACAGATTTTCTTGTGGATATTTGCTTTGACTAGAGCTCTCTGCTCGGTAATCTCAGTGCAACGTGCATCAAGCTGCTTAAGCTTATCACTAACTAGGCCCATCTGCTTTACTACTGGCTTTAGAGAAGCTGTAATGTCGGCTTTGTGGCCTTCAAACGTATCACTGATCAGGTCATACTGGTGACCGTGGTGAAGTCGGATAGTGCAGTCGTGGCAGACTAGCTTCCCGCACGTCTCACAGTAAAGCCGCAGCTCCTGGTCTTTGTGTTTCAAGCAAAAATGGGTCACCTTCTTTGGGGGCACATGCTTGGCTACGTCTCCTTTTAACTGGTCCATGCTTACGACCTCGTGTGAGGAAAAGTCGTCCCAATTAGCGTGGATATCTGCACAAGTGGCACAGATAAACTGGCCACAGTCGCGGCAAAAGCTGGTTGCAGGACGTGACACCTTCTTACATTTCTCACACTGTACCTTTTGAGGCTCCTTCATTTTCTCCAGTGCCTCTTGAATCTCAAAAAGATGGTGGACGTGAAATGCTGACTGGAGGCCAGACACACTAGTAGTCGGGGGAAGGAGGGTGGATCGACGGCAGGTGGGGCAGCGTAGGGAGAGTTGTCCCTGTCTGTCTGTGACCACCAGTCGCTGGAGGCAGTCCTTGCAAAAGACGTGGAAGCAGTTTAGCATCTTTGGGTCTTTGAAGGCATCGAGGCAGATGGCACAGGTGAGCTGGTCCTCCAGCTTCTGCAGGGCTTGCTTGGCTACTGCTTGAGACTCTGCCATAATCGAGGATGGTCAATGAAGTTCTGAAGAATGAAAGAACAATCAAGCAATGGTGACTCTTTCAACTTTGTGATATAAATGATTTACCTTCTGCGATTCGAGTGGTATAGCTACGTTAGCTACTAGATGCTAAGATGATAGTCTAAAGGCTGAAAGGCAGGCACCGCCCGCTCATCACATGATAAGTGGGTGGGGCTCATTATTTTAAGCGCATGCTTACGTATACTTGTGGGAGCTGTCTGGTCTCGAGAATAGGCCTGGAGTCAACGGTCCCCTCGGACTGTCCATTGCGCCGTATTTGGTCCCCCCAGGACAAACCCTGCCATATAAACCCTTGAGTGACTAACCCTGCTAACCATAATATTTAATATTATAAAATTAATATGGCTTATTCAGTGAGCTATCTATTATAATTTGTTTCATGAGTGTACCCCTGGTTGTCGCTCTCCCTACTGATGAACTTTTAGTTGTTGGTGGGTGTCTGTATGTTAACAATTTTGAATGTGATGTATTAGAAATTGCTAAATTATCCTTTGTCTAATTTAATTTATGGATCATTCCTTAATCATTAACAATGCCTCTTTTGTATTGTACACAATTTTTGACAAAAAATAGCAAAAGAGTGCTCAATATCCCCATTGAGCACTATGATCCCTACTTCTTCATTTTTGGCTGCTTTTTATAATATAGGTGCTAAACTTGTCCCCAGGCACCCTGATCTTTTCAACTGGACATGAAAATGATGGTTACACGATATACATATACAATGGAAGTTAAGTGGGTCAGGATAGAGATATCACATACATACACTACTGCGCATGCTCACTCATTGATGTCTCTGCTTCAGATTGTTGTAAGGCTATGTCGTACACAATTCTCAGATCAGATATCAAATGCTAAAAGCTTTCATGAAAACATACTGCGGTAAAATTATTCAATTATTAAAGTAAAGCTACAATATCATGCAATTATTGTAATCAAAAACATTTCATGCAGCTAATAAAGTATATAATGTACTGCATATTAGAGCTTCCTTTTTGTTTTCCTTGTCTTAGCAATCACATCAGTTGGATCATGCTCTCCAAGTATTATGCTCTCAATATTATCCTCAATACTATCCATAGCTTCATACTGTGGCTGTTTTAACTGCTTTGAACTTTCAATTTCTTGAGATAAATGCTCACCATAGTTCTTCATGAATCTATCTAGCATGTTTTGCATTTTAGATACTTCGTCAATAGCATTCCTCCAACTATACTTTTCTTCCAGCTCTGCTAACAATATATCACTTTTTTCTAACTCTTCTTGAATATCATCAATTGGTTGATCTAACTCATTCGTAACATGATGAAGCTCTTTGTAATCTTGCAAACGACTAGTAACACTCTGTCGTAGGGTTGTATAAAACTGTTTATCGTCTGCTAGCTTCCGGTAAAGTATGATATTTATACTATGTATTTCACTTGTAACATGAGTGTAATATAGTTCTAAGACTCGTGTTGCAGCTTCATCCTCAAGTTCTGGGTCTGGTTCACTAGGCTCTGATTGTAAATCACTCCTTAGAGATACTCCACAAGCATTACAGTAGCTAGGATTGATCATTTCAGGATCAATAAGATTAGGGTCAATTTGAGACAAGTCATACTGATTTCCACTTGCAAGTGCTAAGCTCATATCCTCATCTTGTTCTTCCTCAAGTTCCGGTTGATTTTGCTCTTCTTCGGTGTCTTCAGTGACATCAAACTTAAAGCCAGCTTCATATTCACTAGGAGAAATTACTAACTCAGTATTATCCTCATCATGTAAGGAGGCATACTGGGCTTCATGAGTAACTGATTCTCGGTTCTGTGATGTAGTTTCAGAAGGTCCACCAACAGTGGACCAGGTCGGCTCATACTGAGGTTCAGCAAGGCCCTGATTTTGATCTACAGCTTCAACAGGAGCTGTATCATCAGATATGATATTCTGTAATATAGGGTATTGTTTGCTGCTTGAAATGGATGTTGATGCTACTGGAGATTCAGGGAATTGAGGAGGGGAACTTATCATTGGC
Organism: Cliona cf. orientalis; assembly: GCA_963930775.1. Classification (NCBI taxonomy): domain Eukaryota; kingdom Metazoa; phylum Porifera; class Demospongiae; order Clionaida; family Clionaidae; genus Cliona; species Cliona cf. orientalis. The sequence continues at coordinate 2,106,592 of OZ005696.1, forward strand.
TGATATCTTACTGGAATAATCATAACTTTACTGTGATGCCCCTTCGCCTTAAACACAAGCGATGCCAAGGTTGAATCTACATGTGCATCCTGAAGGAGCAAGCGTACTAAGTTGAATACTTCAACAGGATTGAAAAAGGTCGCCTTTTTTGTAGCTTCATATGCAATGGAGATGTAGCGTGGTACATTATTTTCCTTATTTAGAATAAAATGTTGTAATAAGAATTGAATTTTTTGGAAAAAGTCACGTATCTCACGAATATTAAATGTGGAGAGATTGCCAAATAAAACAAGTGCAAGAACAAGGCAGTGCTTGGTTGCATCACTGGATGGAATATTCTTCAAACCAATACTCAAAACACTATAATGAGGGGCTCTCTTACCAGTGCCAAGAATGATATCAAGAGCTCGGATTAATAACTGGCGACACTGACCAAAGAGTCTTTTGAGATTTCTACTTTTACTTACTTCATCTGCACAAGCTGACAAAAGGTATCGATCCTCTTTATTCCAGCAATTCATTAAACTAAAAAGGTACATATTACTCTTATAGAAAAATGGAACTGTGTAAGATTTGGAGCGTTGCTGCAAAGCACTGACATGAGTAAGCACAGAAAGAAGACCAGTGCAATGTATAGATAGTATATCTACAGCATTCATCACCTGCAAACTACATTCATTAGCATGCTGAGCAATAGTGCCCAGAAAGTGGTTGATGGCAAGCTTTGAAGCCCAAAGAAAATTACCTTTTCTCATCTCTGTACATGACTTCAACCACAAAGACAAAATGTGATGAAATTTCTGATCACTATCCCAGAATATGAAGCCTGGTGGATGCTTGTACCCTGTAGTAGTGCTATCCTTGTTTACAGTGCTCTCCAGAGATTGAAGCTCCTCTTGAAGTGATTTCATATCCGGGTCAAAGATACATGAAGCTCTCCACGCTCTTAGCCAAGTGTCTACCTTCACTCTACTAGGAAAAGGATCTCTATCAGTAGATCTGTCGATTAATATCCTTTCTTTGATATGCTGTTGAAAGGACTGTCGACAATATATGGACTCACGAAACATAGCAATGTGTCTATTTTCTATTCTTTGTGGGAGGTAGAAATATACTCTTGGTGTAAAAATTGAAGCTAATAGATCAATACTGTCATGCACATTTCCTTCTTCAAGGATACATAATTCCAGCAGGTGGAGGCATGTTTGGAGATATTGGTAAAGAGCCTCTGTAGATACTTCTTTCATTGAATAACTTCTAAAGAGATGATGGTTTTTGTCCTTAAACTGCTTGTGAAGAAGAAAAGATGTCATCTTGGGCTCTAGCTTCCTTTGGGGGTCCAACCGTAATAGCCATTGACTCTTAAAATCAGCACAATGTTTTGCGAGTTCATCTCGAGCATCAGAAGCATCCAATCTTAGCATTCCATCAAGATCTGTCCTATTGCTCTTACAGACACACTTTGCTAGCAGTTCACCAATCCAGATGTCTTGACCGGGGGGTGTGTAGTAGTAGACACCAATCTTCTGCAATCCATAGAAACTAACTGCTTCTTTCACAACTTTGTTGATGTCTCTTGCTCTCATTAGAGTACTACTTACTTCCTTCGCAACATGACACATACTGATCATTTTTGATTGTAATTTGTCAAACTCAAAGGATAGCTTTAGAAACTGATTGAAGGCCTCCAGCTCTCCTACTTTGTGACTTTCTGAGTGATATATACCCCATGCTTTTTGACAATGAGAATCTTTCCTCTTCAACATACCAAGCAAAAGATAAGCATGGGCTTTTGTTAATCTATCCTTGCTTAGAAGCAATTTGTGGAGTTGTTCGACCACTTCAGAGTTCAATATATCCTGGTGATTCTTTACTTGTCGCTTTATGTACTCAACCTTGGCCCTTTGAAAGATGAATGAAGCTCTCATGGTCTCATCCTTATTTTCCTCAGCAACTCTTAGTCCACTCTGAAGCCATGCTTCACTACTTAAAGTTTGAGCAGACGCAAGTCTGTAGGCACTTCTAAATTCTTTATTGTCAACAAGAATTTCGAAAGCATTGTCATAAAGTTTAGCTTCTTTGAGGAATTTGACCCTTTTACTAGTTTCTGGCATGTACACCAGCACTTCAATGAGTGTGTCTTTATCTCCCCTCTGAGAATAGAATTTTGCACATGAGTAAGAAAGTTCACTTGTGCTCAAATCTTGATGCAGCTTAATGCCCTGTTTCTCATACTCACTAGCCTTTGCCAGTGCATCTCTCTTCCTCATGAAAGGCTTGCCCATCAGTGCTCTGACAACTTCACTATGTTGTCCTGCATTTTCTTTCAGTCTACCATAATTATCAATGTCCTTTCCCCTTAAGTAGCACTGTGCTGCCTTGTCAAGTTTATTAAGACGTTCAAACAGTTTGGCAGCCTCATGGTACTTTGGTGGCTTGGAATTTCTTAGGCAAAGAGCTGCCCCATTGAGGTAGTGCAGATTGTGGTGCAATTCATCACATTCAAAAAAGCCCAAAGCAGCTTCGAGGTAAAGCTGAGGCTTCTGGTGCCTAGCTTGCTGAATGAGGTGGTAGGCATGGGACTCCTTGGCTAGGTACTCATTCTCAGGACCGGCTCGCTGGTAGCAAAGAATGGCCTGCTCCCAGAGATGCTTCTTTTTGAAATTATCTCCCTGGGCCTTCCATTGTTCTGGAGTGGAGTTTGAAGCAAAAACAAGGGCATATTTGTCCTGACTTTCATTTGAAGCTATAGAAACCTGGTCTTCCTTCTTCACAACCTTGATAAGATCACGTTTGTACCAGTAATTAAACATTGGGAGACGTGATTTGGGATTAGAGTCGTAGATCCAAAGGTTGCATTTGGCACGAGTGACGGCCGTATAGAGATACTTGAGTTCAGAATTGAGTGATTTGTGAAGCTTTGGATCGAACTGAAGGCTCCTTGGATCATCTAAAGAGCCAGGAAGCTTGGGGTTGACAATTTTTGGCCGGTGTTGAGACATTTCAAGATAAGATGTAATGACTCTCCATGCTTTCTCATCAACCTATATGTTCCATAATAGGTAATTAATGCATGAGAATAATTAATTTTCATAGAAACTCACCACAGAATTTGCGAAGAAGTCGTACAGCAGCACATCATCAAACTCAAGGCCCTTTGCCTCAAAGATGGTCAACACTATGGCCCCTTTGAGAATAGTGGGTAGGTTATCCTTCGCTTCTTTGGACTGGACCAGAATCACCTGGTGGGCACCAAACTCAATGGCCGATGCCTCTCGCTCATTTGAACTAAGCAACAATGCAAGATCATCAATTTCACAAGACTCAAGAAAAACTGGAGTAGGGCCAGGAAACATGCCTTCCTCATGTGGTAAATGATCAATAGAATCTTTGAAAAATTCACTTAGTAAGTCAATGATACTTCCAGCTACATTCAGAATTCCGGAGTGAGATCTAAAGTTAATTGTCAGAGTATATGGCCTCTTTGGAACATTTACCTTCAAAGTATTAGAATGAATCCTGTGGAATAAGGATCTGAGATCCTGAAATCGGAATGCAATTCCCCTCATAATGCTCTGAGCAGTATCGCCGGTAAAGAACATGGAATTTGGATCACGACAGCAATGGATGAAGATGGCTAGTTCTGCCTGGGTGAAATCTTGGACTTCATCGATATACAGGCTATGTATGGCCCAGGGCACATCTGGTATATTCTTTAGCCTATTATAGAGCTGTAGAACTAAATCACACTCGTCAAATAAGTAATTATTGTGACGCTGGTTTTGTTGGTACTTTTGATACTTGAGAAACATCTTGTAGATGGTATCTCTGTGACTGGAGAAATTTGGAGCCATTCTGTTGCCAATCTGCTTGTATTCTTGGAGACTCAAATGTGACCCTTTTCTAAGAGCACTCTCTGATCCCTTGATAAATGATTGGATCTCAATCCAGACCAGGAGAGGATCAAAATCTTTGCTATTGATACCACACTGGTGAGAGATAGTCGGCCAAATGAATTCCTTGAAGTAGAGTGCTGTAACCTCTGTCCATTGATCAGTATGGCCCTTGAAAAGTGATTGTGTTGTGCTGGATGACATTCCTTCCATTTCATCATCTTTGCTGTGACTCTGTTCAAGATCAAGGAGAATATCTGGATTCTCGTCGTCATAGTCAAGGCTTATTATCTTGACTTTTAGGTTGCCTTTTTCATCTCTCTTAAAGAAAGTTTGGTTATCACAGAGAGAGTTATCCAGGAGGATGTAGAATTGACGAGCAGTGAGAAAGAGAGGGAAAGCACAGTCATCAACTTTCAATAAGTCCAATAAGTCCTTGTGAGGGTCTGTTTTCTCATGCTTCATGTGCTTACTAAGAAAATCAAAGGCAGCTGCCATATTGTAGAAACGGTTCTTCATCTGTTTACAGAGCACACAATTTTTGGTAATAAATACTTGGTGAAGATCCTCTTCAATGATCTCCATATCTTCACCAACTTGGACTTTAGGAGATAAAGGGACTGCTTGGCTAGCACTGGTGGGTATGGCACTACTAATGGATATATCATCACACTCGTCTAGGCTATTACCAACTATATCTTCTTGTGCCATAGAATTATCCATTGAAACAATTTGTTTTGTAGCCAGTGTTGGTTCAGTTTCTGCTGAAGTTTGTGATTCATCAGATTCTGCTTGTTCTTTACTTTCAGTCTCTTCTGCTGGCAACATGAGAACAGAAGGTGGAATGAGACGCCTGCGTGGAATTTTCCATCTATATGTGCTTGATTCTGGATTCCAGAAATTCTTGAATTCATTCCAAAGTCGGTAGAGGCAGCATGTGGTCTTGCCAGTCCCACTCCTGCCTAGTAGGAGGATGGCTTCCCTCGAGTTAAGCATGATGATTTCATGCTCTTTATGCCACTCCTTGAAGGGGAAATCCCTACGATCATCAGTGCCTAGGAGCATACTCTTAAAGTTTATTGTATCAAATGAATAGAACGTTGTCACATTATAATCATTTTCTCTCATATTTGCAGCCGGAATAAAAGAATGTTTAGAATTCGTTTCCTTCACAGTTGAAAGGGTGAACTGCACAGGCCAATCCAATTCTTCCTTTCCACGAACCATTTCACCAACTTTCTTTGGCTCACTTGAAAGTAGAGTAAACTTTAAAGAAGCCTTGGATCCCTGACGATGAGATTTTTCAATCTGCTTGATGCTTCGCTCGAGATTATCGTGATCAAGAACTATCTCCCATACTCTAATTACTTCACTGTATACTGGAATTGGAGAGGGGCCGGTCAGCTTTGCTGAGAATGTTATAGCTTTCTCCCATAAAATACGAGCAGCCTGGGTTATTCTGGCTTCATACAGCCGGAGAGATTTTTCATTTCCAACTTGCTTTGATAGATGCTTGGTATTTCTCTTTCCTTCAGCTAATTGGTAGATGACCTTAGCAGCCAATTGTCGAATCATGGGAGAATTATTCTTCCAGTCTTTGAAAAATTTAACGACTTTTGCTGTCCCTTCCACTTCCCAGGAAAGCTGATCAATATCACCATGCTCAGCAAGAATTGCTAAGAAACCTTCTGATAATTGCATGGTTTGTTCAGTGGCTACATTGGTGGGCTTTTGATGCACTTCTGGGTGCTGCGAAACAGTGTCCTTTTTATCAGCAGAACTTGCTTCATGGTTTTTGACTTTTCTTTCATTCGTGGATGATGGTTGATTCTCATTCTCTTTTAGTGTCACTTCACTAGATACTGGAGAGCTCACCATAACACTTGCAGATGAAGCAGTTTCAGACATCTCTACTTGAAAATATTGGGCTCCTTCTGTCATTAACCGTTTGATCTGAAACTCGAGTTTCTTTGAAATACTGAAGTCCTCGTATTTGGGCTGCTTTATTTGATCTTGACTACTATGTTCAAAAAGTGAACTGATACTTAAAGAGCTTTCAGATTTGGCCGGCTCTTTCAGGTTTTCATTTGAACTGCTGGTACCAGAGGTTTTACATTTGGTTTTTTGTTTTTTCGGTTTCTTCTTTTGTTGTGGTAAACTTGGCGTAATAGTATGTGAAGCTGCCTTCAACATAGAGGCTCGATCATCAGACAAACTTACTAGGCAATCAATAGGTCTCTTTCCAGAATGATTCCTTTTTGAAGGATTCAAAACCTCAGATTTAAGCAAAGCTGATAAAACTGTAGTACTATGATCTTTCTTCCAGTGAGATTTGACAGCTAAATGTAAGGGACTCTCCCCTTTGTCATTAGCCACTTGGTTTGGATTAAAGGTACGTGAATGAAGGACAGAGTCAATCACCCGCAAGTCACCTGTGAAATAAATTGCAATAGCAGTTACAGCATAATATTACCATCGGAAAGATCATCAAAGGAGTGCAATTACATCTAAAACCATGATTCTCATAATTTCTAAGCCCTTTGTAACAATCAAGTGTGCTAGACTAACTTTTATTCTGTACAGAGAACTACCATTATTAGAAGAATCCTCTGTACGACCCTTTCCGCCTGAATGCATAAACTACACTGTGGTCACCTCTATTTCAAGCATGGGAGGGGATGCTGATTTTTCTTCCCTCTCTCTCTGCACTCTTTCTCCTCCACCACCTCCCCCAAATCCTTGCATGAGTTCTATCAGATATGCAGTATCGGTACTACAATAACATGTAACTCTGGAAATTCTCACCATTTAAAGATACTATATGCTTGGTATAGCTCCTATGCTTTAGAATGGTACAATGGAAACTATCAATTTTACCTCACAACTAATTACTATAGCGGTTCCACTGGTACAATAATGTTGTTGCAACACATTAAAGCTATAGATTCTGAAGTTCATAACATGGAGATTTCCAGAGTTTATGGAATCTGATATGAATAGAGTAAATTAATGAATACCTGACTTTAGAGCTAGTTCAGTTGCCACATGTAGAGGAGTTGTCCTAGTTTTACTAGTTTGACAGAGATGACTGCAGTCTTCTCCATTATCCATCAAAAGGCATACAATATCAATGGTCTTAGATGGTGTAAGATTCTTACCCATGACAATAGCTATGGGTGTTTTACCTCCTTTTTCGTTTGGATCAACACCAATCTTGATCAATGCTTTGATTAGATCTGGAGACTTTATGATCTCACTTGAATTATTCATAAGAGAAGCTAGGTTAAGTGTGTCTATTGTACCCTTAGTTTTGAATAGTTTGACAAGAGCCATTGCTCCATTATAATCCTTTGCCTTCAATGCTTGTAAAAGTAATTTTGAGCTAGGACAAGGAAGGCTCGCACCTTGCTCAACGAGGTTAAGAACAAACATTGTGCGTTTAATGTTGACTGCAACAGCACAAAGTTCATCTAAATCAGTATGTTTACACTTGGCTACAATCAACTTGAAGAGGTCTATTTGCTCTGCTGTTAATGTGGTCATAGCCATTATGACATCTTCTTTGCTCATATGTAGTCCCCGGTCCAGAAACCATTGAAGAAGGGACGCACTGGTGATGGCTTTCTCCATTATCAGATTCTTAAGTGTTACTGCGGAGACACTTACTTCTACATTATTCCATACTTCGTTCACAAGGAATTCCAAATGGATTTGCTTACACTCAGGCATGGACATGGTTTCCATCAGCATTGTAAGGCAAATGTCTGGTGGGAACTCTCTATTCTGTACCATATGCTCATGGCCTATATTCATACATGCAGGCATAGATGAGAAAAAAAATATCACTTACATGTAAATCAGGAGTAAATAAGACACTATAGTACTCTGCTATTTCATTGTATATCTTATTTTGGCATCGCAATAAGTATGGTAGATCTGATATTCCATAGTATAGCTAGTTTGTATCATAGTAACTGTTTTGCTTCATTTTATTTGTATGAGGTAATAGAGCATACTATTTGATGTTGCGGGACAATCATTCTTAGTGCTGATACATATATTATATGCAGCATACTAAGACTGAAGGGGAAAGATGCCCATGAAGGGGGGAAGATTCCCCCCTTCAAGTTGGCGTTATATAGAAAAACCTATGTCATACACTTGAAAGGTTAGTGCACTTATTACGTCCCGAGTCCCAATCAGCAAAAAACAATTCGGCCAACCGATGAGGTAATTATGATGAAACCTATGATGAAATTATGATGAAATTGGGGTGAAGACTGCTTCAACATGTTTAGCTCGCATGACAGGGTGTTGGGGCCCAGATTTCGAACCTAGTGTAGAAGAGATCGTGGACTATCGATGATATATGGCGATTCTCTCAGTTCGCTTTCTTTGGCGAGTGAGCTCTCTGGGGGGATTTCCCTATTCAGTTGAGCACATGGCAGGTAAAGGTCACGTCCGGGTCAACCGGCTCAAGCCGCGCGCCCCAATACGCGTATACGGAGCATGCGCAGTTTGTCGATGTGTCCTAGTTCAAATTATGGCGGCGTACAGTAGTGTGGTGTAATACTCTTCATGAGGGACTCGGGATGTAGTCTAAGTTTTTCATTACATCCCCAGTAACAATTTACTTTTCCGTGGTTATGAGGTAATTATGATGAAACCTATTGTGAGGTAATTATGAGAAATTCAGAGCCTCAATGGAGCCTTTCTGAGACTGAAAAATGGGTAAGTATGTAGAGTAGCTACCTGACGCCTGTATCCAGCAAAAAGCTGAGTGCTACTTTCTCTGACAAGTACTGCTGGCCAAACTTTACGTGTTCTCTTCGCTGATGTAATCCCGCGGATAAATAAAGCTAGGCTTGTGCTATATAATATAGCATTACGCATACTGTAGTGTTTGCCATGCCATGACTGATCTGAAGTTCGCCGGGAAGCTATACGGTGCATGCTGTTGAGTTTGTCTCCTGTGATCGAAGCATCGAAACGTGTCACTGTCGAGGTTGAGAGTAGGTTTCAGACTCCATTTCCGTGAATGAGGCGCCGGTGTATTGATGTGGTGTCTAGACACTGTACATACTATATTGACGACCTTTACCATGTGCACCATTAGAACTACATGTATGCAGCTATTGGGGATGTGGCCAAGTTTTTCATATCTAATATAAATTTACCATGATCAATGGCAACCAAGATAGCTTCCATAATTGCTTTAGCATCAGCTTTCAACTCATGGGCTCTTAAATAGTCAGCAATAACTTGCTCGTAAGTGAGGGTGGCTGGAACTTCATATTTTCCGGATTGTAGTGTTTTCTTCAGCGCTTCTGCCCTAATGATGTGTGCCTATTAAATCACAAAGTATAATAATACGTTGCATGCTGGAATATAGAATGCTTTGCTGGGATACTGAGAATAGAGACCTTATTGAGGGATATTCCCAGTAAGAACAGGATAGCTATGCCGGCTACCTTTGTATTATGGAAACATAAGATTTTCGCATTAACTTCTTGTATAAAGGTTGCCATAATACCGTATACGTAGAAATTTTCACCAATTTTGCCACCTGCTGTTGTTGGTGAAAATTTTATCATGCTGATTATGTTAAAGATTGCATAGCAACCTTTACCACATTGGCGAAAATTTTTCCACAAATCCTTTCTGTAATACAATTAAGGTATATACATGGCTTGGCTTGGCAAATTTTCATGTATACAGTATCCTCTATGCAAACAGTAACAGACTAGCGTAATAAAATTTTTGCCAATGAGAGCGGGTAACGAAATTGGCAGAAATTTTCTCCTGGAGAAATTTCCATGTACAATGGAATCTCCCATAATTGCCCTCCCATAAGCAGATAACCTCCCTACAAATGACACTATGATTGATGAAACCTCGCATGAGCGGATGTTTCTTGATTCTGGACAGCAGACAAACTGCATGCTCCCGAAAATTGCCTCCTATAATGGAAGAAGCCACAATTATTGTTCGTGAAACCCATCCTTCATGCATATTTAGTTATTAGACACACTGACTAACCCTTTCATGTGTGCCTGCTTTAGTAAATAACATACTTACGCTTTAATTTGGTAGGCATTTTAGCACTTGATGTGACCAGAAATATCAAATTGAGTCAAACCTCCTACCAGAGGATAACCTCTGAATAAAGGATAGAAGCCCTGCTTCCAAACAATCCCATATTTGGAAGTTCCACTGTATACTAAATTAGGTGAGAATATTAATTTGGTTTACCGTACTCGCTCTAATTATTCGAACATTCTAATAGCCCGAACGGCAAGTTTAAGTAATTTATTTCCTTCCTAATTCGTCGAACACTTGAATTTCAAGTTTTCTCATCCGCTCTAAATTAACCGAACGGCCACGCGGTACGGCATGGCAGGAGCTCGAGACAACTCTTCTACGTTCATTGAAGAGTGTGGCTACCACATCTTGGACAGCACATAAGAGCGGAAAGGTAACACAGACACAGACGGCGATCATTTTGCGATCGCTTCTGAGAGCACAGCGATACTGAGAACTCTAGAGCTGACAACGATAAACCTATAGTTGGACATCGACTGCTGTTTCTTCGTCGCTATAATAGTGCTTTCTCCATTTGCACCGGATCCGTTCTATTTACACTCGAACAAACCATTGCCCGAATTTATTTACTTTCTATTTAACACCGAATGGCGATATTAATAATTATTTTTGGCCGTTCGGATAATTAGAGCGAGTACGGTATATCATTATTGCATGATTTGGAGTAGCTAGCTATAGCTAGCGCCTAATGCTCATGTACCGGTCTTTCAGCGACTCCACCGAACGAAAAAACGCTCCATATGGTCCTGCACCGTCATGAACGCTATCATATTATGTCGTAAGTTTTGTTTCATAATTGGCTACATTATTAGCTTGATAAAAGTGATGCACGGTTCTATCAAGTGGACCCATGTGTGGATGTCAATGACTAAAGAGTGTCTTCTTGTTTCTCTATCATAGCAATGGTATTTCAGTAGCTCTACATGACTCTAGTTTGGTTTGTTCAATGCATGCACTGTTGGACTAAAAAAACAACTTTGTTTTTTGTTGCATATATTTCACTTGAATTCTGACCCGTAAACCTTAATGATGCACATACCTCATAGAATGGCTTGAATTTAATGCAAGTGTTAGCATGTCTATAAGCCTGGTAGTAAGAATTTCTCTGAAGTAAGATGATTGCACATTCGATATGAATTGAAGCCGCATCATCAGTAAGGTTTTGTGCACTACAGACTCCTAAGGAATTGAAGTATTGTTCAAGAGCCTTCACATGATCACCATCTTCAAGGTAGTGCTTTGCTTCGGAATTCAATCTTTTTAATGATTTCTACAAAATTAATAATACACATTCACCACAATAATCAAACCACCCCCCCAATTCTTAAGGACACGCACCTAAGGCCCCATTTACACCTACCAAACCAGTTTAAACTGAACCGGATTAAATCGCATTTACATGCACGCGCTTGACCCGAGTTAAGATATTCATAGTACACTAATATGCATGTAACCCACTTCTAATCCACATCAGGATGTGGGTTACAACCCGGGTTAACTAATTCAACTTACAAGTAGATCAGTGCATTTACACATAAGTGAGTTAGTTTAACGCAGATCCGGACCGAATTAAGTCCTGCGTTTAAATGGGGCTTAAGTGCTGCCAGGATTAGGTAGTCCTGATCATGCAATGGGCTGGTTGCCCCTTATGTTTGGGATTGGTGAACCTACTGAATGAAAAGAGTTTGTTATGCCATCATTATCACCTTAATAGAACGGGAATCAGTATCTTCTCTCTGTTCCGTATCACTGGGCAAGGTCCTTATACCAGATTCAGAGACAGTTTTTTCACTCAGGTATCGCTGGATGGTGATGTTTTCAAATGGCCCCATATTTTGTAGTCGATCTATAGGAGGTGTGGCTCCACAATCAATTAAGAGAGGGATAAATTCCAATTTGAGTGTATCCATTGCCCTTACACATGCTGCAGTTATAACATCTTGACTGAACTTATTTCTTGTAGCACACTTAAGGAGCAGTTCAAAAGTGGGTGTGTCCTCTGGTGGAATACGTAGTACAACTGTTTCCATTTGCTTCTGTTTCAGATTCATGCCAAGTGTTAGTAGACGTTCAATTAATTTGTAATCACTGCTCTTTGATAGGATAAGAGTCACATCAACTCTCCTGGCGTCGTATGGATTCTTTAAACCACTTTGTGGTAGCTCAAAGACCACAAACTTTAGTAGAGATTCGTTCATATCTTGTAAACCCACAATTTTTTTAAGAAGTTGTGTACTTAGACCACTCTGTACATCACCTTCCACAATACGAGGTATTAATTCAGTGATTTCTACAAGTTGAACAAAGCATAGACTATGAAAATGCCCAAATACTTTTGGATGTATTGAACATGCTAGCTTGATGAATACAGTTTGTATCTTCATGTACTGTTGCCACTAATTTTATTGTGGTTATGCTTCTGGACCAGTATCAGATGACTGATACAAGATACTAGGTATGTGCCTCACCACTTCTCTATATTAGAAAAACAATAGAGGCCCACCACACTTCAATAACCCCTGAAAAGATGACACCTCGCTAATCCGGCCACATTTACTGGGTCCCAAGGGCATCCAGATTTGATGTATTGGGCCTGGTGGCGAATGCCAAAGGTGACAGCATCGTCATCCAGGGTGAGAAGCCTACCAATAAAATAACTATTATTATCAATTTGGCAATATTATAGACATACATGTTGGCTTATATCACTATAATCGATGATGTAATGTGACTTGTGACCTCACAAGTGAAGCATGTCTAGAGATTAGCATGCAGTTGTAGCTATATATAGCGCACTTGTAGTGCTACAGCTAGCCTTTATATAGCTCCTCTTGCTAATTGTTTACAAGCGAGTCTACAAGAGTTTCGCCAACGTATCTGCTACATATGACAATGAGTTTGTATACACAGTGATACTGTTAACGTTGGGGCCAAGTCAAGTGTCCGCTTTACAGAAAAGCATTTCAGGGGTTCTGATTGTATGCAAGTCCATGGAGATGGCATTCTGGACTAAGCAAAGTGTCCGTATTATTATTGTAGATGTCCACTGAAAGGGTTCCACTGTGTAAGAGGGAGGAGAATAGAGTATCTAGCTAATTACTGAAAAGCTGTTTCTGTTGTACAAAGGTCAATAGAGATACTTTTGTATAGTAGTTACATAATGTAGGTGTACTTTGTACTTCAAAACGAGCTTTTACAGGCAGGTATCCTGGAGTTACGTAGATACTCTCTTCTCTCTCTTAACCACTCTTGATTTCACGGGTTTAATTTTTTGTGGTTTGTTGATACCTGCAAAAATTTGACCTCTCAAAAATTTCATTATAAGCTTGTTAGGCATCATGAAAGGTACTGTGCTTGCATGTGTACATTAACTGGCAATGGTCACTTTTTCCAACAGATCTCAAAGTATAGGTATCATGGTAAGTGGTTAACTATGCTATCGCTATCAAAGTAATGGTAATAGAAATTACAAACCTCATCCTTATGTTAGTTTTTCACTAGCATGCGCAGAAAAACAAGAGACCTGGAGATGAGGCTAAATATTAATTCATATGGTGATAACAGATCTGGTGTACTATCATAGGACCTGGTGGTTTAAATTACACAATCATGACTATGAATCTTGAACTAGAATTCCTCAGCCATGTACATCTGATCTCACTACATCAAAGAGTATACTAGGGAAAGAGGGAGAGTACCCTATGGTACTGTGGTAGGGTCATGATCTTTGTTGCAAATTGGAAATTTCATAGGTCCTATAATTATGATATACTGTATTTCTTCTAAAAATTCGGCCCTTCTAATTATTCGGCACCCTTTATCGAATGATTGAAAATAATCTCTAATTTTCGGCAAAGGTTGTCATGCGTATATGCTATAAACGGGACTAGAATGCGCATGCAGACAGAATGTTGAATATTAATCTCTAAAAATTCGGCAAAGCTAAAGCAATATTATTATTTTCATGCCGAATTTTTAGAAGAAATACGGTAGCTAAACTGTGAAATCACTTACTGGTAGCAGCTACCATAGCAACATTGGGGGCCATTATTACCAGCAATTCTACTTGTGGCTGATTGGGCACATGCATTGTATTAGCTAATAGCTATTCATGTATCCTTTGCTAAACGCAATAATATTTATAGAGAAAAAAAAATAGAGACTTTGTGAAGAGTGCTTAATAACTAGCATCTACTGTACCACTCTGAAATATAGTAAACAAACAACATTGCACTAAATTAAATGTTTTCATGGATGACTAGGGGTTACTCACCATGCTTATGTCCAACAGTGATAGCATTGAACAATGCATCCAGATTGCGGTTGAATTTGAGGCATTCAACATAATCACTGACCACATCCCTGTAGGTCCCCGGGGGTCGGCCATCCAGGGGACCGGACAGAATCCCCTTCAGAGCATCAGCTCGACGAAAGTATGAATAGCTACGAACCTTGCTATTCCAAGGATCAAGCTTCACAAGCTTTGTACAGTAGGTATAGGCATCACTGTACATTTGTAGTGTGAAGCTGGCATCAATACACTTTATAAGACCTTCAACTTTGTCCTTCTTATTGTTATACTTGCTTGTGTAGTCCAATGCTTTTGTGTATCTATCAAGAGCTTTGAAGTGCAGATCTTTCTTAGAGGAGATATCCCCTTCTTCACTAAGTAGATGAAAGCAAGTCTGTAGAGTGTTAAGGGGAGTAAGAATGAGTATGATAGCACTTAATTAACATTGCCATAATTAATACCTCAGCCAGGATAGCTACGAATTGCTTCTTACTTCTCTCCATAGCTACATGAATGGCTTCCTCATACACAGGTAAACCACCGGGATCCTCACACTTGGAAACCAATAACTTGATTATGTCTTGCTTGGAATCTGGCAATGTATGTACTGCACAAACTATTTCTTCTGCTTTCACAGGCATACCACAGTCTATGAGCAACTGATAGATTTTAAACTCTTCGATATTCTTTTTGAGGAGCTGGGAGGGGGTCACTTTGCTGGCGTCGTAGAAGAGGTTGGGGGCTCTCTTGGAGTCGACGTTGATCTTAAAGAGGATGTAGCTGATGTGACTGACTGTGCTCTTATCATGACAAATAATTTCAGAAAGGAGTTTAGATGTGAGTCCACAGTCAATATGCTTATCTTGGAACACTGGAAGAAAGCTAGTACACCCTAAAATTAATATATAATTATTATAATGCAGCTATATATATATAGCTAAGCATGTAATATCGTACCGTTATTGACTGCGAGAATAAGGGCATCACAAATAAACGTGGGGTCAGGACCCTCTTGCAGCTTAAAACAGTGAACTAAGTCAGTGACAACAAGATGGTAAGGGTTAATTATCCGAGGCGGAAAGAAGTCACTGATGATACGATTCATTGTCTGAATTGTATTGTGAGCTCCAAGGATGTCGGTCATCTTCCTAAGGCTCTGTGCACGTCTATAAAAGGCCTGTAAATTAATGTATTAACTGATACAAATCTTATTTATAACTGATTTCCATTTTTAGCAACTTACTTTTTGTTTAATCTTTTGTCCTGAACCTTGCTTAATGGCCTTAGAAGCATGGCACTTGGCGAATGCATACCAAAGGACATATAAAGGATGACAACATGTAGAGGGGTACTGCTGCGTGTCCAATAAATCCACTTTCTTGGCATCACCAAGCTTGAGACAGACCATTGCAATGTTAGAGTGAAGGACAGCAGCGTCTGCCTTGAGAGAAGAGTAGTTACGGCACAAGGCACAAGCATGTTCATACTTCCATAAGGCATCATAGTAATCTCCCCTCTTGAAGCTATCATTTCCATAATCTTTCATTGCTGTAGCTGTTGCTTTGGCTGCCTGAAATTAAAAATATGTTTAATATGCATACTGCATAAGTGACTGAGTGAATATCAGTTGCAACAACTGAGAAGTCACACCAATCAGTTTCATTTTTCTTTTTATCCTCACTCCCTCTCTCTTTGAAACAACCTATCACTTACTAATGACTCCCTACTAACATTAAATACTTTTAAGCATTCTATTATTTAATTTTTATAGCATTACACTAATGGTTAGTAATACGTGCTTGTATTAGCTCACTGCTACTCACGTCAACCTCATGTTGCTTTTGGCATCAGAAATTATCATAGAGAAAAAAAATCAGAATGCACAGCGGGACATACAATTAGCTACAGTGGCTATTATCATGATGGTCACTGGTGTGGCCAATCCTCGTACTGGCTCATGTATCACACTGTGTATCTACTATTTGTGGTTAGATAGATCAATATCAATATAATTTCAATAACAGAGTACTTGAATTGGGCGCCGGGTGGTGACTAGCCCGCGGCTGCACTTACTTGGTCTTCTTCTGTACTATAATTGGGTAGTGATAGCTTGTGCCAAGGATATTTGTAATCCACAGGAACAGGATTGTGCCAGCATGGCGTGGCATGAGGTGAACGAGAGCGAGAGAGATCCATCATCACTGAACGCTGGTATCGCGATGATACTACTCTGACGAGATTATGGATAGCCATAGCATGTACATGTATAAGTCTGGCGGGCCAGCCTATAGGGAAAGTCCCAATATTTAGCGATATGGATCCCCCGCAATATTTCGTGATTGTCCCATTAGTAAAGCACGCGGGGTCTGAACAACACGGATAGGAAACCCGGGCGCGAGGTGTACGTACAAAGCGCATGCGCACTTCAAAGTATTGTACGACGTTATGGTGCGCTTTAATTAAAAATTTTGAAACTCACCGCGATTTCTAAAAGAGTGCGAGAAACGAAATCGCGATCGCCGAGGCCACGCCCTTCAATTGCAGCGCTCGAGGGGGCGGGGCCAAAGTGTTTTTATGTATATTATACAATCTGAAATCTGAAAATAATTATTTTTGAGAAAGAATTAATCTGAAAATCCATGCGGGCGGTGTGTGAGTTGCGCATGCGCGAATCCGAAGCACCGCGCAAGATCCACCGAATTTCCTGTACGACTTGGCAGCACGGTAAATTTAATACGCGTTGTTCTGGCCGGACTATTCGGGGTACGCCATACACTGATACAGCATAGAATGAACGCGGTTAGCATCCGAACACAGAACGAAATATACTTCGTTATCATGCTGAAAAATGGTGGCATAATAATTATTCAATTCAACAAAACCACAGTGCAAAGTTGGCTGTGAGACTAGTCCAAAACATGTATACTACTCTGACTATTGGGCCTCCTAGCCTCTACTGTCATTAAAATTAATAATAAAATAATTATTATTATTACAGCACTCGCTACTACAAGTTTAATACATATGGACACGTGTACTTCAACATGGCAGCCATTAAAGGACACTTTACGGAGCTTTATATTGTGTTCCACTCCAATAATATAATACATGCATGTATGTGACGTGTACATACCTACATTATACATAATAACAGTCCTATAATTATGGCTCCCGGGGGGCATGCTGGTTGTGATATTGTATATTATATCATACATTCATACAAACATACGACGTCGTATATTTTCAGGTGTTTGTTCGTAAGCACGTAGCATATGCAAAAAAAAAAAATTATATATCAGCTATTGGGACTAGTGCCAGTAAAATTTATGATCATAGGATACCTACTGTATGGCGGGAAACTTTCGAGAGAGAAAACTTTCGCGGATCGGTAGGAAGAGCTATAGCATTTCACGGAGAAAACTTTTGTGGAATGTTATACTGATTGCATATAGCTAGGTGTGGCATTCCTAAAATTTTGTGGAGAAAATTTTCACGGGTAGCAGTAAAATCATGAAAGTTTTCTGCTTCAAAAGTTTCCCACTGTATGGTAGCCTGATGATGAAAGGGGGTCATGGACCGAACTACATGATGTACGTTAATAATTGATCATGAAGTATACAAAATATATTATACTAGTATGACACACATACACTTTCATGCTTCACACACCTGCGTATATACATATCCCTACAGTCCTACATGGCTCTCCCTAAGGGAGGTTTGGTGGCAGAGCATGTGCTTATTCTACCCATCGGTCATATGCTGCATCAATGGACACACCTGAAGTGAGATATCTATGGCAGTGCAGTATGATGGTGGTATTTTAGTCAACTCTGTTTTGGATGAGATATCACAGTTCAAGGGTGCACTGAGGAGCTACTTCAAGAGCAAGAAGCAGTCCTGTGTAATCTTTGAGCGAATTTCAAATCTCAATACTTAGCTACAGCTGCATGCTGGTGAATAATATTATGGTAACAGAATTTATACGGTATAGCTAATTAGCTCAATCATTACATCATATACTTTCTTTCACAGGTAAGAAACAGAGACAAGCCTTCTTAGACCACAGACAGAGTATAGTTATTCAACTCAGTGATGTCCCACAAGAAATAGCTACCCGTCACAGAATCTGATGTACACCGTACAAAAATATTATCATGTTACTTGGACATAACAATTATTATAGCTAGACTATTGTGATATTTCTGCACTCAGCTGGCCCATCCTGGAGTTCTCTATCTACTTCATGGATGAATTTGATGAAGGTGAATCCGATAGCTTGTTCACAAGAACAAATGGGAGATTCCCTCTTCAGTTTGAAATATATGGATGAACGCTATAAAATATTATATGGTACTGGTTCCGGTCCCCCCCCCCCCCCCCCCCCCCCACCTCTCTCTCCTCTCATGCAGACTCGGAAGTGTTAGCATCTCTGCTGGTTCTCAATGTTCCTGAGTGTGTGGATCTGAAGGCGTGTAGCTCCTCCCAGGAGGAGGAGTCAGCCACTGCCAAAACAATGAGCAGACAAAACTTTCAACCATTTGATTTCACAGAATAACTAGAGCTCTGTAGAGCACATACCCCGCGCGCTCTAGCCACTGTAGCGTAGTACTGCAACACTCTGCGGCATAGCTGTTTTATGACCTGACGACCCTTTCCAACACTGAGCTTGAGCATGCGCAGTCGCATCAGCATGCTAAGTGAGTGGGTGTGGTCGATAAACCACAGGCATTTTGAACAGAAAATGCACGATTAGTAGCACTAGTAAGCCCTTTTGAGCAATTCGAAGCCCGTACAAACCAGTTTTTCACCGATATCTATCGATTGATTGTGCTTACAGTACGCACAGACGCCTAGAACTCGAGATCTGGCGATTTTCGTGCCGACGACGACAACAACGACAGACGGACAAACCGATTGCGCGGGGTAATTATTAAATACAAATAATCATTGCTTTTTTTCAGGCGTAGTAACAATAATAATTATACAAGGGTCAACTCAAAATATTTGCACTCGACCATTATAATAATCACTAACACAAAGTAGTCCATTCTTGTCTATTGTTATCCCAAAAGGGCCATTGAACTGTCCTGGAGATTCCCCTTCAGTACCAAAAGAATGAAGGAGTGTGCCACTTGAGTCAAAGATACAAATTCGAT
This sequence comes from Cliona cf. orientalis, assembly GCA_963930775.1. Lineage (NCBI taxonomy): Eukaryota > Metazoa > Porifera > Demospongiae > Clionaida > Clionaidae > Cliona > Cliona cf. orientalis. The sequence continues at coordinate 2,126,037 of OZ005696.1, forward strand.
GGTTGTCTCTATCACAGACATATGCTATGTCATTTGAGTCAATGCATATATCATAAGGAAGATTTAGCTTAGTATCTCCTAGCCATCGTAAGTGTTCTCCTTCTTGAGAAAAGACTTGAATAAGTATGTTCATACGATTTTCACCGATGTACACATTCTGCTTACTATCAAATGCTATACCCCTAGGCTGATAAAACTGTCCTTTACCAGAGCCTTTAGAGCCAAACATGCTATATGCTGTAAGGTTGGAGTTCAGAATTTGAATTCGATTGTTAGATGAGTCGGACACATACACCCTTTTACTAATAGGATGTATGGCTACACCTGCTGGATACATAAATTGTAGGGGTTTTACTCCACCCATTCCCACCACTGTTATAAACTGTCCATCAGCACTGAACTTCTGAATGCGATGGTTATTTGCATCTGCCACCAGAATATTGTCATCATCATCGACTGCCACACCACGAGGCCACTCGAACTCTCCTTTTCCACCTCCATGTGATCCAAATGACCTCAGCTTTTCTCCTCCCTGACTGTAGACTGAGACCCTATGTGCATCATTCTCTGCAATGATGATTTCTCCTTTTTTATTCACTACCACACCCCAAGGCCGCCTCAGTCCAGTGATGATCATGATTGGAGTTCCTAATTCCTCAATTGCTGCTTTCACTGTGACAATAAATGGACTAGCTTTGATGTGCTTGCCATCAAACTTGATGTGCAGCTGATGCCTTCCTCGACTTTTGGGACAATAGCTAATCTCATATTGGTTATCCTTCACCTTCCTTATGCTGCCCTGAATTGTATTTGCACCAATTTCTGAAGTAATTTCACACGTCATTCTAACTATTTTACGGGCATAAGTCTTTCTATGATGATCTAGGGCATACACAGAAGCAGTGGCTTTCGCATTCACCGTGGCAACCTCAAGACCTTTCCCAGTGGCATAACTGGCTTCAGGAGCTACGACCTGAACATATACATCACCCACTCGACCACAGTCATCACTAAAGCTAGGCAAGGTGGCAAAGCCAACGTTGGCTTCCTCACAGGGTGCTAAAGCATCTGCATTGAACTCAGCCATCATCTCCTTAATCTGCTTCATAACTCTCTTTTTCATTTTCACGATCTCTCCCTGGCTCCCTGTCCTCAAGCTTTCCTTCACAAACGACAAGCAGCTGCCAAGCTGAGCATGAATGGTCTCCATCTCGTCTCTCTGTGCTGCGAGGTTCTTCAGCTTTGGCTCTACTTGCTGGTCGATCTGCCTAACAAGCTCCACCTCCCTTCTCTTCAACATCTCAATAAACCCACAGAACTCCTTGTGGATATTTGCTTTGACTAGAGCTCTCTGCTCGGTAATTTCAGTGCAACGCGCATCAAGCTGATTAAGCTTGTCGCTAACTACGCCCATCTGCTTTTCTACTGGCTCTAGGGATGCTGTAATATCAGCTTTGTGGCCTTCAAACGTGTCGCTGATCAGGTCATACTGGTGACCTTGGTGAAGTCGGACAGTGCAGTTGTGGCAGATTAGCTCCCCGCATGTCTCGCAGTAAAGCCGCAGCTCCTGATCTTTGTGTTTCGAGCAAAAATGGGTCACCTTCTTTGGGGCCTGGGGCACGTGCTTGGCTACGTCTCCTTTTAGCTGGTCCATGCTTACGACCTCGTGTGAGGAAAAGGTGTCCCAATTAGCGTGGACATCCGCACAAGTAGCACAGATAAACTGGCCACAGTCGCGGCAAAAGCTGGTCGCAGGACGTGACACCTTCTTACATTTCTCACACTGTACCTTTTGAGGCTCCTTCATTTTCTCCAGTGCCTCTTGAATCTCAAAAATGTGGTGGACGTGGAATGCTGACTGGAGGCCAGATACGCTAGTAGCCGGGGGAAGGAGGGTGGATCGACGGCAGGTGGGGCAGCGTAGGGAGAGTTGTTCCTGTCTGTCTGTGACCACCAGTCGCTGGAGGCAGTCCTTGCAAAAGACGTGGAAGCAGTTTAGCATCTTTGGGTCTTTGAAGGCATTGAGGCAGATGGCACAGGTGAGCTGGTCCTCCAGCTTCTCCGGGGCTTGCTTGGCTACAGCTTGAGACTCTGCCTCGGACTTTGCCATAATTGAGGATGATCAACGAGAACAACCAAGCGATAGTGTCTCTTTCAACTTCGTGATTTACCTTCTGCGATTCGAGTGGTAGCCATAGACATGATAAGTGGGTGGGGCTCATTATTTTATGCGCATGCGCCCTTAAGGTTTACCGTCAAGCACAGGTCTGGTATGGAGACTAGGCTTGGATCCATGGAAGTAGTACGGCCACACCGGCACACATTCTATACCAGGTATCACATAAGAAAAGAGTACATTGTATGGGGTTAATTGAGTCTATAGTATAGTATACATGTAAATCTAGTCTCGCGGGCCAGTCCCTCCTACTGAAAAGAAGTTAGTCGCACATTCTGGAGACCTAGAGAGTAATGTTAGATCTATGTCCTAATGATGCTATCTTTTCCGATTTTTGGCCCCATGTTTGATACAGACAATAGTGCTGTAGTTACCCTTGTTGATGAAAGTGCCCAGCTCAAATTCATGCATACGCACACCCATACACATGCTCGTGAATATATGCACCAATAGTCCTATAATTATGGCTCTCCCTAAGGAAGGTCTGGTGGCAGAGCATGTGCTTATAATATATTCTACCCATTAGTCACTATGCTGCATCAATACACCATGAAATGTACATGACATGTATAGCATGGTGTTGTGGTGGTGAGACTAATTACTATTCCTGATAGGAGGTTTGGATGAGATATCATAATTCAAGAGTGCACTGAGGAGCTACTTCAAGAGGAACAAGTAGTCCTGTATAATTTCAAATCTCAACACTTACAGCTGCAAGTGAATATGCATAATAATAATTATTATGTATTATGGTAACGACATTTATGCTGTATAGCTAACTCTTTCTTTCACTGGTAATTCCCCTCTCAGAAACAGGGAGTGGTGCTCTGAGGTAAGCTTTCTTAGACCATAGTTTTGCCCCCAGACCCCACCCCCAAAAGGAGGAAAGGGTCTGGTGACATTCTTGGTTCTTGCAAGCTCAGCATTCTTACTTTTGTAAAAGCCAATCAGATTGCAGCTCTATTATTTTCATGTACCTTGCATCTGGTTGTGTAGCAAGCACTGACAGTGCCAACTGGCGATTTAATGCTAGCCAATGAGAGTGCAGTTCTATGATTTTGCATTATTGTATTGTGTAGCAACGTGGGACTGGCATGTGATTGATTACATAATATTGGCACGCCCATACAACCAACAAACCGTTCCAATGTCACTAGACCCTTCCCCGCGCGGGGCTGGGTATGAGACTACATAGACCATGGACAGAGTATAGGCATTCAACTCAGTGACATGCCACAAGACACACCCATCACCAACAGTGGAGTAGGAGGCAGTCGCATGTTATGGGGACCACTGATGCAAATTGTGGGTGTGGCTTTGATTATTGAATTTTGTGGCCACAATTATTCTTTTGTAGAGGTCATATTTTAGTAATTGCGAGGAAAGTCTGACTGAAAATTAGAAGAATACATACACAAGGCTACTATATTCGCTCGATGATCAGACGCCACTCTCGAATAGTCGCCGCACCTCCGGAAGGGCTGAACGAAATAGTTGCCGCTCTTAAGTGAATGAATGCAGTATGTATCAAACATGATTACTGGAGGGGGGGAGGGAGGGGGGGTCAGGCCCTTCTGAAATATTGGGGGCCTCTGGTTCCTACTCCATTGACTGAGGTAAACCAAACAATGTCATGTTACTTGGACATGATAATAATATTGACTATTGTGGTATTGCTGCACTCAGCTGGCCCATCCTGGAGTGCCCTACTTCATGGTTGAATATGATGAAGGGTGGTAGCTAGCTGGCTTGTTCACAAGAATAAAGGGAAGATTCCCTCTTCAGTTTGGAAGGTAAGGATGGATACTATACTGATTCTCGTCATCACTGAAACTGCTCCTCTCTCTCCCTCTCTCATGCAGAGAGGTGTTGTCATCTCCACTGGTTCTCAATGTTTCTGGCTGTGTTGACTGGAAGGCGTGTAGTTCCTCCCAGGAGGAGGAGTCAGCTGCTGCCAAAACAATGATACAGAACTTTCAACCTTTTGACTTCACAGAACAAAAAAATTTCATATACCTTTACACTGTATTAAATGTTACAATAAGCAATTAGGATCAACTCAAAATATTTGCACTCGACCATTATAATAATCACTAACATAAAGTAGTCCATTCTTGTCTATTGTTATCCCATAAGGGCCATTGAACTGTCCTGGAGATTTCCCTTGGGTACCAAAAGAATGAAGAAGTGTATCACTTGAGTCAAAGATACAAATTCGATGGTTATCTGTATCACAGATATACACGATGTCATTTGAGTCAATACACACATCAAAGGGATTATTCAGCTTAGTATCTCCTAGCCATTGTAAGTGTACTCCTTCAAGGGTAAAGACTTGAATACGTGTGTTCCTACGATTTTCACCAACGTACATATTTTGCTTACTATCAAATGCTATACCCCTGGGTTGCTCAAACTGTCCTTTACCAGAGCCTCTGGAGCCAAAATTTCTAAGTACAGTAAGGTCAGGATTCAGAATTTGAACTCGATGGTTGGATGAGTCAGACACATACACTGTCTTATTAATAGGATGAATGGCTATACCTGCAGGACAGTTGAATTGTAGAGGATTTGCTCCAAACCTTCCCACTGCTGTAATAAACTGTCCATCGGCGCTGAACTTTTGAATGCGATTATTGTATGAATCTGCCACCAAAATATTGCCATCATCATCGATTGCCACACCACGAGGGCAGGCAAACTGTCCCTCTCCACTTCCCCTTGACCCAAATGACCTCAGCTTCTCTCCTGCCTGACTGTACACTGAGACCCTATGTGTATTACTCTCTGCAATGATGATTTCTCCCTTCTTGTTCACTGCCACACCCCAGGGCCTGCTCAGTCCTGTGATGGTCATGACTGGAGTTCCTAATTTCTTAATCGGTATACCAAAAGTGACAGTAAATGGGCTTGCTTTGATGTGGTTGTCATCAAACTTGATGTGCAGCCGATGCCTTCCTCGACTAATGGGACAATAGTTAATCTCATATTGGTTATCCTTTATCCTCCTTATACTACCCTCAGTTATTTTTGCATTATTCTCTGAAGTAAGCTCACAAGTCATTCTGTCTATGTTACGGACATAAGGCTTTCCATGATGATCAAGGGTGAACACAGAAACAGTGGCTTTCTCGTTCACCATGGCAACCTGAAGACCTCTCCCAGTGGCATAGCTGGCTTCAGGAGCTACAACCTGAACATATACATCACCCACTTGACCACAATCATCACTAAAGCTAGGCAAGGTGGCAAAGCCAACGTTGGCTTCCTCATAGGGTGCTAGAGCATCTGCATTGAACTCAGCTGTCATCTCCTCAATCTGCTTCACAACTCTTTTCTTCATTTTCACGATCTCTCCCTGGCTCCCTGTCCTCAAGCTTTCCTTCACAAACGACAAGCAGCTGCCAAGCTGAGCATGAATGGTCTCCATCTCGTCTCTCTGTTCTGCAAGGTTCTTCAGCTTTGGCTCTACTTGCTGGTCGACCTGCCTAACAAGCTCCACCTCTCTTCTCTTCAATGTCTCAATAAACCCACAGATCTCCTTGTGGATATTTGCTTTGACTAGAGCTCTCTGCTCATTAATCTCAGTGCAACGTGAATTAAGCTGCTTAAGCTTGTTGCTAACTACGCCCATCTGCTTTTCTACCGGCTCTAGGGATGCTGTGATGTCGGCTTTGTGGCCTTCAAATGTGTCGCTGATCAGGTCATACTGGTGACCTTGGTGAAGTCGGATAGTGCAGTCATGGCAGACTAGCTTCCCGCACGTCTCGCAGTAAAGCCGCAGCTCCTGGTCTTTGTGCTTTGAGCAAAAATGGGTCACCTTCCTTGGGGGCATGTGCTTGGCTACGTCTCCTTTTAACTGGTCCATGCTTACAACCTCGTGTGAGGAAAAATCGTCCCAATTAGCGTGGACATCTGCACAAGTGGTGCAGATAAACTGGCCACAGTCGCGGCAAAAGCTGGTTGCAGGACGTGACACCTTCTTACATTTCTCACACTGTACCTTTTGAGGCTCCTTCATTTTCTCCAGTGCCTCTTGAATCTCAAAAAGATGGTGGACGTGGAATGCTGACTGGAGGCCAGACACGCTAGTAGCCGGGGGAAGGAGGGTGGATCGACGGCAGGTGGGGCAGCGTAGGGAGAGTTGTTCCTGTCTGTCTGTGACCACCAGTCGCTGGAGACAGTCCTTGCAAAAGACGTGGAAGCAGTTTAGCATCTTTGGGTCTTTGAAGGCATCGAGGCAGATGGCACAGGTGAGCTGGCCCTCCAGCTTCTCCAGGGCTTGCTTGGCTACAGCTTGAGACTCTGCCATAATCAGGATGATCAATCAGTGTCTGAGTAATGAAAGAAAAAATAAGCGATTGGTCTAGTTACTCTTTCAATTTTTTGCTAGTACATGTATAGATTTACTTGATTAACCTTCAGCGAAGTTCAAAGGCTGGCACACCCACTTATCTGCATCACATGATAAGTGGGTGGGGCTCGTTCTTCTACGCGCATGCGCCCGAAGGCTATTATGGCTACATGCAACAACTCGTGTCTGATATCCGTCAAGCAGAGCTCCAGCTCCAATGATTCCTCGAGCTCCACAGCTGACATCAGACCTCTCAGTGCAAGTGGATTTTTCTTCAGATCTTTTATCATCTCGAGTGCATCATGGCTAGCCTCCCTGGTTGATGTCAGGCAGGACAGCAGAGGGTCTGGAGGTACAGCCACGTGGTCGTGGAAGGTCCAGCCACAACCTGAGTTTATCATTCTATACCAGGTATCATAGATCTATGCATATGCACATAAGAAAAGAATAAAAGAGTAGGGGGATGAATCTATGTACATATAAGCCCCCCCCCCCCCCCTTCTGGCCTAAAAAGACCCTGGGCACTTTTATCAATAAGGGTAGCTACTGCACATCAAATAGGGGACCAAAAATCGGAGAAGACAGTGTCATTAGGACATATTAGTCGTTATTGTTGGCCATAAGCTATAATATAGTTCACTCCTTCTCCATCATTATGTCATCCCTGGCACACTAGCAGCTTAATTCAAGTGACCAAGGGGGGCTCAATTTATTGAATGACTATTACGAGTAATCATAATTGTTATATAGGAAGATCAAGAGATAAAGTTTGCTTCTGTGAAGTTTGTTGGAGTGTTTTTGATGCCCTCTATTTTGGTGGCATTGGAGGAGAGCCTCTCCTCCCTCTCTCACTGGAGAGCAGCTGTCTGCGGACACCATCACACTGACGATGAAATAACTGATCATAATGTACCACTTAAAAGTCTACTTCTTCCATTGGCTTGTGTGGCAGTATTTGAGACCAACCTTTCACCTACCCAGAGTAGATGGTATGTTCTTCAGTGCACACACTTCACAATCAAGGATCTAAAATCCTTACACTGTTGCGATGAAATGATTAATATACATGCACGATTATTTGTATGGAGGAAGGGCAGATAATGATCCTTGTGCTATTTATAGCACGTGTCATGCCACGACCGATCTGAAGTTCGGAAGCTGTACTGTGCTGTCGAGTTCATCTCCTTTGATTGAAGCATTGAAACTTGAAGTCGAGAGTCGGTCTTAGACTCCATCTCTGCGATTGAGGCCCCGGCATCAATGTGTATATTAACGATCTTTTACCACATGCACCATTAGAACTACATGTATGTAGCTACTGGGGATGTGGTCAAGTTTTTCATATTAGCATAAATACGGTACTCTGATTCCTGCCAATATCCACACATGGGCTCTTCTTGACCTATTCTGCTCAATTTCTTATGTATTATAGGCAATTGGAGTTGCGCCATGCAGCTCCCAGTGTTGGTAGTCCGGTCTTTGTCTCAGCTACGCCGTTTGCTAGCTACTGTCCAGAGGTGTTCCTGAACAGTGTAATGTCTGGATGCGTGAGCAAGCTACTGGGCTCATCAGGCAGTGTATTCTTACTGGATGCCAGCACGGTTCTGGGATGCGAAGGTGGAATGGTAGTCCATGGACGGTGCTCAAAGTAAGTTTCGTATTACGTGCAGTAGTGTTGCATAACTTAGTATAGCCTTATGATCTCCAGGATTTCCAACACTTAAATACCTGGAGATGCATGGGGTGTCTGGGCTAATACCGTATAGCGGGAAACTTTCGAGGGAGAAAACTTTCACGAATTTCGCGATTTTTCAGCCATCCGCGATAGTTTTCTCCACGAAATTCTAGGTATGCCACACCCATTATGCGACCAGTTTTAGAGTATTCCGCGAAAGTTTTCTCCGTGAAATGCTCCTTTCCTACCGATCCGCGAAAGTTTTCTCCCTCGAAAATTTCCCGCTATACGGTATTAAATATGCGTTTCTCTTAGGAGTTCCCTGAATGGCTCTGATAAGCTGTGTGGCATGGTTCTGAGTTCACTCACGTCAGAGCAAGGTCAGCCCACTGGTCTCAGCCTTGCTTGCTCATCGTCTGCCATTTTGGAGGCTCTGCAGCTAGTTAGGGCTATCGCCACAGCAAGGGATACATATCTTGACTCAGGTGATCTTAACTATGATCATAAAAATTAATTATTGCACAAATTATACCATAAAGTGACATTTAAATAAATAGCGTAAGTTTTTCAAGAGACCTATTTTCGTAATTTTTCACGTATACTTTATGGTGTATGTTGCTGATATGATACATAATTATTCAAATAGTGGCTATAGCTAGTGATATATGTGTACATATCTTTCCATTACAGACTTCTCCTTTCCACTGTAGATTTCCTAAAAAGACAGTCATCTTACATATCGTGCATTGATGAGCTGGAGAAATTGGTTGTTTTGCTGACGACGGGAGCAGGGTGGGGGACAGGGATTCACCTCACTCCATCTCTCGTGCTCACATGTAGCCATGTAGTTCAAAGCAAGCTAGGTTAGCAGTTTCAAAATGAAATTCGGTAATTCTGTGTGATCCAGAAGAGAGGAACTATGCATTAAGTGATATTCCATGTTTGGAGATAGAATAATATGGGGAATGTAGATACTATGCTATAATTATAGCATGCATAGGCGTTCAAGTATGTAATCTCTGTATCTTTCTGCAGATTTGATGGCACATAATACTACCACAGGAGAAGCCACTCGAGCAAAGGTGGTCTATTCTAGCCGATTCCCTGACCTTGCTCTTTTAAAACTCGACAAACCCATCACTTCAAACCACATATTTATGCTAGAATCTGATATGAGACAATGGAACAGAAAATCTAGATCATCAGGAACCGTGGCCAAAGGTTGTAAAGGCATGGAGGTTGTTGTCATTGGATTTGGTCTGAGGCATGGTCGTACAAATATAACTGGCCCACTGGTGAGTAGGGGTGTCGTCTCCAAGGTCGTCTATGATAAGAATCAGCCGGTAATGCTAGTGACGACAGCGGCTGTGAACCCAGGTATGAGTGGAGGACTGGTAGCCAATATGGAGACTGGCTCACCGCTTGGGATGGTGATCAGTAATTCACAGTGAGTCAGCTATAATAGCATGTTCATGCAAGGTGATATGCAAGAAGTAGATATGACCAGAGTGTAGCTAAATACAGAATAGAAGAACAGCACAAAATTTATAGTCCTGTCACTTCTAGGGTTGAAGATAAAGGAATGCTATACCCAAAAATCAACTATTGTCTTCCATTGCCATGGATACTCCCTGCCTTGGCAAGTTACGCTTCTGATGGTGAGTTACTACAGATGCAGCGATTAAAAGAGTGGGGTCAAAAGGTGAAACATTTATGGCAGCTTCAGTCAAGCCTGGACATGCATCCCATGAAAAGCAAACTGTAAGATTAATAGCATGGTGTACAATTTTCCCATTATTATTCATGTTAATTGCAGTGGAATACTGGTATATATTTTTGTACATGGATTACGGTTGTAATTAGATATTGACGTACAAGCTACAATTTCATACATTATCAGAATACAGGTCCGTAGTACTTTGCTGCTATGTTTCGTTTGGGTAAGACAGTTGCTGGTTTCGTGGCTTGTGGCTTTGAGGAAACAGCTCTGTTCTTACCCACCCTCTTAGGACTGCCTGGAATAACACTGTTAATGTGCCTGTGTTAGAAGAAAGAACTTAGTTGCATAGTTGTATGACTTACGTCACTTCTCTATGAGCTCTAGTTTTAGCATGAAACACGTGTTGTACCTTTCATTTTGTCCTGAGGATGTTGGTAGAGGGTGTAGAAAGAGTGATCCCTTGTTATGCTGTAGCTGGCTGTGAATTGGTGAAGGTTTGCTCACTTCTTCAAGCTTCTGCTTTGCAGCCTTCTCCACACACATTGAGCACTGTTTGGTGCCATCAACTATGAGAACACAGAGTATACATGAGCAGTGTTTCATACAGAATCACTGATTATACTATAGCTAGATGGAGGACCTGATGCCATTGGGGTAGGAAACTAATACAAAGTATAGTACGGTATAGTCAGAAAGTTTGAGGGGGGAAATTTTGAGTTAGGGATGGGAAATCGCAGGGCATCCCACCCTCTGTATGAAATATGTACTGATGACCAATGTCAAAGTATTATTTGCCTAAAATGCTATACTCTCCCCTCCAATGATATCTACTATTGCCAGACTCAAATTCAGTCATCTCTACCAATCACCCTCTCTGCAAATTTTCCTTTCCCTTTCAGAAAATTGGAACCTTACTCCTGCCTCATGAACAATAGAAGCAACTGAATAGTGTGTATACATGTAGCAACTCCAGTTGACCTTACTTGCTTTGCTGATGATCCTCGGTTTGCCCCTCTTCCTAGCAATATCCAGAGCATTGTCTCCATTCAGGGTACAGACGGAAGGGTCAGCACCATGTTCTAGTAGACAGTGAAAGCACTCTGGGTGACCACCGCCAGCAGCATGGTGGAGACCCGTCAATCCTTGACCTAGATGATGACAATGAAATGTAGCAACAAAACCAACACATCATAATAGTATGATTACCTATGAAAATATAATTTATACCTACCATCGGGAAGGTTTGGGTTTGCTCCATTCTCTAGAAGCCAGTGTAGGCAATCAAGTGCTCCATATTGTGCAGCCTAAGGAATGTGCACATAATATAAAATAGCCTATTATACATTGTAGGTATCATTAAGACATTGTAGAATGTATAATGTCACAAAAATAATGCTGAAGGTGTTGGCTACATGCAGGTATGGCGTACCGTGTGTGTAGATGTTCTTTTGAGTTTGTCCACTGCGCTCGTCTTTGCTCCCTTTCTTACAAGATACCTGAGGCAGTTTAGTCGGTTGTGGCCTGCAGCTTCATGAATAGGCTGAACCCCATTCTTATCACCTGAGAGGATTTTAAAGTAGACAAATGAACAGGTATATCGCATGTACGTATAGAGAATCAAATACATATAGACTGAGGGATAATTTTTAGCCATATTATAACTTTTAGTTAGAAGATGCACATACCAATAAACCACGAACTATGTTTTTTAAGTTTGGGGCCATGTACAATGTACTATAAATCAGGAGTCAGGAGTACATGCTATTATGCACTCCTTTGTAAGGAGTTGATGAACTAACCAGCAGTGGTGTCAACATCATTCTTGATCAGAGCTACGAGACACGGGAGGCTACCTTGTCTGGCAGCATAATGAGCAGGGGTCTTCCCCTCCTTGTCGGTGGAATCCAGCTCCATCCCTCTCTCCATTAGGCATGTGATCACTTCACTGTGGTTGTGAAGTGCGGCCAAGTGGACACTCGACCTGCCTAGATTGTCCTCAAGGCAGATATCACATCCCTGGAGACAAATTTAAATTTCCATAACTGCACTTGTTCCACATCTTCACCCATACTGTATACATGTACGTACATGTACATGTATATACGTATTCAGGGTTTCGATATCCTGATGCTTAGTATGTCTTATATGCCTACCCACCCGTGACCACCCCCAAACCCCAATTTATCACTGGATGAAATCCTAGTAGTTAACATAAAAGTGCATGCACATGTACATGTTTAACTCACTTGTTCACAAAGTACATCGAGGCACTTGGCCTCTCCATTCAGAGCACAGTAGTGAGCAGCCGATAGCCCGTTGCTATCGACGACATCCAGGTCGGATACTCGAGACAGTAGCAGCTTTAGAACACTGTAGTGCCCTCCAATGCAAGCCTCGTGGAGTGGAGTCTGCCCAGTCATGGAGCAGGCATCCACATTCATACCCATCTCAATGAACAGTTTGACCATCTCCAGTCGACCTAAGCTGCACGCAACGTGAAGTGGCGTCCGCCGATTTGAATCTGTCACTCTCTGACTTATCTCTCCACCCTTCAGCTCTTCCTTCAGCAAGCTCATGTCGCCACTGCTTACGGCGTGAAGGACTCCACTGGACTCACTATCTAGTGTTGCACGTGACAGTCTAGATACATGTACTCCTCCCATCGCTGCCCCCCTTAGGTTCACACCAGGTCCGGGTCTTATATTAGTGGTGTATGTCCTCTGTCCGTGCGAGAAATCACGTGTGATTTGAGTAAGAAATGCACCAGCTGGCTGTTTCATCACCCCACTGATCGTAGATCTAGATGAAGAAGACTGAGTCGTGCTCTCTGTTGATTCCAGAGTGGATTGGGAATCTGACTGAATTCCACTAAGCGTATCTCCATCTCCATACTCATCTTCTTCAGAATCACCTTCAGTGGAGCTGTCTTCTTGCGTACTAGTCTCTGCCGTTTCAAATTCTCCATGGATGAGGGTCACATTCCGACGATCTGAAGCTGCCAAGCCTGCAACTATCGAAGAGTCTGCCATGCTGGTAGCCTCACTACCTACAGTACTTTCATCGTCGTCATCCTCAAAACCACTGACTTTGGCGCTGAAATCACTCTCACTCTCGCTATCTCGATCTCTTCCCCTCACACTGCTGCCGCTTTGACGACTGCTGAAGCTGTCTCCAAAGGAGGGAGCGCTGCCGGGTGACGACTGTGGAGTGCCCAGGGAGGAATCCTGCATCAGTATCAATGTAGTTCACACGTATTCAAAAATTTGTGAAACAACTACATGTATTGGTGGGGTGTTACAGGTGTTAATAAGTTTGGAAATATTTATGGTATCTATAGAAACCTCAGTGTTGTCACATCAAAACATATTCAATTATGCTATTAAATGAACAAATCAAGACTGATTGAACATTCAGTAGCTTTGCAATCTATTATTAAAACGGAAGTATATTATACTTCGTGCATGCAGTCATAGTATAAAACCATAGATGATAAAACGCATGTGTGACAGTGTGCAAATTCAAATGATCCTCACCTGCAGAAAATCGTGATCACCTTCATTTTCCATCCGGCCACTGCTGCTGATTCGTGAAATACTCGACTGAGAGTACAAGCTCATTCTGCTACTGGGCTGCTACAAGCCTAAACCTATAATATCGGGATGAGACTATCTTTTGCAGCTGTCAGAGCCTTTGAGCCACGCCCACACAAAAATAAAAAGCCCGCCCAGACCCCGCCTCTCTCCAACCTGTTTTTTCTATATAATGCCCATCCCGAGAGAAGCAAGGTGAGCGTTGTGAGTGATCGTGAGCGTCTACTGAGGTCCTCTCCTGTCTACTAAACTAGCGGCATGATCGAAGCTATTCTTAGGTGTGTATATCAAACAAAATTGCTGAGAAATTGTTAAATGTTGAGTCATAGATAATTTAGACGTAGTCTAAATTATCTATGGTTGAGTATACTTTGAAAGCTTCTCCGGTGGACGCCCTAGACCCTGAAACCATATAATATTATATAGAAACTATGCAGTATTATTAAATTTTAATATTTTTTGCATAGTTTCATCACGGTAGGTAGTGAAGTGGGAAATTTGCAATGAAAGGTAATAATGTACAGATCTGACAGTAGGTACTAGGCCTTGGCCAAGAATATTTATATTTGGAACAGTTGGATCGATTATTTTTACTCCTCTCCTGTGAGCTGAATCTAGCTATATTCTTTTCACATAATATATTATAATTTGTGTCAATATTCTCTGTTTCATACTGCAGGATTCTAGTAGCCTGGATGCCATTCCTAGGCAGGTTCTTTCCCGGCCATGCTGCGAGCGCCACGGGGGGCCAAGACGCAGCGGACCATGACCTCCCAGCTGCCCGGGTGGCTGTGATCGGTGCAGGTGTGGGAGGATGCTTTGCCGCTAACTTCCTCCGAGAGCTTGGTGGTCAAAAGCTCGAGATTCACGTCTGGAACAAGAAGGATAGTCGCATTGGTGGGCGTACGGCTACGACGGAGTTTGCCGGACACACGTTTGAGACGGGGGCTTCCATCATGCACTCCAGTAACAAGTACCTGGTTGATGCCGCAGACAAGTACGGTAAGCAGCAATTATAAAAGCGTAAATCTCTTTTTTATTTTTTTTTTGGTACGTAGTCAATTGCGGCTATGAAAATTAATCTTCGAAAAAGTATTTGCACTATGTTAATGTGGTAAGGGGTCTGAAAATGAAAATTTGTCACAAATACATGGTTTGTATTTATCGTACTAGAGCGTTTATAAAACAAGGATGTCTCAAGAGGGCACTTTGGACGATTTGCTTTATTCCTTTGCTAGCATGCTAACATTGCTTTGCAGTATTCTTAGTTTTAGTTGGTGGCCCATGCAAGGACATAATACTGAGGACTGGCAATAATGTATTATCGTAAATCTGGAAATTTTCGTTGTAAAAATATTTTCGTAGTAGATGGCGGCTACGAAAATTAGCATGCACTATTAATGCTAATGGGGTAAGGGGTCATTCCCACGAAAATTTTTTTACGCGAAAATTTCCAGATCTACGGTAATACAAAATTTTGTAGCTATTAAATTTTGGTGTATTAGTGACCTTACCCCAGACCTGAGAGGTCTATCCATAGACCCCATTCCCAGCCTTGTGTGTGTCGGAGACTGGGAACGAGGCTATTCCCAGCCTTACAAAGAGGAGAACAGACCACTGATTGGATACATTAATTTTAATATGGTAGAATATGCATAATAATAATATTTTTAGCTACATGACCTTTCCTACCACCAAGTGTCCCTGGCTGGGATTAATTAGCAGTGTTGTGGTGAGCATCCATATTAACTTTTTATGAAGCTTAGAAGGGCTTAGTTCACATTCTTGTATGCATGTAACTATTCAGCAATTTTCCAGGCTTTTTACATGTACACATGTACATGTACTTGTAACTCTATCCTCGTTGAAGTGCTCATATTCAAATTCGGTATACTACTTACATGTAGGTTTGGTAAAGAAAGGAGAGCTAGATCCCAGCACACCTATCGGAATTTTCAACGGTAAAACCTTCTCATTTCGAACGGGCACCTCAAAGATCATCAACCTCTTCAGGACCCTTTGGCACTACGGCTGGAGCATCGTTCGAATGAACTTTGCCGTCAAAGCAGAATTGAAGAAATTCAAAACCATCTACACCCTGCAAGAAAACGGGAAATCCTTTGCCAGTGCTCCAGACTTGCTCAAAGCCATGGGCCAGGGAGGCGGCATGTACCCTCTCACCCAGATTACAGCCAAGGACCATTTCATCAATGGTCTAGGCTTGTCGGAGAGGCTAGTCGAAGAGTTTATCATGAGTGCCATGACGGTGAATTACGGTCAGAGTGTGAACACGATAGATGCGTACACAGCCTACGTATCGCTAGCCGGGGTGGACGATGGGTCACTATGGAGCGTGGTGGGCGGTAATTGGAAAATCCCCGCCAAGGTTCTAGAAGCATCCGGAGCCACTCTTCACGAAGACAAAGTCACTGCTATCACACGTATCAGCGAGAGCAGCGGAAAGGTACAGTACAAGCTCACCACGGAGGCCGGTGGGGATGCTCCTGGTAATTTCGACGTGGTGGTTGTAGCCAACCCCCTCAATACATCGAAAACAAAATTTGAAAACTTCACATCGGATCCATACACACCTGCCGCTACTACCCCCTACCACCGCACTGTGGCAGAGTTCATCCAAGGTCGAATCAACACCGAATTCTTTGGCGTATCGGGAAACGACAGAAATTTCCCTACCACGATCCTCACGGCTGGAATGGAGGGAGCGCCATTTCCTTTTTGTAGCGTTGCAGTCGAGGTTCCTTCAGAAATCACTCAAGACCAAGTGAGAGATTATACAAAACCGATCACCGAAGAGCCCGTTCGAGTTTGGAAGGTGTTCGTACCAGAGCCTATGACCGAGGAACAGAAAGAGGCGATGTTTAGCGAGATTAAAGCCAGGGCGACATTTGATTGGCTAGCGTATCCGGAGTACAAGCCTCCCGAGGAGTTCCCTCCATTTATTCTCGATGATGGGGTGTTTTATATCAA
Source organism: Cliona cf. orientalis (assembly GCA_963930775.1). NCBI lineage: Eukaryota > Metazoa > Porifera > Demospongiae > Clionaida > Clionaidae > Cliona > Cliona cf. orientalis. Next base: position 2,142,540 of record OZ005696.1, read on the forward strand.
CGCGATAGAAAAGGCGGCCAGTGCGATGGAGATGAGTGCTATTGGAGCTAAAAATGCCGCTCTCCTTGCTCGAGAATATCTGCTCAAATCATCTGACTGAATTCTGTTGTACTAATTTTTATGTGCTATAGTTGCTTGCTGGATTTATTTTTTTTATTGTTTTGATCAGAAATTTCTACAAGATTTGGTCTAAGTATAATAATTATTAATTTTGCAGTTTGCTGATGTATGCATGCCTGAATTGTATGGAATTGTCTTCAAGGAAGTGTTAATCTACATGTATTAGACTGAAGCAGCTGTCATGGTCCTGATTCCTGATCATGAATATGCTGCTTTATATCTAGACCATGCCATAATACGTATAGTTGGCTAGATATACAGTAAGGACTATGATAGCTGCTTTAATCTGATATGATAACATTATTAAATATTTTTGTGTTTGTGCAGTAACATGCATAATAATTATCATGTTCATGTATAATAATAATAATAGACCATGCCAAGAACTTCTATGGCAGTATATAATTATACACAACAATAATAATCGTTTTAACAAGCATGTAACTTGAGATTATAATTATAGTCATACACAGTACAGAAGGAAGGGAACAACGGTTGTAAATTGGAGGGATATATATGTGTGCATAATAGTCATATGTAAGTTCTGTGTGGGGATGACATTACAATGTCATGTATAAACCAAACAAAATTAATGTACAATAATATTATGCACAAGAACATGTATAGCGTGCACACACACACACACACACAGACAGACAGACGGACACCATAGCCACCTGAATACAACATGATTCAGAGACTGTCATAGTTCCTGTACTTGTATTCTGCTCGTTCCCTGCTTTCGTGCTTGCGCAGTCTCAGGTACTCTACGATAATGAACACCAACAGAGTGATACATGTCACACACGCCAGGAGAGAGCAAGCCTGCACAGGATAAGCACAATATATTATTCTGTGTGTAGCAATTTACAATGATGCATGTACTTAGTTTCACAGGAGTGACCAAAGTAATATTATTATATGAATTCTGAAGTACTAAGGCTAATCTTTATTTTTAATTGCTTGGTTAGGTAACTTACAAATGCTACAATTTTTCTGTGTGCCCATCAACCCGACCTACAAGCACAGCATAGGTAAGGGTCGTCAGAGCACAAAATCACCACCCATACTATTGTGTGGGTACCCTTAGTTACATGTAGGGAGGAATAGCCTCGTGCCCATCCCTATTCACACCTTTTCACATTCTCGTGCCCATCCCTATTCCCAGCATTTCAATGTGAAACGTGACGTGTGCTGTTCTGTTGGTGTTCAATGTGAAAAGGTGGGAATAGGGATGGGCACGAGGCTAGGGAGGAACAAGACAAGGGTCTACAATTTTCGTCACGGATCTGTGACTGCTGTAAACATGTTACATAGCAGGCCCGTATGCAGCCTTTCTCAAAGGGGGGTTACACGGGGGCGTGGCTCAGATAGGTATGATGTTAGCCCACAGCCCACGTAGGGAGGGTCTGGGGGCATGCTCCCCCAGAAAATTTTGGAAATTTGGACTCTTTGAGGGAAATTCTGAGGCATTCTGACAGTGATTTACAATTCCAGATAGGCTGATGCTGCTAGCTACTATAACATTAACACTGGCTATGCAATCTATTGCACATGCGGTGTGCGTTATTCGGAAAGCAACATTCGGCTTTGCTTAGCTGTGTAAAGAAGCATGTAAGTTACACCTAGATTGTTTCTAGTGTTACGCTAGGTGGCCAAAAAAGCGGGGTTCGTCCGAATCCCCTCGAACCCCCCCTGTGTACGGGCCTGCATAGACCTACAAGTGCTACTTAATTTTGCTTTTAGCACCTGCATCACATTGGAGTAGATATATAAGGCATGCCGCAAACATCAGGGGTGTGTGTGTGTGTGCTCTCAAAGTGGTCTGTAGTCACTTACAGTTGTGGCGATGAGGTCTTTCCTTATGTTCCTGATGAGGCTTATGTCAATGGCTTTGAGAATATCATTGCTCCAGTCCTTCACGGTGAACACTCCCAGCACCCCAGCAGCTAAATAGCCAAAGATGGCAAATATAAGAAGTATCACGTCCTAAAGGAATAATTATGTTCATAACGCAATTAAATGACAAGTGTGGGCTATAATAAATTATAATAATCATGAAGTAGTGTAAAAATGAGGAATACAACATCATCATGTACCGTATTTCTTCTAATTATTCGGCACCCTTTACCGAATGATTGAAAGTAGTCTCTAATTTTCGGCAAAGGTCGTCATGCGTATATGCTATAAACGGGAATAGAATGCGTACGCAGACAGAATATCTCTAAAAATTCGGCGAAGCTAAAGCAATGTTATTATTTTCATGCCGAATTTTTAGAAGAAATACGGTATCTGTTGTACATTAATTTTAAGCTTTTGCTGGATATTCGAAGTTACATGACATTGCATAAAATTATAACAGTGATTCTGAAACAAGCAAATAAGATACACAGGACATGTACATGTACAATGTCATTTATATGCTTGATAAACTCTAGGGAATGGGTATATCGTAAATCTGGAAATTTTCGTTGTAAAAATATTTTCGTAGTCGATGGTGGCTACGAAAATTAATCTTACAAAAATTAGCATGCACTATTAACGCTAATACGGTAAGGGGTCGTTCCTACGAAAAAATTTTTACACGAAAATTTATCATACGAAAGTTTCTTTACACGAAAATTTCCAGATCTACGGTAGTACAACGAGACTAGTAAAACTGGGCATGTAACTCAAAACAATCTTACTGTAGCAACGAAGAGTTTCCTGCAGACACCGAGGTTGATCTTAAAAAGACTGATGATAATCATGATCATCCCAAGAGGGATGATCAGACTTGATACGATCGGAATCACCACAGTAGCAAACGCTCTCGTGCGGATATCATCACTGATATGGTCAATCTGGTCAATCAAGGAAGCGTTGTTCCGTAGCTCCAGGATGTTGTCAAAGGACAACCCAGCGGCCACCACAGCTCCTGCACACACCAACTGAATGGGAATTAATTCATGACTAGCGTTAATATAATAATTATGTACATGTAGATGCATGTCTATACATGTACACAATATTATACGTATACACGAACTTTGTGGTTTGGGAAGGGGGTGGGGCAGTGCTAGTGTTTGTTATATAGACTTGGCGGATAGTGCCAAAATCAAGCACGTACATGTACATACACCACACCCTGGTCTCTGGGGCAGTAGAACTCAATTAATACATGTACATGTATCACAGGTTTAGTGTCTTCATGGTACATGCATGTACCTCAAATATATTATAACTCTAACGGCCTGTGATTATTTATATTGTGACTGAACTATACAATCTGAACCACTGAGAACCTATGGGAGAGACTGCAGTGTGAGAACCATCAAGTCACAGGCTAGCCTCGTACCCATTCCGGGCCGCGACCTGGGTCCGAGGCTAGTCACAGGCGTGCTTATAATCACAGAAGAAAATGTCTACTCTTTGGGGAAAGCTTTAATAAACTGTGGCGCTGGTGCTATGTACAGAACTCCTCCCCCAGTGATTAACTCACCATAGTAGCGGCCTGAGCGCCAATTTCCAAGAGTTGAGTCTTCGTCGACATATCTACCTGGGGCCCACTTGGATGAGATATTGACACTCTATATAGATCTATAACAGCTCAGGCTTGAGAGCTGAATTGAAGCGGTGCTCCCAAATCTGTCACGGATCAGAGTCGCCACGCCCAGGCCCAATGAAGGTCAAAGTGTACGTGTGTGACTGGATTACACGCGCATGCGCAATGATTGGTGCACCTAAATGATATGAATGCTCGATCAATAGCCGAAACACATTTACGCAGTCTATGATCCAGACAAAATTAATAATATACATGACATCATAGATCTACTATTAGTCACATTGAGCTACAGTCCAGTATATCCAGCATGTTCACGACATTTCCTTGACAACTTTGAAACCAAGAAGACAGCGAATATCACACACAACCCACATGAAATCAGCGATAGAACCTGTGGAAATAACAGACAACTGATGAATAAAAATTTTAATGATTACATGAATGTATGTGTTCACACTAGTTTAAGAATTTATACAGAAAGACCTTTTAGCACAGCTCCACCTAAAGCAGCAAATAGTGTGTTTAAATTGGTTAGTATTATAGTCTCAATTACCCTTTCCATGCTTTTCAACGTTCAATAATTTATACAGCATTGGGAAAGTGTCCTGGGAGGAGGCTACATGTACAATCATGGTGTAATAATAATAATACCATATGGTGGGTAATTTTTCATGGGATGCTAATTTTCATTATTTTTGTGGTTGATTTGGCAGTCATGAAATTTTCCCACCCACAAAAATTAATGCCTACATAAGTCCATGATGATGGGTGTGGCCACAAACATCGTGGCAGCGCGGCTAACATTTCCCAGTGCTAGCAAGCAACAGTAGCCACTGTCATCCCATAGGTGTAGCTACCTATACGGCCAGTACGGCTATGGCCGTACCACATTTTGGGCCTAGATCTTCCCATCAGCTCTGGCACAACAGCCAGGTCAGTAGCTCAGTGACAAATATTATTACTGATAATCGATGACTGGCAGCTACTAGCTGTTCTCATCACTACCAACCTTCTTTGTACAGCCAGCTACCTTCGGGAACGCGTTTATTATTAGGGGCATGGTCAACATTTGGGGGTCGTGGCTAAAAAAATTGCGCGCGCGCTCTGCACGCAAAGTGTGCCGTACCACATCAGATTTGCTAGCTACGCCACTGCATCCAGCTGATAGCGTCTTCAATTGACACTAATATTCTTCTATCTCATGCTATTTGTCCAAGTATGGCTTAGTAACAAAGAAGATCGCGAGTGAGATCGAGTGCGTGTATCGATTACATCATCACTTGTGCAGTGCCATGCCGCTGGAATGGTTGCTGTCACGAAATTTAAAACCATGAAAATTAATTTTGAGGGCCTTTTCGGACTTTCCACGAAAATTAGCACCCATGAAAATTACCTGCCATAAGTTATTATTATCAGTTGAGACATCTGGGCTAGTTCCCTGCACTGATAATAATTATCATGATGGACAATTCACATACCATAGCATGACATCATTAAAACCACAATAATAATAATACTATCTGTATCCCCATCAGACAGGGCACTTATTGAACAAAGAATTAATACAGGTGGTGGTTAGATTACAGTGATTATGACATTGCATGTGATGTGCTCACAGCTCGTAAAGAAAAAGTAGGTAGTGTGACCTAGATAATAGTACGGCTTAAGCCCTCTATAATAATATTATAGATGAGGGCTTAAGACGTGCTATTATTAATGACATGCATGACTGAATCTTAACGCCTACCGTAGTGGCAACTGTAGATTTCTTCATAGCCACCAAGATATTGCCATATTTCTGATATGCAGGGTTCTGCACATAGTTGTCGTCCCAGTCAGTGTTGCTCAAGCCTCCTAGCACTGCCGCCGCCCCAAAGGCACATGAGAGGAAGAGAATGAACAATAGATCCTGTATAATAAGCAAGGAATACATGACATTACTGACTAGAAATAATTGACAATGACTCTATAATATATATACTGTACAATGTTACTATATAGCTGTGGTTCTTATAATTCGGCCTCGTCCCCAGGCCCTTCCCAACTTTTCAATAATAATAATAATATATGAGATTGTCGAGTGTGTAATATTAAAAAGCTGCAGGGAAGGTCTGGAGATGAGAATGTATCAAAAGTAGCTAGTAGCCTTGTACCCATGACTGTAGCTACATAGCTGCAGGTTTCTATAATATTATACTGCCACAGCTAGAACTTATGATTACTTGTAGCCACATACATGACATTGTATTATTATTGTACATGTACGTACCAGAATAGTGGCAAGCGACTCTAAGATTCCTGAAAATTTCATGTCCTTGATAAGATAGAGCACAATCATGATGACGGTCATGCCAATTCCTTCTGCGATTGTGATCACACTGGCAGAGATGGCAACAGCAGCAGTTGCCTCTGTCTTCACCAGAAGTTCATCTTTAATCGTGGAAGAAAGGTTGGTGTTGTGCTTGATGTCCAGCAACTTGTGGCGTGTGAAACTTGCCGCAATGATTGTTCCTAGACAAAGTGTCTGCATAGGCGTAGGAAGATATTGTTCAAAGATCAAGGGGCCCCAAGACATGTGATGATATGCAAAGCACATGCATCATTTCCACCTTGCTCATGATAAATCTTATTTCCATCAATGAGGCATTTATGAGAGGTAGGGAAGGGGTTACTAGGCATGTACATGCATGAGCAGTACATTAAAAGTCAAGCAGAGCACACTTTAAATTTATTCATAAAGTTCTATGCATGTTATCATTCGTGGTCAGGCCCACCATGCATGCCTGGCCTGTGCTGATCTCTATGTTGGACAGGTTGCATTTTGGTTTCTACGGCACAGCTAGATGTTTAGATATGAGTACACAAAATTGCCAAGATATTAACACATACGATGTAGACTTGCAACCAGTAATGATTATTTTTGTAGCGGAGGGGGGGGGGGGGAGGATGACTATGCATCCAATTCTTTATTATAGACATGAATTCAGGTAATGAATATCAAAATCAACTTGAGGTCAACGTATGTGCTTTTCCCTACTTTTAACTGTCCCCTGTGCTCGTCCCTGAACACTCGACTAGCATTAGAACTTGATTCAGAGAGTTAGGCAAGCGCCCATTCCCGGGAAAGCACCCATGCACTGGGATTGGCAATGTAGCAGCTTCTACACAAAATACAATTTATATCCCAGATAAGTACCCATGCATGCTGGCCAAACGTGAGTGTTATGTTTAAGTGTTTAAGGAATACTACAGTATCCCACAAGACACTTGATGCTTCTTATATATTTAGGTACAGTTTAATCCTGATAGTCAATTGATTATGTTACCGTATTTACTGTAATTTAAGCACCAGGAAAAAAATAATTCCGACCTCGCTTGGCGCTTACATTTAAGCATTAAAAACTAGCTTCGATGGCGAATGGCGCTTAGTAATAACAGTAGCGTGTGGTACATAGTACTGCATTGTAATTACTAAGCGCCACCTAAAAATAATTCCATCGACGTTTGGTGCTATATTTAGAAGGGAAAAAATACCATAAATGGCCAGATGGCGCTTAAATTACAGTGGCGCCTAAATTACAGTAAGTACGGTAAATGAACTGTAGTCCTGATAGTCCTGGCAAATTGATGATGTTAAATGAACTGCATCAGTAGAAGGTGGAACGATTTTCAAAGTATGCCCAAAATCTGACGGGTGATTTGATGATTCAATGTTTAGTTACTGACAAATTATGGGATAAAAAAGGTAAAATCTTAACGGGGGCACAGCATAGCTACTATCCATGCATGGCTCCAGGGAGAGCCTGGCATGGAGGGATCCTCAGGATGGAGGGATATATCTGGTGCAACACAATTGAAGGTGAGGCACACTGAAGCATGCACTCAGAATTTAAAACTTATTATGACTTACCATGGTGAAGATCCTGATAAGGATTTCAAGGAGTTTGCTTGTCAGCGTCATGATCCCTGCCTCAGTTTTGCTTGCAGCGCGGTGCTTTCCCTTTTTGAGACCACAAAGAACACGTGACGTGATGTGTGACATTACGTCATATGCAAAGCCGTGGCGCATGGCGCCAGCGTGCGAAATATACGCATGCGCAACACGCGAATGCACAATCATAC